>JZKD02S0112379.1:982923-1003350 GCA_000966675.3 Picea glauca
GAACAATCACGAAAAACTTTAAGACTTTCTAACTTTCACCAATTTTGTAGAGCTAGAGTATTATAATGGAGGCAAAGATAAACAAATAATATACAAGTTAGGAGATCAGGGGACTACATTATATTATAGCAATCTACACTTCTCTCAAAAGGAGATACCAACATCCTCATAAAATTTAAGTTTATGAATGACAGAAGCATATTCAATTGAACCCCGCCCTAGTGTATAGAAACACAACTTTGACAGGGGTCAACAACCAAGCTTTAGCATCCACTATGAAGACTCAGTTGCAGCAGCACACAGTGAAATGAAAGACTTAAATAATCGTTTAGCACATCTATAAGCGCCCTTTTCATAAATAGCAATTTGTTAGGAATGTTAAATTGACACAAGTATAATTAGATAAATTATGAATTGTGCAAGGCGTCTGATATGGTTCAACTCTGTTTATCATCTGGAATCATTTTGTTCCATCTCCGTGTACTCTTTTCTTTTGTAGAATAATAAAAAAAATCAGCAGAAAAATAAAAAGAGAACAGAATTAAACAAAAGGAGACCTTAGAAACAAACTTAAACAATAGCATACTTAGGTAATATTTATTCCATACCCGAAGTACAATTTTTCAAAGAAATATTTGATTGACTAACACTAGTATCAATAAAAAAAAATAGAATAATAAAAAAATCAGCAGAAAAATAAAAAGAGAACAGAATTAAACAAAAGGAGACCTTAGAAACAAACTTAAACAATACCATACTTGGGTAATATTTATTCCATACCCGAAGTACAATTTTTCAAAGAAATATTTGATTGACTAACACTAATATCAATATTTGACCTCACGTAATCCAGCAAGCATTGAAACGCTTTCATCCAGACACCTTCCCCATCAAAACAAACTGAGATCTGGTTTTTGAAAGCAATTAACATCCCACTTCATCTATTGACTCAATTTTCTTCCAAAAGATTCACTTTGCTGTGGCAGAGTATGAGCACTGCTGCCATACCAGGGATCAATATTATTTAGCATAGTTGGAGAAATTATTATTTTGTAGAGATAGCTAAAAGAAGACTACAGTATCACAAATGCGTTAATAACTAACCAATCAACTTCCAAAAATATTTTGATACAAATTTTATAGGTTTATTTTCCATTTAATGTTAACTATAATAATCTATTTTTAAGGTTATGATCAAGTCAGGCACCAAATTGGTGTATGGGATCTTCTTGTCTGTGAGACAAGGAACCCCCTCCACGCAGCAATTTGGCTACTAAAATCTACGGAAGTATACATACCCTACACTCTGGATTTGAACTATATCACACATGCCTTTGCCTAAACCACTTTAAGCCAACCAATAGTGTTAAAGGACACCGAATTCAGAAGAAACAGCAAAAAAGATTTCAAGTCAAGTGAACAATCTTTTCGCATCATCACTAAAAATAGTGAGATTCCCAAGCACAGATTAATGAAAAGCATTAACCAGTATTAGTTCTTATCATTTACATAATGCATTCCACATGTTGAGATAAAAAAGACGGAACCAGCCCTTGATAACAGGCCAATTAATTGCAGAAAGTGTTCAACTCCAGATCCAACAGAAACCAGTGGCTAGTATTGCAGCAGCACTGCAATTTAAATTGCCAAAGTCGGTTTTCCACTAAACAGTTAATTTGAACAAGAGAGATGATTGAGGGGTGGTTCTTGAGATAGAAGCTGATATTGCAACGCAAGAATCCCTGAATTATGGGAAGAGAGAACTCTTAGAAAATCCAACACTATAGAAAATCTAAGACCGACCAAATTGTCTTTTTTGCAGAACGATTGAAAGACAAAACTGCTGAATGTGATGCTCTAAAAGTAAAGGTGACAACATTAGAGTCTCCAAGCTAGGGAAAAGTAACATTGTGGCAACAAATAGAAGCACTACAGAAGGACCTGCACAACAAGACCATCCAAATTCTCTATTTCACGGGGGAAATGAAATAAAAGAATTCTAAATGTGATTTTTTAGGGGGAAATTGAAACATTCTGAAGGTGAATCGCAATGAAACACAACAGAAGACTGCAGTCATGAAATAGATTGAAGAGATGAAAGATACAATGCAGAAACTATAACATGGAACCATGGGGAAGGAGATAATTGCAGTACATAGAGTGGCCTGGGAACAAGTGAAGGAATGCCTGATTTTATTTAGGCCCTATTTATAGTACATACACAAGATGTAAGCATAGGTGGATGCATTAGGCCAAGAGGCTGCAGAGGTTAAGAATTATATAAAGTTTCAACTGCCCGACATGTGTTGAACACATGTTAGGGATGATTTTAGGGGTTAAATTTAGCTCATGGGTTAATTTTCCATGTTTTTTCTCAAAAAACAATTCGCTATTCTAAAAATGATTCGCCCAAATTCTATAGGATAAAATTAATTTACCTTAAAAATTGCCAAAATTTTATATAGACTATATAAAATCCTTAGAAATTTGAATATTTTTACAAAAATATCGCCAAAAATTTATAGTTGGCAGATGAAGGATTAGTAAGATTCGCCAAAGTTTCTACATTTTAAAATAAATTTCCACCCTTAAAATCATCCCTGAAATTAAGTGATGAAGAGTTAAAAGATTTTGGTATGAACCACTGCTGCAATGGAGGCCACATATATAACCCAAAATATCACAGCTAACTAAAACATTGACAAAAAAATGACAAGGGTGCTTCAGGGAGGTAAACAATTTGGTTGAGACACATTTTGGTGGACCGGGATTTTCCCAAACCATAGGATGAAGGTACTATTAATTTCATAGACCATTTATGCTCAAGGAGTAGGATGCAAGAATAGATATAACTGAGGAGTGGGAGCAGTTAGCTAATGCAGATTAGATGTTGAAGATCATTGGGCCACTTTTTGGTTTAGACTCTTTCATCAACTTGGTGACCTTTTTACTTCAAATTTCCATATAAACCATCATTGAATTACAAATAATGCGGTAAATCAAGGGTATCAAGGTACCTGTACGTAATTCCTGGAACCATTTGTAAAAATGGTCATATAACTATCCCCCAGGTGAGTCATCAATTAAGAGGAGGTAGTGAGCATTAAAAAAAACAGAAAATGATTGGGTCAGTTGCAACAAAAAGGAAAACTCACCAGGAAAGCACATGTGATTATTCAGCTGAGGAGATGCCTATAAACTTTAAAGGACCAAAGCATTCCAAAAGAGGGATGAATAGAGAGAACATTTTGAGCAAACTAGGGCACATCTAATGGAGCTGGAATAGAAGATTCATCACTCTGTTGCATGTCTCGTTTCTTCCTCGGTAATTGTAATTGTCCTTATGTGCACCACTTGTTTCTTCCTTAGTAATTGTAATTGTCCTAAAGCTTTTTCTACCATTATTTATTATAATTCCAGAGATAGCTGTAACAGACAATTGTTGTGACTCCTGGGATCACATCATGATGTACCACTATTATATTGAAGTTATTGAGAACTCTTTGTAGTCAGAAGTATGGCCTTCTTTACTCTAATTCAATAAAATTATGAAGACATTCATTTTATAATGTATGTATACATCGTGGTTAATTTCCCTTTATGGTATGCAATTTAGCTATTGGATTCTTTTTTAATGCCTAGCTATTTCATATTTGTAAATGAATGAGAATTAGTGCTTAGCACTCTCTTTGAAGTAGCAGATACACTGTATTTTCCTTTATTCCTATACATCCACAAATTGAAAATATTATGTCATGCAACATGGGATAAAGGTGCCCAATAGAAAGGCATTCACTATGAGGTTTGCTCAAAAACCAGACTTCTTTTTCTTATCAGCTCCTCAAAAAATCCTGTAATAAAACTACAACAACATAGAGCTTAAAGAATACCTGAAGAAATCAAGGGATGATCCCCTTTGACATGAGATGTTTCTCAAGGTCAGGTTTTACCTCTAGTGGATGCCCTAAAACCTTGTTCTTAGAAATAGGAACATTTTAGGGAACAACAAGATCCACATGTGAATTGGTTAGAAGCAATAAAATATTGCATGGTTACTCTTTCCTAAGGGAATACATATCCTAAATTTGGAAGGAATATCTGTTCACTTTGATCCAATCAAAAGCGATATTTCCACCACTAAATGCTATAAAACGTGTTGTACAAGACACAAACCACGTCCTTTACGTGTTCATCAAGAGTTCCAGGTAAGAAAAATACTATTGTTGCTCCTCCAATTGTAATATTATTCTAGTTGTTATAGTCATTCCTACTCGTCAAATGAAAGAGCTTATTTCTCTATAATAGATTTCTCTTAAGAGATAAAAACCTAGATTTTGGAAGAGCTTATACTACTATCAATTTTGAGTAATTTATTTGCTACTGGAAAATAAAGGTCCCCTAAACCAACAAGATGAATAGAATTCAAATTTCACATTTTGGTTTTAGCTTTTAGTATATACTAATGGAGTTGATCCGATTTCTAAAAAGGTTAATAAAATGGTGGAGGAATTTGACAAGATGATGGATGTGTTCCAAATACTTATCAACAATCGTGTCAAAATCGAACACGGATAACAATCTTCTTTTCCTGTTAATCAACCTTTTCAGAGACAACAATAGCATAGCAGAGGACTTTTTACTAGGATATGGAGAAAAAGGTAGAAGAACAAAACCCTTTGTTTCTTGTAAAGTCAAATGATTTTGTTTCTTCTTATTCTTATTCCCGGTGCAAAATCTGTCAAGTACTGCACAAGGAAGAAGGATGTGCGGTTTTGACCAAGCTGCACATGTGTTTGAGGACGATCATTAGAATGATGAAAATCAACTTGAAGACTCTTTCTGGGCAATGAATATTTTCTAGAAAGATGAGAGAAAGTTTCAAAGATGATCATTGTATTATGGTATAAATTGATTCAAGAAGAGATCTTCCTTTATCTAAAGAACACAGAAACTATTAAAAAATGGTTTGATTAGTAGAGATAAGCTCACAAGGTAGCATGCAGTAAGGCCTTCTAATGAAGAAATTCAAGCAATCCAAGATGCTATGGGAGTGCAGTAAGACCTTCTAAAGAAGAAATTCAAGCAATCCAAGATGCTATGGTAGTGCAGGTTCAATACAATTATACTTGTGGGGGACAACAAGCAAATCTTGATAAGACTAATGAGCATGCACAAGTAGAGGGTGGAAAAAGAACAATTTAGGAACAAGGACAAGTTTCAGATTTGAAGATGCATCACAATCAACAAAATCAGTGTCTTAAAAGGTGCAAAGTCCTGCCTCTCCTTGATTGGAGGGAGGTTGAACCTAATTGACTTGGGGTGATTACACCAGGATGCATTACTATGGCACACCTATCTGGTCCAGGTCATTTCAGTAATAAACATAAAAATTCCAGCGCCAGAGTGGGGGCTAACCCATTCTCAACGAGATTATGGACATCATTAAGAATAGGTTTTCCCAAGCGGGTGTGACGACTCTCTTATAGACATGTTAAAAACTTAAATAAGGCAAATCTCTTACGTTTTAACAACTATTTCTTTTATTAGGGGTAACAGTAGGTTTCTGAAAGGGCCCAACCCCCTTTACAAACTATTATGCAAGGCATAACATACACATGACTATTCACCTTAATGCACCTTATCTTTTTACATGGCCTGAAGGACCCGTCAATTGCAGAAAGTGCTCAACTCCATAGCCAACAGAAACTAGTGGTTAGCATTGCAGCAGCAATGCAATTTAATTTGTTAATGTCGGTTTTACAGTAAGCAGTTTGGGCTCAACAAAGAAAGTCTGCAATACATTTCATCAATTTTGAAACACATTGAATGCCTACAAGGCATCTGCTGCAATTACAGGACGGGAAATATGCCACTTCTGCTACAATAAGTTAATCTGCCTTTTATGTTTACTATCATTTTATTTCTCCTAAAAAGCCACCTGTTTTGGATCTCTGATAATGTAGCTTGTTGGCATGAAGGGAACCATGTAGGTCCTTAGATAATGCTTTGAAATTCACAAAACAAGGACCTGAAAAATCCTCCCAAACTATTGTGAAGCCATATCGCTTCATGAGTGAATTATGCTGATAATATCCAGAATTTCACATCTTCCTTACATTAAAAAATACCACTTGATACCACTCAAAATGTTATTACGACTGTAATGCCAGGAGAGCTCCTCGCTCAATTCAAGTGTAATCTTCCAGCACATCAACCAACTCATACTCAATGAGTGAAAGATTATTGTCTTCCCTCACAACAAAATCTGCAGGCTCAATTGCCTCAATATTGCCCCACTTATATTAACAGCAAGTCTCACTGAACCCCTAAACATATCAACCTTTGCATTATGCAAGATAACAGTGGTTTCTTGCTTCGTGATATCAACTGCAGGCCCATTCAACAAGCAAATATAGCATGCCTAAATAATTCAGTACATTAATTGTTGAAGTAAGGTTCCAGTAACTTGTCACATTAATTAGTGTGAATTCATAAGTTTTTTAGCCCATGGTTTTTAAAGATAATGGAGTAATTTGGATTACAAAATAGAATTGAAAAATATGCACGGACAAACTTTTGCAACACCCTCCTTTTAGTTCTGGTCACAAATAATTGTCTCCAATAAGACAAAAAAAAACAATTTAGTCAGACATTGAGAATCATCAACAAAAGGCAATAAAAATGGCAAAAAGAAAACAAAATGCTGTAGTATGTCTCTAATTAAACAATCCTTTCATTTACACATGTATATAAGATTTCCTCCATCATAATAGACTCCAAAGCAACCACTGAGAATTTGAAAAGTAAATGAGATGCCCTCAATCATAACAGAATCAAAGTAGATTGCTGCCCTCTAGATTAAAGTATGATATCCAAAACCACTTTTGTGGATGCACGAAGAACCCCAAAAAATCCCGTCACTATTGACAAGCAATAGTGTTTCTTGTAAGCCAAATCTATCTAATGTAGAGATAGCTTCATCTCTATGTAAATACTACCCTAATAAAATCAAACATAAAAACATGAATTTCTGTATGCCTAGGCTGACAACTTTGAACAATAATAGTAGCAGGCTAAACAAAAAGCTTAGAAAAATGGTATGCACAGTATTGTAGGATTCAGGATTGTAGAACAAGTTGAATTGTTGATTGTGCCCAAGATGCTGTCTCTTTCACTTGGTTATCCTCAGAAGCCATGCATTCACCAAGAAACTCGTTAAAGAAAGCTGAATTCCGGAATACTGGTGCAGCATTATTTCCAAGTGTGTCTGCAAGGTCACCAAGTACACCAGCAGCGGATTTTGTAACACTATCGTCCCTACAAACAAAGAAACCCATAAAATGTCAGTAGGTAAACCATATTGTATTTTGACAACTGCAAATGTAAGTATCTCAATATTTTAGCCTGTAGTTGTCCTTGCTTTCCCCTTGATAGGTCATTTGTTAGTTTGGAAAATGGGGTCAGAGTTCAGAGCTAGAGTTGGGAAGGATCCTTGGTCTGGGTGCTGGGATGACTACAGGTTACCTATTGACATGATCGAGTCCTTGAGGGAGAGGGGAATTTTCTACTTCTATCAAATTACTTATCCAGTACTGACTTCCATTTGGCACCATGAATGGAAGACATCTGAGGAATTAGAGTTTAATGAGGAAGATGCTGTCCATGGGACAATTTTGTGAGGAATCTTATGGAGAGTAATGTTAGATTAAGATATGAAGAGGACTGCTTGATATGGTCATTAAATGCCTCAGGTGACTACACTCCTAAAGAACAATATAAGATGCTTTGCTCCAAAGTCCATGAGGTTCAGGCTAAATGGTGGTGGAAGGAGGTTTGGAGATTAAAATGTCCTTCAAAATCTTTATGTGGTTGCTTCTAAACAGCAAGGCTCTGACATGGGATGAACTGCAGAAAAGGAATAACTCTGGCCCTGGGAGATGCTCTTTGTGTAAGAATTCTGAGGAATCTCTCTGTGTAAGAATTTTGAGGAATCCAATCATCATTTGGCATTGTCTTGTCCACTCACTGTTCAGGTTTGGAAAGAGGTGGGATCTTTTTTGGGCTTGAGGAATATTTGGTGAGATTTATCCATAGAAGCTTTGAAAAAATGGTTTGATAATCAAATTTCAAGAACAATTAGAGCCCTGCCAGTAATCATATCTTGGGGCATCTGAAAAGAAAGGAAACTTATCTTGTTTGGGGACAAACTCATCTCACCGGTCCAATGTGCCCCACTCAAAGTTACAACATTCAGTTATCACTAAAGCAGAAGATCAAGGTCATTGATAGAAGGCAGATTGTGCAGGAGCTGGGCCTATTTTGATGGGGCAGCCTAGGGTGAACCTAGAATCTGTAGAGCTGGGGGAACATTACTACTTGGAGATGAACATTATTTCAACTTCAAGGCTGGAATGGGAGCTGGAATCAATAATCTTGCTGAGTTAATGGCTGTAAGATTGGCTCTTTTGTTGGCCATAGAAAAAGGTGTTAATAGACTCCAAATATTCGGACATTCACTACTAGTGATCAAATGGGTGAAAAAGGGATTCACTATAAGAAATTTTATATTACAACCTATGTTAGATGAGATTCTAGGATTCTCACATCCTTTTTATCAGATATCCTTTCATCATGTCTACAGGGAGAGGAACAGTATTGCTGATGGCATGTCCAAGGAAGGAATTTTGATGGCTGGTGAAGATTGATTATACAAGAAATCATCCAGGGGCATATTCAGATGCTCACCCTCCGTTTTATTAAATCTTTCTTCATAAGACATGAAAAGCTTGCATGATCTGGAATCGGATATTTTTGTGAGCTATCTGGCAGACTGTAATTAAAGTCTTCTTTTGATGAACTGTTTGCTTTTGTTTGTAAGCCAAAAGGGGGTATATATATAAATTCCTGTTTAGATCTCCCTCAAAAGGCTATCATGATAAGAGCTGGGCTCATATGATGACATACTTATGCTAGTTTTTTTTGGTTTTCTTTCTGGACACACTCTATTATAGAGGCAGTCCTTCTACAAAGTCTCAGAATGCTACCTAGTATCTACTGAATGTAATTTTATTTCATATAAATAAAATTACGATTTTTTTGTTCAGGAAAAAAAAATGTATTGGGAATACTCATTCTCAAAAGAAGGTTCTACACTAGAAAGGAACCAATACAAGTAATGTAAGTCAAACAACAGGCAAATGAGACTAATAATTCAAAAGTTAGTAAACACTAAATTTAAAAGACAACAAAAATTTTCGAAAACCAGAAGACTAAAAACACTCCTGCCCTTACCTTTCTTTATCTCGGAAGACAGCCTCAATGAACTGCAATATGTGTACCACATATGGCATCATTAACTCAGGCTTTGCATTCTTGAATCCTTGGAGAATTCCTGAATACGCCTCAAAAATACCATTTCTCAATTGATTATTGTATTCAACCATTTCATCATCTGTGCTAACTGATTGGGCAGCAATCTCTGCTGCAGATTGAAGCATTGGCATAGCATAAGCAAGATACTTCTCAAAATTTCCATCAATAGCAAGAGCAATATCCCCAAAGCATGAAAAGATTGGGGGCTTCACTGAACGGTGTAGCTGACTACTTGACAAGTCTTTTAGAAGATGGGTCATAATACCATCACAAAAAGGGAAAATCTTAGCTTCCAAAGCACGGCAAATGTCACCTACGACACCCACAGTTACTGCACAAACTTGATACTCTTCAAAATTCTGGAGACCCATTTCAACATACTTATAGAACTCTGGCATATACTTGGCAAATTCAGCACCAGTAGCATAAGCAAGAGCACCTATAGCCAGCATGGCTTCCTCGTGCACTGTTGCACTTCTGCAAGCAAACACTTGCAGAAAGAGAGCCATCATTTGGTCTGCATATTGCAGAATAGCATATTTTGTTGTCTCTTGATTGCCGAGCTTCTGTATAATCACCTGCAATACACCGCATAATAATGCCTGAAGATCACCTTGTTTCTCTCTATCATCTGACGACACTATTTGCAATTCCATGGTCTGGCCCAACTTTGTCATTATTAACGGGAGAAGTTGCATTATAACACTTGCAGTTTCTTGAGTTGAGCATCTCACAATTTCATTCAGAGTCTCATAAGCAGCTGTTCTAATGCGAGAATCAGCAGCATCTTTCCTGTCTGCGGTTGCAAGAAGAGAACCAATTATATCTGGAAGGAAGGGAGATAGAGGACAGGAGGCAGCACTTGCCTGCTCATATCCCTGGGCAAGAAAATATATAGCACCACAAACCTTGTCTGCGACATTTGGAGCATCTTTAATGCTTTCCAACAATGCTGCAACAATGGATTGAAGGTTTGCCTGAGTAATCACAGGGGACTGGACAGTGGGTCCATGCAAGAACTCAAAGATCCTACCAAGAGTCCAAGCAGTAGTATCTTTTACTTGGTTGTTCTCATCTTTCAGGGCATTAAGTATGAAATTCAATGCCATATTGACAAGTGGTGAGAGTTTTTCCAAGGACGGTCCTTCTATAATAGACCCAAAAGCATAGGTGGCTGCCTCCCTACATCGCCAATCAGGCTTTGAAATATTTTCTTGCACATATGGCATGACCAGGGGAACTATATCATCCTCAACAGTTCTAGCAACTAATCCTAAACATGTTCCTCCAGCCATAGCCAAATTCCAAGCTCCTTCATCTTGATCCTGGTCTTCATCCTGCTTTGTCAAAGTCTCCAATAAAAGGGGCACAAGGACAGGCAAAGCTTGTTTTATAAAATGAAAATGAGGAACCTCAGAATCTCCACTGAAGTCCCCCCCATATTCTTCCTGAATTTCAATCTCTTCATCACATATAGAGCTCCAAAACTCTATAGCTTGCAGAGCCACAGGTTCTTCATCAGTCCTCACTGCTTTTGCAGTGATAGTGAAGATATCTTGTATGTAAGGCGCAAGTTTTTCATAGTATGTTGAGGAAATTGAAACAAGACACTCAAATGAAGCTTGCCTTATTCGAACATCAGCAGACAATGTTGTTTCACAAATAACGCGCATAATATAGTTCCTTTCCATTTCATTTTCAAAGTTTGTCTGTGCAAAATCAAGGGCATTGTACAGAGCCTTTGTTGCTGCAAGGCATACATCACTGTTAGCGTCTGGCGCATTCATGCCTTGGACAACAGCTGTAAGAATAGAGTTCACTTGATCCTGTGCAAGCACATCTGATGATATCTCTTCACAAACATACCCGAGAGTCTCCAGGGTTGCTTGCTTCAGGGTCACTGGTTTTTCTAGTTGAGGGCTGCCCATATTCGCCAATAAAACGCCAACTAGTTCTGGCCATTCTTGGCGAGGGATTTCAATCGCTGCTATCTTCGCGATAACTTGCGAAGATGTATGTCTTGCATCTTGGACAGTTGAAGAGAGTGTTTGGAGAAGCCCGTTCTTGATTTGAGACTTGACAGATAGATCAAGAGCAACCCAACGTTTAAGGAACTCTTCCTTCCTGGCAGCTTCTTTGGCATCCAAGGAATTTTTCAAAATAAGGCCAGCCAACCTCCGACTCTCCGGCGGTTTATCGTTGTTTGAGAGTTCCACAGATAACGACAGGAGGAAACCCGCTAAGTTTTGCTCCTGAAACTGCCTGAGATTTTCTTCAGCAATTTTACGAACATTCCCATCTGGTGATTGGGCGTTCAGAAGAATCTGTGTTACCTCCATAGCCATATCGCCCCAGCAATACTACAATTACAACAAAATCAATCAAGAACAAACCCCAAAACAAGAATCTATCAAACCCCAAATCAGAGTCAATCAAACCGACCATTTGAACCCCAAATTTCAAAACCAAGATACCCTCTTTCTCGTCTAAATCTAATAATGAAAATACCCATTAAAATGGCAAATAAAACTGAGATTACAGAAACCAGAAAATGGCATAAACAAACCCTGTAACAGGCATTGAAATTATGTCAAGTATAGGCGCTTACCTTGAGAAGAGAATGCAGGAAATGACGGAGAAAGGATGCCGGGCACTCACCCAAAGGAAGCCTGAGAAAGCCTGAGAGATCCGATTAGCCCTTCTTCATTCAAGGAGATGATTTTATTTTAACCACAGACACCGTTCACAACCTTTTACCTTCTCCTCCTCTCGCAGGTTTATAGGTTTTGGAGGCACAGACGGTCCAGATCGTCTCCTCTTCAGATTGGACGGTTTGGATGGCGCCAAGTCATTTTCATAATGTTTTTATTTGTTTGTATAAAATTGCGTTTTCGGTTTTATTTTATTAATTCTCATTTTTCTCCCTCTTTTCGATTTTTTGAATGTTCGCCAAGCGGGAGAGTAACCCCACCCGAAACCCTAAGCTTGCTTTTCAACTTCTATCGATTATGACATTAATTTTACTATTTTTCTTTTTCATCACTTGCACGTGCACTACCATATCTTTTTTAACGGGTAAACGGGAATGCCAAATTAATTCATGATGTTAACGGAAATGACAAAGTGATTAATGATAGATATAATTATTGAAGTATGATTTTTAATTAAAAATGGTCATAGTGCACTATTAAAGATTTCAAATATGTTGTTAAAGACAATATCATAGAAAATAGAATTTTAATTTAATGGATATCATAGAAAATAGAATTTTAATTTAATGGAGAATTGAAGTTCAACATTAGAGTAAAGAAATAGTTGTGTTTGAAAGTTTTCTTTTACAAAGCTAAAAACATGTTAAAGAAAATAACTTTATTATTGTGAAAAAATAATTTTAATGTGGAATAGAAGTTTAACATCGAAGTAAAGAAATAGTTGTGTTTGGAAGTCTCTCTTTTAAACCAAAACATTTATAAGTGCTTTGATCTCCCTTTTTCTTATGTTTGTATGTACATCTATGCTCAATAATAAATTATGTTCAATCCAATAAAAAATAAGTTTTGTTGTAGTGGTGATGTTTTTATCGAAAAGTTTTTGATTCATAGATTTGAATTTACTCATAAGTTTGAATTACAACATTGCATGTGAGCATCTTGAAGATGCTCATGCCAATTTCAAAAGTGCACTAACTTATGACACATAAATTTAAATTCATGCATAAGTTTGAATTACAACATTGCATGTCATCATTTTGAAGATGCTTGTATGAATTCCAAAAACGCATTAACTTATGTTTCTAAAACTCATGTTACAAGCGAAGAGGTGAGGCATCTATGTTCATATACTTGCCTACATTACTCATCCTATATATGCATCCATGCTCAATAACAAATTATGTTCAATCCAATACAAAAACAAATTCCATTGCAGTGGTGATGTTCCTATCAAAAAGTTTTTGACTTATAGATTTGAATTCATCCATAAGTTTGAATCACAACATTGTATGTGAGCATCTTGAAGATGCTCATACCAATTTCAAAAGTGCATTAACTTATAGCACATAGATTTGAATTCATGCATAAGTTTGAATTACAACATTGCATATCATCATTTTGAAGATACTTGTGTGAATTCCAAAAATACAAAGTGGTGAGTGTCTGTATTCATATACTTGCCTATATTACTCATCCTATATATACCCACTAATATAAAATTTCAATTTCAATTCATATTAAAATGATTACATCTTTTAATCCATCTAAATAATAATATACAACTTTCAAAATATAATAGATAATTAGTCTATCAAATATTTATAATATTTTTTATTATTTTAAAAGTAAGATACACTATTAAAAATTGTTTTAAAATAATAATTAGAAGTTAAATTTAATCATCATAATTTTATATATGAAAATATAAATACAAATATTAAAATATATAATATATTATAAATTTAATTTTTAATATGAAAATATAAATAATAATAAATAAATAAATAAGAAAAAACATATTTTTAAAAAAAAGTTAAACATATATTATAACAAAATTAGGTTAAAATATACATTCAATTTAGTAAATTAAGTCATTTTTATCTTGAACCCAATTTCAATAAAGATCTAAATATAATGAATACTCACGTAAGTATCAAGACTTTGTTGACAACTAGGGTTTACCCTAGCCGCAACCTACAACAGTCTTTTGTCGTAGATTGATGTAGCTTCGAGGGTCTTGTTTTGAGGTCGTCGGTGATCGCAAGCCCGTCGTTTTCTTTGTTTGTTGGTTTTTGTGCGTCTTTTTGTTGTTCCCGGTGGTGTTTCATTTGGATTGGTGTGATGGTGCGGGGCTCTGCGGCTAGGGGAAATCCTAGCCATCGTCTTCTTCTTTTTTCCCGTGTGCTTAGCGTCGATCCCTTTTGGGATCCTTCTCCTCTCATTCCTCCTTGGCAACCACGTTTTGTTTTGCGACTCTCTCCTGGTGGCTCTTTGTTGTAGCTTTGTTCAGTGTTGTTGTCAATGGTGGGGTTTTTTGGGGGGAGTGGTTGGGGCAATCCATGGTGTCTTGTGCCCTGTCTCTGTCTCATTTGTGCTCCTACTGGTGTTTTGATCGATCGAGTCTCCATTGCTTTTGAATTGGTGTTTTCTTCTGGGGCAGACTCTTCTCGACAACCTCTGGTTCCTTCTTTTGTTTTTTCCCATTTCTGGTGCTAGTTCGTTCAGGGTTTGATGTATACTCAAAGCCTCGTTTTGTTGGTTTTTTGGAGTTGGTGTCGGGTTCAGCTTATTAGTGCTGGTCTTCGGGGTTTTGTTCCCTCCCTTCCTTCCATCTTTGGGAGGATGTATGTCGCTCTGACCCGGTCTGTTCAGCTTCTAGGGATTCTTTGGGGGTTTTTGTCTGAGACTTGCTCTCGGCAAGGTTTGGGTTTGCTTCGTGGGTCTGTACTTGTGTTTATTGTGATGGGGTTCTTTTGGTCCCTCTTTTTGCTATGCAGGGCTTGCTAGGTTTCCCTGCACCCACAAGTTTGTATTTTTCTTTTAAGTTGATGGATCCTTCTGGATTGCTCAAGACAGCATGGCTTGCAAATAGTGGCTCGCCAAATTAAATGCATGACTTTCTCATGCATTATTCAGAATGTAAATTTTCTCTATATGAATAAAATTTATGCTTTTTTTTCCTTGGAAAAAAAAGTATCAAGACTTTGTCTAGTAAATTAAAAAAATATAGAAGAATGTTTTGTTCAACGGGTTCCAAAAATG
This sequence comes from Picea glauca, assembly GCA_000966675.3. Taxonomy (NCBI): domain Eukaryota; kingdom Viridiplantae; phylum Streptophyta; class Pinopsida; order Pinales; family Pinaceae; genus Picea; species Picea glauca. The sequence goes on from JZKD02S0112379.1 coordinate 998,049, forward strand.
CCTAGTGCATCAAGGGCAACATCTCGCCCTACTGTAAATTCTATCCTCGTAACAATCTTTGTATTTAACCTCTTTGCCATTCTCCATTCAATCCATATCCTAAACGACGAAAATTTTCTTCATGCTTGAAATAATTATTGTTGTTGTTAGTGCACCCCATTCTTTTGAGTTAACGCAATTTGTTCAATCGCCTCTTTAAGCTAGGCCATGACCTCACTCATTGTTGGCCTAAAATACGAATCTAGTTGAAAACATCTAATCGCTAGATTAGCAACACAAGTGATGGATTTCATCTTGTAATTTACACAAAGCCTTTTGTCTATGATTTCTGTTATTTTGACGCAGACCCCCCCCCTACTCTCCCTCGAGGCTACTTGACCTCCCGGTCAAGGATCGTTAAATATTCTCGAGCTGGCCCTTAGAAGGATATGGGGTCCGCGTCATATTTTGCCCAAATTTTCTTCGTTCTCGACATATGGTCTCACCTATAAAGATGCCAATAACAATGATGATCATTGGTCTAAGATGGACTACAAAATACAAAATTACTCTAATATGTCTGTGCCAGTGTCATTGCATAGTATGTTTTGGATGATAAACGATCAAATTCCTTACCCATCAAACGAGGTTTCGTTCTTCTCCACCTAGTTTTGCATCTATGGCTTGTCTACCACTTATAATCTCCATCAAAACCACTCCAAAACTATACACATCACTATTGTCCATCAACATTTGAGTGTGAAAATAACTATGAAAACATCTAGACAAAACTTAAGCTAATCATTGAAAAATTACAAAAAAATCCTCTACTCTTAATAGTTAATCAAGTTACTTGGTATGAAGAATAGAAAGAAATTTTTGGATATATATGGTTTACGCTAGATCTACATATATTGCCATTCCCTTCTTCGCAGTGGTAATATGAGAAGCCTCCCCATCAGTTGTCATCCTTGAAAGACCAAGATCGCCCAATATTCCACTCAAATTGTCATATAGAAAAATGTTGGCAATCTTCACATCTCTGTGAATTATATTTGGAGTGCAACCAATGTATAAGTGGTTCTCAGCCTAGCAATCAGTGAGCCAAGATGTAATGGTGATGTCCCCATGCACAATGAACAGTCTACAACTACTATAATTATAAATTTTGTTACAAATTTTGTTACAAGGTCGTTCAAAAACAAATACGTAGCAACATTGCACTTCACATCCAATATATGGCATCACATGTTTTTATTCCACTAACATGAATTTTTTTACCTCAATGAATAGATGTCATAGTTATCTAAGATTAAAACTCCAAACTTAGGTTATTTGAGATTGGGAAAAAAATTGCATTGTGTGCGAGTTCGATGATTAAAACTCAAAACTTAGGTATAACCTAAGATTGAAAATGAGTTTTGTTTTGATGGGTTGGTCGCTAATGAAAATTTTGCAGATGGGTTTTTCATGGTGGGCACTTTTGATTCGAGAGTGGATACATGTGGCTTGTTCATACTCCCTCCGTGCATCCTGATGGAGGATCCACCACAACTGGTGGATTACTTCGAGGATTCACTTACCAAGGATGGCATATTCATTAAACCCCTCATAAACCCTTATCTTGGCTCATATTACAGAGAAGTCAATTTGGACATTGGTAGCAAGGATCATAAGCGTTTCTTGCATTCCACAGAGTTGGATCTGATTGATCAACATTTACTCTTGTTCGAGGTTTGTCATTCCTTGAGCCCTTCCCTTGAGCCACCTCGAGACGGGGTCGTGCATGCGAAAAAGGGTAAAGGAGAGGGTTTGGGTTCGCCCTCTCGTTTGCAACTTGCATCGGTTACATGCCCTAGGTTTTCTGCTTAGAAGCCTGTGGAGCTTATTGGTGTTGGTGGTTCGAGTTTTATTTGGAGTCGGCTTGTTGTGGAAGATCTTCAAGTGATCTAGTTTGGTATGATAAAGGGATTTCCAGGGCGGAAGAAATGGAAGAGTGTTTGGTCCCAAGGGGGTGAGGTATCTTTGGTGGTCGACAAGGATTTGCAACGAAGCCAGGTAGTTGAAATGGAGGCTAAAGCATTGGTAGGGAAGTTTGGTGGGCACCGAGTTTTGGAAAAATCTTTGAACCAGTGGATGGATGAGGTCTAGGGTAAGATTATGGGCTATATACTCAATTTCCATTTGCTTTCGAGGGGTTGGATAGGCTTTGTGTTTCGATGCAAGGAGGACACTCAAAAAATTACAACGACCTGCTAGTTTTGGGATCATCGTATGCATTTGTGCCAAGCCACGAGAACCCCTTTTTGATGCCTGTGAGGAGGCCTTGACAAAGTTATCGGCCTAGATTAAACTCCCTAATCTCCCTTTGGATTTCTGGTCTGGTCCAAGTCTTAAATCAATTGGGGACTCGTTGGGTCTTTTATTGCTTTCGATGTTAGGTTCAAAGAATGTAATAGTAGGTTTGTGGCTCAAATATTGGTGGAATTGGACCTGAGCTAAGGTCTTTTGAATCTATTGATTTGGTGGTTGAAGGGAGGTCTTATTCCTAGGTGTTGGATTATTTGAGTATCCCCTTTCGTTGTGCACATTGTCATAGAGTTGGACATTTATTGGATGATCATGACAAGAACTTCTATAAGCACTTCAAGGGTTCTAGTGGGGGGTTTAGGAAAGATGACTCCACATTATTTTCATGTAGTGAACCAAAGGATATTTCAGTACCATCTAATGTTGGTGGCTCGACTTCTCTTAAGTATGTTCAATTGCAAGAAGAGCTACAACACTATTTAGGAATTAAGCGATATTGATGGCGGGAAGGCTCAGAGTTTCTCAAACTTAGCTTCTCTTGGGATCAATCATTTCCAGTCCTTATTCCAGGACCCCAAACAAAACAAAATGGATGATATAATGCATATGTTATTACACTTTCCCAAAATGGTTAGTGAAGAGGAGAAACCGGATTTCTTCCAAGAGATTTCAAAGGAGGAGCTTAAGGCAGTTGTCGGATCCTTCAAGAAGGACAAGAGTCCAGGGTCAGATGGCTGGACTATTGAATTATATGAACACTTTTTTGATATTTTAGTAATGAAGAGGAGAATCCAGATTTCTTTCGAGAGATTTCAAAGGAGGCGCTTAAAGGAGTTGTCGGATCCTTCAAGAAGGACAAGAGTCCAGGGTCAGATAGCTGGACTATTGAATTATATGAGCATTTTTTTGATATTTTAGTAATGAAGAGGAGAATCCGAATTTCTTCCCAGAGATTTCAAAAGAGGCGCTTAAGGCAGTTGTCCAATCCTTCAAGAAGAACAAGAGTCCATGGTCGGATGGCTGGACTATTGAATTCTATGAGCACTTTTTGATATTTTAGGGGTATGTGAGGAAATTCGAGTCTCTAGTAAGGTTTTGGGAAGGATTAACTCGACTTTTATTGTTCTCATTCCAGCGACTAGCAAAGGTTCCAAAGGGAATCCTGGTGCGTATTCAAAATATATGCTTTAATTGACTTTGGAAGGGGTAGGCAAAATACAAATTTATGACAGGTCGAAAACCCCGCATTTTCCTCATAATTTTGCCAATTGTCCGTAATCGAGGTTTGAAATTCTTCCCATTCAATCCATTTCTAGCTTGCTCGCCCTGAGATGAAGGCGTACAAATTCTCAGTAACGGTTACTTACGTTGTTATTCTTTGAGTTCTGATTAGGTTACACATGAACACTCCCAGTCCCAATTTAGAATGCGCTTCGTTTCTTTCTTCTTCCATTAAATTCCTGTAAAATCCAATTCAGTTGAAGAATTTTAGCTCGAGTCTTCATGCGCTGGTTTTGTTGTGATGTGGTTAGCACTAGAGTTGACTTCTTGTTCTTTAGTGCTAGAAAATTTCTCTATATTTTCATTACTGGCAGTTTCGAGCAACTACATGGTTTATCTTTATTGTTGTAAATACTTCTTAATGCTTGAGTTTAATCTTTATTGTTATAAATAATTTTCAATGGTTTAGTTTAAATTTATGGTTGTTAATGCATTGCTTACCTTTATTGTCTTAATATCATTACTAATTTCAAATCAACTATTTATTCATTAAACTTTATTTCCACAGTATTGAAAATATATACCTAGCATTATATCTGTGTCTTTTCCATTAATTACATAATAATTTATTAACAAAATATCTTATATAATTATTGTTTTTTAAATAAAAATACTTCATTTTTTATTTTTTGTTTGTAAATAAAAAAAATTGTAATACCTTAAAAAGTTGTCATAGCAATACATGTCAATATGTAGTTCAAAACTTGCCACATGTTCTACCATATGCATGGAAACTAGAACATGTGGCCTACAAAACTTATAAACAAGCCAGTATACCAGAATCAAAGTCTTGCTAGTGCACAATCTAACTATAAATGTATCATATCTAGACATGAAAACATGACAATAAGAAAGCTAAACATTTGGTGAACCTGGGCGACCATCATGGCGAAAAGTGAAGGCGAACGACTGGCAACAAGTTGGGCAGTGATTCTTGGCAGGCTCGTTTGACAAGGAGTCGAATAACAGGTCCAGACGATGGTCGAGGGCATTCTAGCTGTGAAGTTGATCTACCATTTCTCGGCGCATCTCGAAAATCAACTGCAACTGATCCTCTGAGAATCTGCATGGACTTGACATATCTTACTCGGAGCTCGGGTCATGGTATGCCAAGGTTGGATGAATTGGTGCTTCCTCGAACAAATCTAGATGAGTCTCCTCATCAACCAGGTAGTAATCCAAGTCTGTCACAGTGGCATCATTGAGCGACACACTGACATTTGTGGTTGTCCCCTTAATTGAGTCCTCCAGCCACTATGGAGGGATTTCTTCCTCTATCACACAACCACCCATAGTTGTATCAGGATAGATAGGGGGGATGACTCTGCCAATTGGTTCAGTCGGCCCAATGGTATCCTTCATCCAACTTGGAGGAGTTTCCTCCTCTATTGGACAACCACCATAAGTTATCACGAGGTAAAAAAATTAAGGCATTGGCTTCAGATTGCCGAGGGGAAGTTGAGCATCATCGTGCCAATTTCGGTCAAAGTGGGGAGGGCTAACAGGACCGGTGAACGGGTTAAGAGGCAAAGAGGGGGCTGAGGGCAGACTTGAACGTCGGTGTCGGGCTAAAAAGCTATAGTAGGTCGGCCCGCGTTTGGGCTTGCCCCTTTTGTGTGGTGTAACGCCCTGTTTCCCCCAGATTGTAAATATAACTGAACTAGCCAAAGGACTATGGAAAAACTCATAAGTATGAATATGTGATGTAAATGATAGATTTAATATTATTAAA
>JZKD02S0112379.1:1011602-1031781 GCA_000966675.3 Picea glauca
GAATTCCAATATTGAACTAGGGATTGGTATTTCATTAATGCGAAGGGTATGGAGATTTCTCATGTATGGGAGATAATTACCAAAATTTTTAAATTATGGTAGTGGGTGTGTTACATGTGGCATGGCGTAAACACAACAGAGAGAGATGGTGAGAAACGAGCTATGCGCATGCACCAAAGGGGAAGTGAAATCAACAGAAGTGGGTGCTCGGCTCCAATGGAAAGGGAGTTCAAGCAGGGGATGAAAAGCCAAGTGCAAATGTAGGATCAAATAACCACGATGAATGCTTACCTCCATGAAAACCATTGAGATGACAGGGAGAAGCGCCATGAAGACTGAGTTGATGTCGCCCAACTGCCTCGTACCTTCCCAGTGAGACATAACTAGTGCAGAATGTGCGCCGTTAATCTTCCCTTGTTGTCCCATCACACTATGATTCTCCTTCAGAACTTGAATGTTAAGCATGGTGAAAGGACTAAGGGAAAGGCTAATGGGGAGGGGCCTTAACTGCACTGGTCGCATGAGTGGCAGGTAACACAGGATTGACAGGTGTCACCCCATTCGGAGAATAAAAATACTTAAATTATTATTATGTTTTTTTTTTTAATGTAAATATTAAAATTAATATTGAAAGTGTTTTTGAATAATGTGTACTTAGTTTTGAAATATATATTCAATATATTAAATAATTTAATACTCAAATATATGTATCTTTACAATATTTATAAATTTAAATAATATATAATATTTATAATAAAATGAATTTATTTAATAATTACAAAATATAAATGATGAAAATAAATTACACAATAACTCCATAAACCTACTTATTTAAAAAATAAAAAAAATTTATACAATAATTCTTTAAACCTACTCATATATTTAAATTATGATTACTTATATACATATACTTAAAAGTACCCCTAAACCACCTTAAACTTATACTACAACTTTGATGCTATTAAAAAAAATAATACGAGAAATCAAATATCTCCACCTTCGTAATATTTACGAGACCATAGTGACATTTTCATACTTGAGCATAGTGGAGTCACGCACTAATTATGCACACACATCGAAATTGGAAAATATATATTAATATAAAGGCTATGGCAAAATTACATTAAAAATAAAAGAGAAGCTTGAGGTTCAAAATTATGCAAACTAAATGTACCTTCTGAATCTAACTAAGGCTGCTAGCTAAAGGTAACGTCCAATACAACATTACTCGAAAACAACTAGTGGTATATATACAATAGAAGAGACTTAAAATCTTAAGAACTGCAAAAAAACACATCGGGATATTATTTAAAAGATGGAGTGACCAAGAGTTGTCTCCTTGCCTCTAACCTCTAACTGCAACATCCACGCCACATGTTGCCAACTATAACATGTCTTGACTTTCCAGCTAGGCAAAATGACTCAAAATTTCTGCCTTTCTTTTAGACTGAGCCATAATTTCTTCCTGTGTGTGTTGATTTATTATGATGCAACTTTGGCTATACATGGTATCAAGGAACTGGGTGTATGTAAACATTACCATTGATGTTTAATGTCCCATCTTTTTCCCTAGTAGCCAAATTTACTTGGAGATCGATCATTGTGTTGTTTTGATGTAGTATGTGGAGACACATCACATTATCAAACTTTTATTTTGAATGTTTACTTTTCTTTAAGATTGATGCAGAGTGAAAATCACATGAGGAAGAATTTGAAAGAATATACTTTATGATTATTTTGGAGTCCCCCATCACTGTGAGACATGAAATACTAAGTCCTTTAGCTAAATTTAATCCTTGCAGTAATGCATAAGTTATTGCTATATTGTTGAAAGAAATTCTAAGACTTCATGCGTAAGTATATACTATTGTCCCTCCAAGGTTATAAAGAACCCCTCACATACCTACCACCCCATAAAAAGATGTTTGTTATATTAATCCATTCTCATTCATTATATAGTTACATGCTCATGAAACAGATTCAATTTCTATGCCCTCTCAACATCAATTCAAAGTTGTTTCTCATAGTTGCAGTAAAACTAATTTTACAATAAATGAAATCCACATTAGATTGGGTAAACAACGAGTAATAAAATGATTTTATCATTCCCCTCAATCAATCATGGAGACATTGTTGGTTGTTGGTATTGAATATCAAGAAGAAAGATGTTAGTTGCTAGCAATTGTCCTTGAGGGTGTAAAAAGTGCATTGTTATAAAGTGAAGAAGTTGAAATATTCTATTTTAAAATGCCATTGCATATTGGAATGTTGTGAAAATGCATCTTTGAAACATTTATGAGACATTTGTTGGGTATGATCGCAAATAATTTCCATGGAAGAGAACATGCATACCCTAAACATGCAAATCACTCAAACTTTCTTTAAATGACATTTAAATTAAACAAAGATGCCTTGCTTGCGACGACATGCCACGTGCCACAAGGGGGTGGGTAGAATGTTTGTACCTCCAAACAAGCCTTCTCTACAACTGCAACATGGAATACACATCCTAGCTAGATTATAGTTGTCGCTTGACAAATATTCACAATTTACACCTGTGTATTAGGCATGCAAGCAAGACAGATTCAAGACTGGTTGAGATTACTTATCACATATGGAGGAAGAGAAACATAGGGTTTGCATATTCAAGACTTCTTGTTACTACCTAATGAGACAACAAATGAATCTTCCATATGGCATTGCGATGTGCATCAAGTAGCATACTATATATTAATGACAAATGTTTAATGGGAACTTACCAATGCAAATAAGAGAGGGAGGATGCTTGAGTCTCTATCATAATGGGAAATGAACATCAAGATGCATTTGTGTTTGCTAAAGAGTTTGCTGGCTAATTTCAGCATCAATAGCATAACATTGGAGGAAACCAATGCTTCAAGACTTCATGTTACTACCTAGTGCAATAAGTGAATCTTCCATATATGGAATTGTGATGTGCATCTAGTAACACACTATATATTAAGGTCGAATATTTAATGAGAACTTATCAATGCAAATAAGAGAGGGAGGATGCTTAAGTCTATATTATAATGTGAAATGAACATCAAGATCAATTTGTGTTTGCTAAAGAGCTTGTTGTCATAATTCCAATATCATAAACATGGCATTGAAGGGCGTTAGAGGAAACCAGACCTTGAAGGTCTCAACACCATTTGTTGGTAGTTGTGCATTTGTACTTGTTAAATGATTTAATTCTCCTCTATTAACACATATTTGTTGGCAGTTGTGCATTTGTACTTGTTAACACATATATGTGTTAATAGAGGAGAATTAGATCATTTGCAAGTTTTTTAGATGGCAAGGAGAAACTAAGCCCCTAAGCCTTTTTAAGTATAATTTTGTATGGTTGGAGGATGAAGACTTTGTCAAGCTAGTCAAAGTAGAATGAAACCCTTTGATGCCTGCCCAAGGGAGGCAACTAGCATTCAAGTTGCTTCTAATCTGAAGGCAGTAATCTCATGGGAAAATGCTACCCATTTTCTTTAGATTCTGCTCATCAAAAGGATTGCAAACTCAACCATTTCCTTGGATTGAACCCTTGACCTGCTAAGGGGATTGGAATATGAAATAGGAAATCGAGCTATTAACATGTTTACTTACATCCCAGTAAGGAAAACTCCTAGCCAATCAAGAATAGTTTTGGATTTTGCTCCAAGACCAAAAAGGGATTTCAACCTAAACAGTATCCGAAAGAAAATCAATATCCCTTATTATCATCATTATGGTTATCTTTAATTAGGTCATCTACTTTTTAACAACATTTTCTAGCTTCAATCCCATATATGAAACAAAATACTATCCTAAGTTGCACTTTAACCTCTTGGATTAAGAAAAATCCAAACACATTTAATCATAAAAAAAAAATACTTACTTTTATAATAATCTCTATAAATATATTTAACTTTTAAATAATATATAATTAATTGAAAATCAATAAATAAATAAATAAATATATATATATATATATGAAATTTAAAATATTAATTTTTCTAATTTATCTGCATCGATGTGTTAACATTTTTAATACTCAACGACTTGAAATTGCTACTCTGCAGAACGATGTGAGCATGACTGTAAACTGCATGGCATGGGAGGGCGTGACTATAGTTGGCTTCGCATTAAATAAGGAATATACGCAAGTAATATGCTTCTCGCATCCTTGCCATCATTAGTATTTAATATTTACATGGGTTCACTGTTGTAATATTCTCGAGGAATATAGAATTTTCTCTTCATAGCTAAATCCATAACCTTCATTGTATGAATATGAAGCTTTGAATATGAAGCTTTTTCGTTGAACTAAATATGATGACCGCGTTATTCTGAGATGGATCAATTGACACGTCTAAGGGAAGCTGGGTGTTGATTGCACACTGAATCGAGGTGTTTGAGTATCAAATATGTAAAGTATTTAAAAATTTGATTGGAATTACAGATTTGAGTGATTAAGTCTGTATAATTTGAGTGTCTCGAGGGTTTTTGAGGGTGTTGAATCCATATATGCATTCAAAAATGCAATTTGAATAACAGAAAATGGAGATTTCACCAAAATCGGTGAAACAGTTCAAAAAGTCGAATGTTTAGACAACGCCATTTGATTGAAATTTGTAAATTTTCTGGCTTGTATGGACCCAACCAATGTAGCATACGTGACTCGATCCTTGCCTGTGATTTCATTATGTTTTTGTCGACTTTTGAGCAATCTGACTCTAGATTGTTTGCTTTATAATTTTTTATGGTTTTCTGGAGTCTCGTTGTGGAGAGATTGTGAAATTTACAGTTTGTTCAGGGATCTTGTCATGTAATTTTTTAATATACATGTTTGAAGCGCTCTTTAAGTCTTTGAGTGTAGTTTAGGCATCATATGATCTAGTATCCTCACTTACTCTGATACTAAGATCGTTGATAATATCAATGTCCTTTCCCTGATATGATAATATTCTCTCATACTCTAACACTAACATCATTAACAATATCGATGTCATATCTTATGATTGCTATCTACACGAATTTAACATAAACTATGTTTATAATTTATTATCGATAATATTGATGTCCTTCTTTCTATGATATGATAGTATCCTCCCTTACTCTATAATACTAACATCATTGAAAATATCAATATCATATCTCATAAACTATGTTTATGATTGTTATCTACATGAAGTTGCAACTTCATGTAATGATATATATGTATGTATGGAATTTAATGTAGTGACATCTATGTGTGTATGGAATTTAATGTAGTGACATATATGTATACATGGAATTCACTTTGACATATTAATACTATCTTGTGGTCCAAGTGTAGCGGCAAGTATTTGCCACATCACCTAATGCACACTAGAGTGCCCATTCCCTATGTCAGTCCCCTCCAACTAAGCCACCCTAATTCCTTCAATGGGATCATGGTTAGTGCCTCCACAAGGTTTGGCGCAGTGTCCCAAAAATCAAATACTTTTAGTGCAAACAATACTATGTGCACCAAGACCTAGAGCTCTACGTGCATACTCAATTTTGCACACACACTTCAACATGTCGTGTGCACCTCAACATCTTGTGTGAACACTTCAACGTCCTATGCACATACTTCAACATTATGTGCACACCTACAACCAAAAAGGCCAACGGTCACCAAGACTACTATTGAATCCCAACATATGCATGCCAATAATAATACGTGTTAAGTCAAGAATATGAACAATCACCCCCATACATAATTACATAACAAAGCCACATTCAACAACTAAACAAACATTCTTTCAACTAAAATGCATTTCTTTGTATACCATGTATGATACAATTAGCAAAGAGCATAAAATAATTAGTGATATTTGTTTCCTTTATCACAAAGCACAAAGCTTTCTACAAAACATTTACTTTACTTGGTAATACAAACATCATTATGTTCTAACTTGTCTTGTTTATATCTCATTTATTATTTTCCTTGTTTATGTTTATCCCGTCACACCCACAACTTAATGAGTCTATCATGTTTATGTTGTCATCTAATTTACATCCTAGAATTACATCATCTAATTTACATCCTAGAATTAGATTGTCATTGTCTATGTAAAACCTCAAGCTACACCCCACACATAAGCCCCAAAATCTTAAGTTTAATGTCACACATAATGTAGGGATAGTGTGGGGTCTCATGGAGAAGGTGTTGCATCTCAAGCTACACCCCACACATAAGCTCCAAAATCTTAAGTTTAATGTCACGCATGATGTAGGGATAGTGTGGGGTCTCATGGAGAAGGTGTTGCATGCAAGGAAGAGGAAAATATTGATGTGGAATGAAATCCCAGTCATGAGATATGTCAATCTAGTAGTAATACTTGTAGTCATTGTGGACATCTTAAAAACAAGGATCACAAATCAACAAGGGCCACTTAGCAACTTGAGTTAGTGAATCATGGGATCAAGTTCACTTTAGAATGAATAGTCACTTTCCATGGGTTGTGATTCTTTATGCGGGTTATGATTTTATTTATCCATAGAAACCTCCATTTACCACTAATTTGATTAGGGAAGAGTAATATTAGACTCCCTTAATCACTTATGCATCTAATCTTACCAAGACAAAGATGGTTTTTAAGGCGTTATTTCCATCAAAAGCTTTGCCAATTTAGAATGGTTTTGGGGTGATAACCCTTGGGTTAATTGAATAACAACCTCCCTCACTCTAACACAAGCATCGTTGGCCATTCCAGTGTCATGTCTTGCAAACCATCTTTGACTTGTGGTCGTTATATTTTTTTATCAAAGGTTTGACCTTCTTGGATGGTTTGGTTTATAACCCCTGGCTTACCATATATGACCCGTCGACAAGGACTTATGGTGCATACATTTTTGCAAATCCAAGGTCCTCCTATTGCATTGGGGAATGACCACCTTGCTAGGAAAACCTCGAGACAACACAAGTATCCAAACTACCAACAATTGGACGTGAACCTGAGATCTCCTAGGGTTGCAAAATGCCTAGAGGAGAGTGATCATACCAACTCACCTACAAGCCTAATCCCTCTTGTAATTGTTATCTATGTATTGTTGCAAATTATTTTACTATAATTCCCAACAAAATTCTTATCAAATTTGGGAGAGGAGAAATTATACCATAAAAAAATTCAATTTATCCACTCATTAATTTACATTTACTGCATTGTAAGATAAAAACAATTCAAAAATATTACTCACACCAAAAAAAATTATAACTTATTTAAAAAAACACTAAAATACAAGTCCATAAATTGATATAATACCTTCATATTATATTTTAAATTTTACACGTTTCATGTTATTTTCTAATACTAACATCACCGATTATTTTAACGAAATACTTTGCATGTACTTTTTAACTTATAGTTAAAATATATATTACATTACAAGTTATCTTACTACAAACCTAGCCTTCTTCCCATTTATAATATTAATTAAAGCGGAAATAAAGTTTAATGAATAAATAGTTGATTTGAAATTAGTAATGGTATTAAGACAATAAAGGTAAGCAATGCATTATAAAGATAAACTAAACCATTGAAAAGTAATTATAGCAATAAAGATTAAACTTAAGCATTAAGAAGTATTTACAACAATAAAGATAAACCATGTAGTGGCTCGAAACTGTCAGTAATGAAAATACATAGAAATTTTCTAGCACTAAAGAACAAGAAGTTAACTTTAGTGCTAAACACATCACAACAAAATCAACGTTGGACAATTTCATTCAAACCGTATTCCCACTGCAAGACTTCACAAATTTTGGTACAAGCTCTCGAGCTACCTTTGTATTCTTCAATATTACAAATAAAATGAGTAGCTTTTTTATTATAAAAGATTACAAATAAATTTGTAAAAGAGAGACCCTACAAAAGAGTAGTCAAACAAACCATACAAAAGAGTAGTCAAACAACTGGTTACATATCAAAATCAATAGATTATCCATATAATATTGATTTCTTCGAAGTTCTTGATAAATATTGAGTTCTACTCAAAATGATACATATAATATCTACAGAAAAGTCCAAGGATCCTGACTATTTTGAAAAACATAATCCAAAATAGAAGATAGCAAAGAGAAGAGGCATCATCCTAACAATGTGTCTTCATCGTGTGAGCCTCTAATCAGAGGAGGAGGAGGTTTGGCCAGATTGTTTAAAGCTAATTGCAGTGCAATCTATGGTGTCACTGAAGAAGTTGGAATGACAGGGTTGCTCATGTTTGGTAATGCTAGCAATGGTTTTTTTCAGAGTTGCCAGTTCGACCTCCTAGACTGAAATACATTTGGCCACAGTTAACAAAATGCTCATGAACAATTCCTCGCGGGGACAAAAAAATGCTCCCCGAGCTTTCAATTTTTCTTGCAATTCTTCCAATGTTGAATCGTGCCTCTTAAGAGTCCTATGAGTTTCCCTCAACTCTAGGTAATCCATTTCCTAGAAAGGAAGGAACTTGTACTTAAAAGCAACAACAAAGGAACTTTCGAGAGTTGACAAGATCACTACAAGAACATGCCTTTCACAAACCCATAGCACAAATTGACCCCCAAAAATCGAGAACAAGACAACCAAACCATCCACCAAAACAAAAACATAAAAATAAACGAGTCCACACCTAAAAGCCTAGGGAAGCTGAGAAGCAAAGAACCAAATCCAACCGATGAAGCAAGATCACTTACCAACGATGCTCCTAGGTGGAAGAGGATCCCACCACCCCACCATTGTGACCAGGTAACCACCACCAAAGAATAAAACCCAAGTAGAAAGCTACCAAATAAACCATAACCAAGAAACTTAAGGGGCCGAATACTATCGGGAAAGATGCCAACATAGCATAGTGGGTTGGCCAATAATATCCCACACTAATCCATCACCTATTGTTGTAATAATTCTTTGAGGTGTTGCACAGAGTAGGGTAGCATGTGGGAGATAATGGAGGATCTCGTCGCAACCTCCTCCACTTTAAGTGAATCTGAAACCAATTCCATTCAAACGAGCCTTTTGAAAGTTGTGCCAAGTGTCATGAATTGCCATTAAGGAATATATTATAAGGTGACCTCTTGATTGATGACTAAGGTCCCAATTTTTCAAAATGTGGCTTGGGAAGCTAGCCTATCAGCTTCAACATTGTTGCTCCTTTGGATATGAAAAAAGCTAATATGAGTGAAATAGGATATGAGATGCATGATCCATCTTAATGCCAAGTCTAACTTGACATTCATAGAATTAAACCATTTTAACAAAGATCTTATGATTATTAGAGAATCTCCTATCACTACCAAGTTTTGTATGTTTTATGCTCTAGCAATTTTTAGTCCTTGAAATAATCCATAAGCTTTGGCTATATTGTTGGATAGAAGACCCAGGGTCCATGAAAAAGTAGTTGTAGATGTTCCTTCGAGGTTATAGATAACCTCCCTTGCTCCACAGTCGTTGCCCCAAGTTTAATAATGAAGCTTTAACATGAATACATTTTTGTTTTTTGTTTGTGGGGTGATAAGGACGACAAGGGTTGAGGGTTGTGAAATTAGAGTGAAAACTGCACAAAAGAATTGGAGAAATAATGAAAGAATTGTATTAACCAAATGAGAGAATGGAAAAATACATTTGATATACTATGCATGGCTAAACTAATGCACCATAGTAGTGATTAGAGAGATGTGCACACACACTGACAGAAATCAGAGTGAATTGCCACCTAGTCCTAGTTAACTAGCCATGTAGTAATCATTTAATTGGCTCACACAAGTGGAGTGGAGAGAATCTCATGCATGCACATGTGTAGCACTCTCCTAGGCTCATGCATGTAGATTGTACCCTCTTGGTCATGATCCCATTGTGAGCATGCAAGACTTGGTGATAATACCGAGGTTTCCATGTGAGACTTGACTCCACTAGTCTAACTGAAGTACAACTGAGTAATGACTGAAGAGGATGTGGTGCCCTCATCTAGGGGAGAATATCGCATACCAAGGGGCACCCTCAACATAGACAAATGAACTTAGGAAAAAAATACTTGTTAGGTATCGGAGCTATTTTTATTAAGTAGAAAACATAAATACTGTAGAAAATACCATCAGAACAAAAAAATGTAGAGAACCATAATAAAAAATGATACCTTTATTGATAGGAAGCAATGTTCACTTGCCTCTTTGAGGGGGAAACCTCTAGCAAAGCGACACTCTATTACATAATTATCAAGACAAGACTTTCTCATGCCTCTTACTCTTATTTATACTAATTCTATCTTCTAAAGAACATTCTAGAGGAAAATCTTTCTAGAAGCGGAAACTTCTATTAGGTCTTCTTACATTGACTTGTTCACACTTATTAAATAGGCCTTATTAACTAATCTCGGCCTTTATTACATGGGAAATATATTATTCTACCTATGTGAGGGGTTATGGAGGTTAGGTCCCTAACATGCCCTGCCCCTTGAAGAACAACCTTCTCCTCAAGGCTTGAGATGAGGAAATTGTTGCAGAATGGTGGTTGGCCCCTAGGTGGCATCTTCTAGATTTGTATCTTTCCATTGAACTAACGCTTCCTTGATGGTGCGATGATGGAGACGACGCTCTCGCTGGTCCAAGACTGCTTTTGGTTGAAACCAAATGGAACCTTTTCCATCCAGTTTAGGGAGACTGGTTTGAGTTTGACACTTAATTCCAATCACTTTCTTTAAGCACGAGACATGAAAAACATGATGAAACTTAGAATGACTGGGCAGAGCTAACTAGTAGGCCACAGGCCCCACGTTCTTGAGAATTGTATAGGGACCATGAAATTTGGGAGCAAGTTTCTGACAGTGTTAAGCTTTGAGTGAAGTTTGCTTATAAGGTTGCAGAAAAAGAAACACCTGGTCCCCTTCAACAAATTGATGTTTGGAATGACCTTGATTTGCTTGTTGCTTCTTACAATTCTGAGCCATGATGAAATTTTCTTTGAGGGTACATAGAATGGGCACTTTGGCTGTAAGATTTTTGTCAACCTCCTGAACCTTTGAGATATCGAGCATGTATGAGAGAACCGACGATGGATTTTGTCCATAGACAACTTCAAAGGAGTCATGCAAGTAGCTGTATGGTAGGATGTGTTGTACCACCATTCAACTAGGGGTAACCACTGAGCCCACTGATTTTCTCTGTCGGATGCAAAAGACAACAAATATGTTTCCAAACACTTGTTGACAACTTTAGTTTGTCCATCAGTTTAGGGATGATAGGCAGTGATGAGATGCAATTGGGTTCCCTGGAGACTGAACAATTCTTGCCAAAAATTGCTGGTGAAAGTTGGATCTCTGTTAGAGACAATAGAATGAGGCATGCCATGAAGTTTGAAGATATTATCCATGAAAATCTGAGCTACTATGAAGGTAGTGAATGGGTGTTGAAGAGCACATACATTATCATATTTAGAAACATGATCGACTACCACCATGATGACTGACTTACTGCCCAATTCAGGTAATCCAACAATGAAATCCATAGAAATATTCCTCCAAATAGCAGAGAGAATCAGAAGTGGTTGGAGTGTGCCCGAGGCTTTAAATGTTTCTTCCTTGTTGTGTTGACAGACATCACATTCAACCACAAAGGTGCAAACGTCCTATTTCATACCATCCAAAAAAAAAAAACATTTGACCTTTTCATAGGTTTTGGTAAACCTTGAATGCCCAACTATGGGTGAAGCATGAAGCTCAGAAAGCGCCATGGATTTAAGTTGTGACTGTTTGCTTAAATACAAGTGGACTTTGTAGCGAAGCTCTTCATTGTGCCAAGAGTATCCTAGAGAAGCTTGAGAATGGTGTTGCAATTGTTGGATCATGTGAGAAAGTTTGAGGTCTTGCAGCCATTCCTGGCGAACAACTTGGAGCCAATTGGGTACTATGAAGGAGAGGGAAAAAATGAACCCTTCTTCTTCATACTTTCTAGAAAGAGCGTCAACAACCACATTTTCTTTCCCCTTCTTGTAAATGATCTCATAATCATATCCAAACAACTTGGTCACCCAACTTTGTTGCTCTGAGGATGAAATGTGTTGTTCCAGAAAATACACGAGACTTTGATGATAAATTTTAATTTGGAAGAGTTGCCCCAAAAGATAAGGACGCTAGAGATCCACAACATGCAAAATAGCCAAGATTTCATTTTCATAGATTTATTTGCCTAAATGTCTCTCCGAATTTTGTTTACTAGTGAAAGCCAAAGGCCTACCATCTTCCATGAGGACCGAAGCATCACATTCTTGGAAAAAATTCTTGGTGAAGTCAGGAAGTGCTAGGACAAGAGTTGTGCACATAGCCTTTTTCAAGGCGCGAAAGGATTGATCAATGACTGGAGTCCTAGTGAAAGCATTCATTTTAAGGAGAGCAGTGAGAGGTGCTAGAAATTTTCCATAATTCTGAACAAACTTGCGATAATAGCTTGTTAAACCCATAAAACCACACAAGCTATTAAGAGTTTTAGGGCGAAGCCGATCCTTCATAACTTTAATTTTCTTAGGATCCACCCATACACCATCATTTATGATAATGTGACCCAAATAGTCCACTTTTGAGGCTCCAAAGGCACATTTAGATTGTTTGAGGAAAAAATGGTGCTGAGAGAGTAGATGGAGAACTTGATTCGAGTGGGCAAGATGGGCTTTCCAAGTTTTACTATAGATGAGAATATCATCAAAGAAAACTGAAAAAAAATGACGGATAAAAGGATGAAAGACATGATTCATGAGATTTGGGAAAGTGGAGGGAGCATTACATAGGCCAAAGGGAATTAGCAAGAACTCATAGTGACCCTCATGAGTTCTAAATGCAGTCTTGGGAATGTCTTCCTCTTTCATACTTATATGGTGGTAGCTAGAACGAAGATAAAGTTTAGTAAAGTACTGAGTACCACTCAATTCATTCAGTAGATCATCAATGCCATGAATGGGAAATTTGTCTTTGATGTTGAGTTTGTCAAGGGCACTAAATTATGGACACATGTGCCAAGTGCCTTCTTTTTTGAGTACCATGACCATAGGAGAAGAATATGGGCTGGTACTAGGATGAATAACACCCGCATCGAGCAATTCTTGAATAATTTTCTCAATTTCATTCTTTTGGGAAAAGGGATGACGATAAGGGCGAACATTAGGAGGAAGAGTGCCAGGACTAGAGGAATGGAATGATCATGAACACCACGGGAAGGGGGAATTCCATGGGGAATGGTAAAAACAGATTGGTGTTGGGAGAGGATAGATCGAAGGTCAGAGTGGACATAGGGTGTCTCAACTACTTGAATGGAATGGAGTTATGAAATAATGCCCGAATGACCTTTTTTGAGGAGTTTTTCCATTTGATGGGAACTGATGATCTCAGGGGAGTCTGTTGTGATGCCTTGGAACTGATATTGTTGTCCCTCCTATTGGAATTGCATGGTTAATTCTTTAAAATCCACGAGGATGGGGCCCGAAGTGAGTAACTATTCAACACTGAGCACAATGTCACAACCACCCACTTCGATAGAAAACATATGAGATTTCAGGTGGTATTGACCAATTTGTAGGAGCACATTTCCACAATGCCCACCACATTTCATGGATCCACCATTGGCAATCATGATTTGAAAATTGTTGACGACACATATATAACAATTGATTTCCTAAGCAATGCGACAATGAATAAAATTATGGGTGCTGCCACTATCAACAAGGATTATGATTTTCCTATTCTTAATGCAACCAATGATCTTGATGTTTTGGGGAGAAACAAAGCCAGTGAGGGCGTGCAACGAAATCAACGATTTAACTTGAGATGGAAAAACGGGTGGACTACTATCCTCTGTGGGGGGAAACTCTTCCACAGGGGAAGCTTCGATCTCCTCATCAGCACCATGATCCTAAAAAATGGCCATAAAAAGCTTCTCTTCCTTACTCTAGTTCCCCAAAAGATATTTATCATCACAATTCTAACAAATACCTTTGAGTTGGTGTTTAGCCATGTATGCCCTAGTTAATTTCTGGACCTTGAGAGGGGTGGTAGGAGGGGTAAGATTCATAGGTCGAGAGTGGGGAAGAAAATATGGTTTTCTGTTATGGGAAAAAAAAACCTATTGTGCTTCTTTGGCACGTTTAGTAGCTTCCAACCAAGTTTGGGGGTGATCCATAAGGACTTGGGTGCAAATTTCATCCTTTAGGCCACTCATAAAACATTCCTTGAAGAAGACATTTTTCACGCATTCCATTCTCAAAGCCAAGTGCTCAAAGGTGGTTATAAAGTCTTCCACTGTGCCAGACGGTTTCAACTTGGTCAAACGACCTAAATAGTGGGTGTTGGTTTCAAAGCGTTCATAAAGTTTTGCAACAAACTGGGTCCAAGCAACACACCCTTGGTGTGTATTTTTATGCCATTGCCACCATTTCCAGTGTTCAAGATCCAGATAGAGAACAACATAACATAGTTTGACCAACTAATTAGTAATACCATGCAAAGATAAATAATGCTCCATTTGGGTGACCTAGCCCTTGGGATCAAAGCCATCAAATTTATTGACCTCAACTCGTGGAAGACAGGGACCACGATGAAAGGGTTTAGAATGAAAGGCCATAATATGGGTGGATTCAACACCATCTACTTGGGAGGGTTGTTTAGGGAGGGGGGGTCATGGGATCAGTTCAACAATTAGTTGAGAGCAACATCAAGGGTGTCAAATTTGTTGTCCAATTCATCCTCTAATTGGTTAAATATGTCGTCAACTTTGGAAAATTCAATCCAAACTTGGGCTTGGAAATGGTCAAACTGGGCCTTGTTCTTGGTGATTTTAGCGTGGATTTCTTGGGTGTGAGTGTTTTCCATGTGGAAAGTTGGGGTGCCTGAAATGGGGAGTGGGTCCACTAATTTTTTTTGGATAGGTGATGTATATCACTGTGATCAGGGCGACAAGGGAAATCTAATGGGATAGGTGTTAAATAAGGGTGCGAGGAAGGGTGGGTGGGACCATAGAAAAAAGGCTTATAAGTGATAGGTACCAAAACGATCAGGGTGAAAAGGGGAATGCAATGGGATAGGTCACACATAAGGGTATTGGGAAGGGGGTCGAGTCCACGGGAAAAAAAAGGATTAAAAATGATAGACCTACCATTGTTATGAGGGAGAAGAGAGACATCCAATGGAATAGGTCCCGAATAAGGGTGATGGCAGGACCACTGTGCTCTTTTTTTTACCCCCACAAAGTTATACTCCAACGTGAAGAATATTGCAGTGACGAAGTGCCCAAATTGTTAGCAGAAAAAATTATGTAGGAATTTTGCAACCAGAATGCAGGAGGCAGGGTTGCACGACAATAGATCTCGTATGTTCCTTTTCTATTCTATTTCTTCCCAAGGGTTAAGATTTCCAGGGTTCCTATAGACAGGTTTTCCCTGTGTTATAACTCTATGTTATACGTGCGGGGTCGAACAATAGTACTCGACCCAATATATTAGGGCACCAACTAAGGAGGCTTGACCGTACCCTTAGTCGTACTACTTGATTACCCACGTACTAGAGAGTATATTCTTGAGTGTTGTTGTCGGTGTCACTATTATAGTCAGGAGGTCGATCAACTGATCTAGAGATGGTTTTAGGAGACCTAGGGGACTCCCGATATACCTGGTGGTAGTGAGAGTGATGGTTGTGTACAGATTCTGTCTAATGTAGTACTACTAAAGGGGTACCAACAAGAGCTATAGAGGTTTCCAACAAGGTGAAACATTTGTTTCTAAGTAACCCTGTGAAACCGTCTGTATTTCGTGTGTGTAGTCTTCCCCACTACAGTTTTACCTGTTGAGTGACAAGTCTTTGTGCTTTAAAGACGCCGACAGTACACATCTCTACCCTGAAAAAAAATTCCCATAGTTTCCATAGAGAAAAGCGCTCTGATACCACTTGTTAGGTACCATATCTATTATATTAAGAAAAACACATAAATACTGCTGAAAATACCACTTGAACAACAAAATGTGGAGAACCAAAACAAAAAATGATACCTTTATATATAGGAAGCAATATTCACTTGCCTCTTAGAGGGGGTAACCTCTAACATAGCATCGCTCTATTACAATAATTCTCAAAACAAGACTTTCTTATGCCTCCTACTCTTATTTATACTAATTCTATCTTCTAAAGAACATTATAGAGGAAGAGCTTTCTAGAAGAGAAAGCTTCTATTAGGTCTTCTTACATTGACTTGTTCACATTTATTAAATAGGCCTTATTAATTGGCGTCGACCCTTATTACATGAAAAATATATTATTCTACCTACGTGAGGAGTTAGGGACGTTCAATCCCCACTAGGTTGGTGTGTAATATCTCCAATACCCCCCTTGAAGCACTACTAGGGAGTACACAATGAATGGGTTCCGAAAAGAAGCCATGTTGGGTACCCATTTTACAATGCATCTAATGAAAATAAAACGCTGCAAGGGAATCTCATCTCTACGAGAGGGCCTTCTAATCTTATAATATACTTCACATCTCTTTATGTATTTCTTGGCATCCTTAAATACAATAGTCCACCAAAGGCCAGCCTATAAGACCTTGTGCATTGTTTATTTTCCATAGAAATGACCTCTCGCAACTTTGTTATAGAATTCCCACAAAATAACATGTTGTTAATGATCCAAAACATCATCTAAGTATAACATCACTGCCAAGCTTGTGAAGTTGTTTGGATATCAACTAGTAACCAACAACCTTGGCCACAAGTTTTTCTTTTCAGTTTCATGATATTCTATAGGGCTACACCATTAATTAAAAACTAAATGATTTCTTCGAGGGGGAAACCTCCAGTAGGGCAATGCTCTATTACAATAATTCTCAAGACACGACTTTTTCATGCCTCCTACTCTTATTTATACTAATTCTATCTTCTAAAGAACTTTCTAGAGGAAGATCTTTCTAGAAGCAAAAGCTTCTATTAGGTCTTCTTACATTGAATTGTTCACATTTATTAAATAGGCCTTATTAACTAATGTCGGCCTTTATTACATGGAAACTATATTATTATACCTACATGAGGGGTTAGGGAGGTTAGGTCCCTAACACTACGTGGGTGTGTAATATCTCCAATACTCCCCTTGAAGCACTACTAGGAAGTACACAATGAACGAGTTACGACAAGAAGCCATGTTGGGCACCCATTTTACAATACATATAATTAAAACATAACACTGCAAGGTAATCTCATCTCCATGAGAGGGCCTTCTAATATTCTAACATACTTCACATCTCTTTATGTATTTCTTGGCATTCTTAAATATAATAGTCCACCAAAGGCCAACCTATAAGACCTTGTGCATTGTTTATTTTCCATAGAAATGACCTCTTGCAACTCTGTTTTGGAATTCCCACAAAATTGCATGTTGTTAATGATCCAAAACATCATCTACATATAACATCACTGCCAAGCTTGTGAAGTTGTTTGGATATCAACTGGTAATCAACAACCTTAGCCACAAGTTCTTCTTTTGAGTTCCATGATATTCTATAGGGCTACACCATTAATTAAATTAAAAAATAAATGATTTTCTCCATATGGCCTCAAATGAAATAAGTCATCATCAAGAAATTGATCATCAATTACACCATCATATTCTACAAATTCAATTCTTGATGAGTGGTCATATCATACATTATGCTTACCAAGCTTCTCTATCATTTCAAAGTTAAATTCCTAAAATAATAGTAGCCACCGATAGACTTGACCCTCTAAAATGGGCTTATTGACCAGGTGCTTCAGTGTTGAATGATATGTGAAAAACTTGAAGTGGCCTTCAAATTACAAGTAACCATGAAATTTTTGTAGATCATACATGATAACCAACCCTTCACATTTTGCTGTTGTATAGTTGCGTTATGCCTGGGAAAACTTGCGACTAGGATCTCCTTCCCATAATTGCACCAAAACATCACCAAGGGTAATGCCCAAGGCATCAATATGCACAAGAAATCCTTATAATATCTTATAAGGAAATAAGTTCACTAAATAAAATATCGAAAACTATTTATATCTTGAATGTCGAGTTTCTACCTATCTTCGTGCAACCGAATTCTAAATTTAGAATGAAAGATGGGGTTGTTTTGAGGTGGTTGAACAATAGGCATGCATGATGCGATGAACTACCTTTCCAAATAGAGTAGGAGAATTTTGTACTATCCATCCTCCACTAAGCCTTTTTCTTAAACAACAATTTAAAACTCGTCATGCATCTCTAATATATCCATAATTTCTCCTTGAAAAGGCAAGAATTGGATAATTTTTCTGTATAGATAATGTAGTAAACTGAACTAGGTAATGGCCCTTCCCATGAGAAATCAGAGGATCCAAATATCATAAATGATGACCTTATATATAAATGAAAAATGTGAAGTATTCCAACAAATCCACTTCTTCAACAAATTCTAGTAATGATTGTTTTGTCCCAAAGTTTCATTCTGCTACCTTTCTCACTGTTGGGAAAATGGTTTCGAGATTGTCTTTCTTTCAATGAACTTAAAATGAGAAGTACCCTTCGAATCCTCCAAGTCAAAATAAACTTTCCCACCTCTCTGCTTTAACATGCCATGCATCCAGTTCTTAAGGGATAATATTTCTGAGATTCTAGAAGACTTTGAGCAATGTTGTACAAGTTCCTTGCAATGAGGTTTGTTTGAATACATGGTGCCCACTAGAGCCAAGGCAGCTACTATAATATACCCACACACTTGAGATCCATAGTTTGGGCTAAAATGTTGTTTATCGTTCTCAACAACTAATTAAAGAATCTCAACCAAGTCTGTAATTCTAGTGTAGAGTGTAATTTTAGTGTAGAGTATTATTGCCAGGGGAAGCTCATTTAAACATTTTGGAAATAAGATTGTATTTAGATATATACACCATATCCTATCCTCCTCATAGAAGCGAACCTTCCTCATTAAAAGCACAACTATGATTAGATACTTATTGTACAAGAACAAAATAAACAACATGCTAAATTATTGGGGAATAAAAGAAGAAGTTATTTTAATGACGACATTAAAAATATTGTTCAAGCTAAATTTAAGGAGAATCTATGTTGCAACAAAGAATTAGGGATAAAAGAAAATTAAGATATTATAAGGAACTGGTTAACTCTAATCTTGAAGATAAAAAATATTTCTATCTTTTGATTAGTTTTTAAAAAGAGAATCAATATTGCTAAAATTAGAAGTAATTCTCATGAGCTACATAGTGAGCCTCTAAACATCATTATAAACAAATCTAAGTAATCTCTTATTTTTCTTAAATCTAAGTAATATCTTACCTTACTTTTCTTAAATCTAAGTAATATCTTACCTTTCTTATGGTTCCATAGACCAATTTTAATCTCAAAAGACATTATTGTAAAGGAGCAACCCTATAACAAATCCTTCTATATATCATTTTGTGTTCTGTCAACATATTTTGCAAAAAAAGAAGGAAAAAAGAAATTATTTCCCAGCTAGAATTTTGCACCCAAACCAACTATGTTTCCTTTCATCCATGTTTCTTCCTCTTGCTAGTTCACGGGTAATGTCTCCGTTGTATATATCCTTGAATGAAAGGAGAATTGGAGGATATTTGCATGAAACTAGAGAAGAAGACGTTGTGATTGGCGAAGAGTTGATACTTGATCCACCATCCACGTGTTCCCTGCTACTAGTGTTATCAACGACTGTTAATAAGTGTTAAGGAGATTAAAACCCTACTATGAAATCATTAATCAATTAAACAAAAAGATGGAGGGGAAATGTCATAAATCATTTGAATCACTTGGACTTGTGGTTTGGGAATCGTCAATGTCAAATAAAGTTGATGCAGAGGAAACAAAGTTGAGGCACATAGTTCATGGTCAAATTTCATGAATGAATGTGTAGAGTTACAAGATTAGGTAAATTGACAATTACGATTATCTTAGTAAAATTTATTAGCATGCCATCATTATAGAAAATATGTCCTGTCGATGTGCCAAGGGAGAGCAAAATTCACACTTCTTCATATTTAAATAAATTTGTAAATGTTGTTATCGTTCAAACATCAATTGCAACACAACTCTATGATCCTTTGGTAATCCATATACAATCCATATTTGTCTAAGTAAACCTCTATAAACTTGTGTATATAATATTGAAATGTTGCCA
>JZKD02S0112379.1:1070949-1082206 GCA_000966675.3 Picea glauca
GTATACAAAATTCAGAATTTACACTTTCCCCCCTAGCCTTATTTATTGACTTGTCCTCAAGTCATTTACATAAAAAACTGAAAAGTAATTCTGCATCCTCTGCTACAAAATGATTAGTCTTGAAGTCTTCAACGCTCATTGGCACAATTCTTGTTATGTGAATAAATGTTTCGGTGTCGAACATAACAAGAAATTGTTAACTTAGTGGCCATTGATGGATGCCACTAGTCAACACGAGAGCTCCCATCTTTAATGAGGATGAGAGTCAAGATGCCCTGAACACATCTTGCTAAGTATGAATGAATTTGTTGTTGTCGAATACTTAGAAGATCCAATAAACAAGGGACATTGATGTATTCCCTTTATTTATTGGCATGATATCTTTCCCTTAAGGCATGCAAGCTTCAAGGTGTTTTTAGAAAAATATTTAGACTCAAGGACTATGGACGCAATAGTGTATGGAAGCAAGGTTTTATTTGCAAGTGTAGGAAAAAGGAAACTGACAATGAATAGGTAAAGTGGACCAAACAACTTGTAGATGACCTTGGTTGGTTTTATTGGTGGGTTAGGATTGAAGATAAATGTAATGAAGTGTATGTGGTAATGGAAAATGGATAATGACTCTTGCTGGGGAAAAAAAAATGAATTATGGCTTCAATTTCTCAAATATAGCAAATCTGCTCTTTAATTTTGGACTTTTTGCTAAAATAATTGAGTTTGACCAGCATTGACCAGCTACTTGTAGACGTGGAATTCAAGGGTGGATAGGTATTTCACCATCATTGTACATTTAGGAACAAACCCCAGCTCTTTGAATTTTGCTAATCTATCATGCAACATGTCAAACCATTAAGCTATTACAGGAAGTTGCAAGAACTTGTAATTTTCTGGAAATTTCGGTTATGATCATGGACTGGTTCTATCGTACATCATCTGTTGCTTGGCCTCCTTCTTTTTTGTAATTTATTCTATGGCTTCATTCAAAGTTGCGAAGAGAAAGCTGAAGTAATCGGGGTTGAGCATGGTCTTCATCTTGGTCACGGTCTCTTTTGCTTTCTTCTTAGAGGAAGACTTCGAAGGTGACCCTTTTCTCTTTTTTGGAACTTCGACTTCTTCTTCTGGTTGTTGTTCGAATTCCTCTAAGTCGTCGTTGTTACCTTCTTGATCGAGTGTGATGGAAGCTATCTTTATAGAGTAGCTATCTACATCCTGAACCTCTTCAGGCTTATTTGTTTCCTTTGTCTTCTTTGTCTTCTTCATCTTACTAGGCCCAGGTGTGTCCTACGCAACTTCTGGGCTGTCAATATCTGAAATGTCCACTGGATCTGCTGGAACAAGGAGGTTCGCCGACCATTCCTTGGTGATTTCTTCTAGGTCTTCTTCGGTCAGCTTATAATAGGACTGAAGCTGTTCTTGGTGTTCATCAACACGTGGATTTAGGTATATAAAGTGGCGGTCCATGCTGAACTTTATCAAAGGTTGGAACCTTTGTAAAGTGTTTAGGGTTATGCGAGGTTCACCCCCTATGGATGCTTTCAGTTGGTTATAGTATCTGTGAAAAATGGAATTTGATTGCCACTTCTTGCTCATGTCCATTGAGTACCATAAGGTACTGAACTTCGCAGCTAATGGTTCGAATGGGTCGAGGTCGGGGAAGGTTTCACCTTCTGGTAGCTCCCATGCAACAAAGGTGATCAATATTAGTAGCCAGCTAAAGTGGAATTCATGCCCCTAGTCCTGGGCTTCTCTACATTCAATTTCTAGGTGATTGACCAAATATTTTGCCCAATTCATTTGTAGTCCCTCCACGCACTTCCCTGCGAGGTCAACTACAAAGACGAATACTTGTGTAGGTCTATTCTTATGTACCAGCTTCCCTGTTATCAGCTGACATGCAAGGCGCACTGCGCCACTCTCGAAAGAGGCTACCTTGTAACGTCACGTGCCTTTTTCAGCATTTCCATAAGCCTTTTTAATCTTTTGTGAAAGAGTGTGGTCTGTGGTCTTTCCAGGGTAGTACTCATGGGGATCAAGCCCCTGCATGCTAAGCCCGATAATCCTATTGATCAGTGCCAGATCAACAATTATGCGACGATTTAACCACAAGTATCCTCCGCGGTAACTTGCTAGCAACAATTTCACACAAGTAGTCACCTCCTGATGTCTGTCGAAGTGCGTTATTTTCATAACATTGAGCAGAGTAGACTGCGCAAGGTTCATTGTCCATTTCTTAGGGATGATCTTTGAGTTCTGACCCTTAGTCCTCGTTAAGTACTTAGATGGTGCGAGCATGCTGTAGGCTTTACGGTCTCCCAGGTCGAAGTTGCAAAACTTCAATGTTGTAACCTTGTCTTGATCGGTGCGGTAGGTGCAAAATCCTTTCGGTAGATATGCAAGGACTAGGGTGTATTCAAAGTCTCTAGGGACACTGTCCATGTTAATCTCACCACTTAGAGGGGGAATGTAAGCTAGTAGGATGGTTGGTACTAACTTCACGTTGGCTGCATCGTCCCTATGCTTAGTATTCAACTCTGTGCTAGCTCGAGATGTTCCAACTCAAGTAGTCGATGGGGAGGCTGCCACACCTCTCAACGACGAGACTTGGACTCCAGTGGACATCCCTCTTTCTAACATGACTCTTTCTGTCCTTAAGCCAGCAAGTACTTCTCTCACCGATTCTTCTGCTGCGCTAAGCTCGTCGGACATGTAAGCTCAAGATCACCATCTCAGGTTGTCAATGGACTGTCGGTACTGTAATCAGATAGATAATTAAACTGGAGTAATCATTGTTTCATAACGCGGGTATTCTGTAAGCTCAAGTTCTCAATTGGCAAAAGTGTCTTCCGGGCATGGCGCGGCGGAATAAGTAAGTAAATCTGCAACAGACTACTTGCAACTGATATGAAGCTTTCATTAACTCCGTTCTATCCATTTTGGTGCTATCCAACGGTCTAGTGGTAACCCATAACTACTTTTCGATCCGTTTGGAGCGGCGGTCGAACGGGTATATTGGTTCCAACGACTATATTGCTTCGTCATGGCGAAGTACTATATGTCGTTGTCCTGATATCTCGGTGAAGCTCCAATTTTGGACTTCTTCTTGCTGCGAAGTGTCCTCCAGAACCTCTTGTAACCTTACAGTATTAGCCCTTTTCTTTCTTAACTTCCTAGCCTTCTTCCCAGTGAGCCTTGTCTCAGTAATGCTTTTACCATTCTGATGTTTATCTTCTGTGGTCTCAGTTACTTCGCGCTATTGAAAATCTTTCCTAGGGTTTCTTGATAATACTTCTTCTGTATCAAAAATAGGTAGCTCGATCTTCTGTGGATCCTCAAGTATTCTCTTAGCTTTGACATTGGAGTTGCTAATATTAAATATTTGTGATCTGCTCTTCTGTTCTTCAATCAAGTGCGCGATCCTTCTAGTCATAAAGTCTTTTAACTCTTGCTTCCTCTATTCCAAAACTTTTTCTTCTTCTTTTCGTCTGGCTTGTTCTCTATCAATCCAAGGTTTCCCTACGAGCATGGTAAATGGGGCGTTGTCTTCAAAAAATTCAATGATCTCAAAGTCTTCCTCTGTCAAAGTTCCATTGATAGTCATAGATATCCGGGTAAGCCTTCCACATAGGTTTACTAGCTTTCCTCTGAAGAAATTTGTTCCTCCTAGGGAAGGGATCATGGCAGGCTTTCCTATAGCTTCCCAAGTTCTTTATGGCATAATGTTCACTTGTGTTTCTTCATCAAGAGTACAATCAATGTCAAAGTCCCTTATTCTTGCTTCGATTTGCTCCTTTTCTTTGAAGATCTATGATAGCCTAACATGTCGGTGGTCATTCAAGGTATCTTTCATATGTAGCAATATCTTTTCTGATTATTTTTGGGTTTTTGCTATAATCTTGGTCTCTTGATCTCCTTCAGGGTTTGCTTGCTCCATATTCAACTTCTCAAGCCTAGCAATCATTCTAGGGCAATCCAATACTTCATGGTCCATAGCCTTACAACTGAGGCAATTAGGTCTTCTCCCAGGGAATTCCTTAGCAAGATGTCCCGGTCTTCTGCAACTATAACAGAGGGTTAATCCTCTTTTTTGTTTAGATGTTCCCCAACTCCTTCTGTACTACACACCAGGATCATGGTGGCTAGCTTGCAAAAAAATCTTTCTAGGATCCTGCATCCACTTGTTAGTCCAGACATTCTTTCAATGCATATGTATAACATATCTATTACTATACTTATCAGATCTATTCATATCAAACTTTATTTCATCTATTAACGCCCTAGTTTTGAAGCTAGGACATAATCTATCAAACATACCTAAATCCATGCTTTAGAAACAAAAATTTACACTTATCTTACTTCTATAGAGCACAAAGCTTCCAAATCTAAGACTTTTAACTATTCTTACCTTTATCAGAGCACAGAGCTTACAGATCTTACCTTTTTCTTGCAAATCTGATCTCTTTCATCGCAGATTTGACTTCTTTTCTTCAGATCTGACCTCTTTTCTTCAGATATGACCTCTCTTCTTCAGATCTAACCTCTCTTTCTTGGCACAAAGCTTCACAGGTCAAACAAAACACTACACACTAGGGCAATAGATCTACGCACAAAGCTTATTTTGCACAAAGCTTCTTCTTCTTCAATTCCCAACAATCACAGTTTTAGGTCCTGACAACGAAACCATTTGTTGGCACAGGGGCAGAACTAGGGTTCAACGCTCAAGAGCGCACCAACAAATCCCTAACTACCAGCCCTTTCGGCAACACCTGCGAAGCAGATGAAGGCTCACCCGAGGTAGAGGCAGGGGTGGTTGCAGGACTCAGGTGTCTGCAACCTTAGCTGGGACACATATATGTGATTATCTTTCTTACAACGCACTTAGCATTAGTTATTCCTTAACATACATTCATTAATACACTTCGTAGAAAGCACAGAGCACCGCAATAATTACTCAGATCTAGCACTTAGCAATGATAAACATGTTATACTTAATAGATTAAGCACTTAGCATCTGATGTATCATATCTAGCATGCATTCATATCTCATAAGCACAAAGCATCAATAGATCTATATAAACATATCAGAGCACTTAGCAAGAGAGCGACAAACACATCAACACAATACACATAGTTACCGTTGTTCACCCCCACCCTAGGGCTATGTCCACAAAGTCTTCTTCTGTTATTATCTTCTGTAAACCAAGTTACAACACAAAGCCTTCAAGATCCTACCCCGCCTAAGATAAGAGATCTGCGCAGCTCGCTAGATCCTCCTTCCCTGGGTAGATCCAAGCACTAAGTCCTCCCCTGACCCGTGCACTCAACACTTACAATACTTACAGTAGGCACAGAGCTCTTATAGTCACACAGACGTCTAATCACATATATATACTTTATGCACTAAGCCATTCACTTTACATCACACACCCCTTTTCATACACATCTCCTACCCTTCTATTTATACATACAAAAGGCCTAAATAAGGGCCGATTATTCCCAAAAAGCCCAAAAATCCCTAAAAAGGGGCAGAGATCCTGTGATCTCCTCTTCGCCATGCGCTTCTTCTCTGAATGGATGTCGGAGTACCGAAAATGGTCAAATATGACCAAGTATTCCTCAAAACTTGGTCAAGGGCCAACAATAGTCAATGTAGAGCCTCCATGACCCATCCTTCTTTCGTATGAAAATAACAGGCGCACCCCATGGTAAAACGCTTGGACGTATCAGTCCCAGGTCCAACAATTCTTTCAGTTTCATTCTCAACTCCTGTAACTCTAGGGTCGACATCCGATAAGGCATTCTCACTATCGGTTAAGTTCCTAGTTTTAGGTCTATAGTAGACTCCAACTCCCTCTCCAGCGACATCCCAGGTAACTCCTCTGGGAAGACTTCCGCAAACTCTGTCACCGCAGGAAGGTGTTCTAGACCTTTCGCTACTCCATTCTTGTTTAACGCAAGGATCACATAAATATTACATCCCTTGCACATGCTCTTCTGTAGCTGCAAGGAAGAGATGAACCTCAGGGAAACTCCCTGGTTCCATCCTACAATCACGCGTCTTTCCCCCTCATTATCGACCAAGCTCAACCGTTTCGTCTTGTAGTTGAGTATCACCTCATGCGATTCCAACCAGTCCATATCGATCACGATGTCATAAGATCCTAATATCATAATGTATATGTTGTCCCTGGTGACAAAATCTCCCAAGTTAAGGATACAGCTCATAACCTTTCCTCCAACCTTTTGTTTGGCTCTAGAATCCATCTCTATGAAGCTAAAATCGTCCTGTTCGACAGCCTTTACCTTAATCCTTTTTAGTGCTGCACCAGAAATGAAACTCTCAGTAGCACCGATATCTATCAAAATAATAAGGGTTTGGTCAGTGACGGTACCTGGCGTCTTGAGCACAGTCGACTGGTGCTCTGCCTGGCGGTTATTCACTGCTGCATGAATCTGATGGGCCTTGCCCAAATCTCCCACGATAGTGGGTCTGACTGATCCAGATGCTCCATTCCTCTCCACTGGGCAGTCGTGCTGGTAGTGTGTCTCCCCACACATCCAACACCCCTTCTTCGGTCTAGTACTCCTGGTACCCGAAGTAGAAGATGACGACCCACCGACTTGGAATATTGGTCTGTTCTGCTAAATAGGCATAAACTCCTGCTGGTATGGCGACATTGCTGATGATGCTGTGGTCATCGATAAGGTGTCCACTGTTGAGGCATCGATCATCAAGGTGTAGTGTAAGTGGATCCCCTCTGGAAGCCATGATATCCTGGCGTATGTCTGGTTGGTGTCTGATGTTGCTGCGCACCAGATGACACCTGCCCTGCTGGCCTCGCTGGAGTCCTGCTCTGACCCCTGCTGATAAGCTCCTCCTCTGCTATGAAGGCCTTCTAGACAACATCATGCAAGGTTTGAGGCATCAGAATCCTAACCTTTGCACGTATGCTACCATTAAGTCCGAACACGAACCTTTTGAACTTAAGTTTCTTAGTATTAAGATGTGGAGCATACCGAAGCAGCTCCATAAAATGGGCGTCGTACTTGGGCACTGTACGACCGCCCTGTCATAAGGCATTGAACTCGTTGAGCCGATGCTCAATGAATTCCTCTTATAGGTACCTCTCTCAGAACCAATTCTCGAACAGTTCCCATGACACGTCCTCGACGACCATGTTCAGTTGTGGCAGGAGTGTCTTCCACCATAGAAGAGCGCTCCCCTTTAGTTGAAAGACCACCATGCGAACCTTCATGTTGGAGGTATAGTCGCGAAGCGCAAAGCACATAGCCATATTCTCCAACCATGCCTCGACGGCTGTGCCATCCAGGGCACCAAAGAACTTGGGAAATTTGACCTTCTTGAGTTCGTGGTGAATACTACCAGTACTGACCAGAGTGCGTGGTGGACCCTCAGGGAGTGCCGATGCCTTGGCCTCATCTCTATCCAAATGGCTGATCAATGCCTTAGACATACACTGAAAAGACGTCATGATTCCAACCACGTCACCCACTGCTATCTCCTACTGCCCGACAACCTGTTCATCTCCCTAGGGTTTGGACCCCTTTGGCATGGGTGTTGTTGGAGGCATCGCGCCTCCTCCCCTAGCACCCCGTCGTCTGCCTCCACGACGTCCTCTAAGCATGATCACCTACACAGATACAAGTCAACTCAATTAGCAACATTATAATTAAATCATAACAACGAAATCCGTAGTGATCCCAAGTCGCGGGTTGAACCCCGCTCTGATACCACGTGTAAGGACCCCTCTTCGTTACGACTACAAGCGAAGCAGAAGTACAATTTTTTTGTTTTGTTTTTAGGCAAGAAGGCGATGATGACAACAATTTAACCACACCACTGATGACGAACGCAAGCACGCAGTCCAGACAACAGGCTACTATGACACCACGCACTGGCACAAGGGTAACTGGGCGAAACATGCATAGTGCAACAAGGAGGAACGACTACCTGCCTGACACAAACAAGACATGCCTACAAGCTAAGGGACAACATCACCCTCTCGACACAACAACCTTGATGAACAAGATTAGAATCTCAAGGCATGCGAACCAAATGCATGAAGGCATTCCACCCATGCGTCGAAATCAACTCACAACGCTCGACAACACTCACACATAATGCACTGACTCCGACCAAGTTCTCTTTTGACGCTATCCAATAGGGCGCACCATGATTCCCTCCTCAGGAATCATGTCTTCCCCAGGTGACAAACACGTCAATAACCTTGGCACCACACAAGCTATCTGGACCGAGGACTCTAGAAAAATATGACGCACTAGGAGGTGAAACAATTGACACAAGACTGCACCCACACCCTGACAATAGGTCGACGAGACGCAAGAGGACATCAACAAGAAAACACAAGCTGTTACAGGACTTTGCAAACAACCCAACCCATTCATCTAGTCTGAACTGGTCAATATTTACCGTCTAATTTAACATCGGTTACCAATCCAATAGTAAGTCAAATTTCAATTAGTCCACAATTTACAATTATAAATTACATTAAATTCAACAAGTCTAAATTGCAATTAAGTCAATATACACCAATCTCATTTAACATTTATGACAATCTAAATTGGCAATCTGAAATTAATCACTAAATACCATACCACTTAGAAATTAACCTTCTAAACAATCATTAATAGTATAAATGTACGAGCTGCAATGATCACGCTTGTTAGCGACATTAATTTATAATTGTCATCAATGTACCATCAATTTAACCTTAACGCAAATCAAATTTAGCTAGCTCAATTAAGTCAATACTAATACTATAACCAACGTTACATTCTTATTGAAAAGTCAGTTTAATCAATGTTAAAACTAAAGGACAAGACTATTCTAAATTAGTTAAAGGGCTGTCTAAACAAATGAAGAGGTTGTCTAAACATTAGGTATGCTGAGAAAAGGGTGCTCACCCAAATTTCTCATTAATTAAGGACGTAGGCTCATTCTTGTGGAAGAAAAAGGGCCCAGGGAAGGACAATCTCAAGGTAAACAAGGCAATCAGGAAGCCGAGCAACAGAGGTAACATATGACAACTATTTTTGGCAAGGATGCAATGTTCAAGGACAATTTCACTAGGCAAACACATTCCTTTTCAAGGGAAAAATCATGTCCAATCAACAACAAAACACAATCAACAATTAAAGCAATTTCGTGGTCATTCCAACGACAAAGTCAGTCAATAATTAAAGACAAATTCGTGATCATTCCAATGGAAAACTCAGTCAATAATTAAAGGCAAATTCGTATTCATTCCAGCGGCAAACTCAGTCAATAATTAAAGCAATTTCGTGGTCATTCTAACGACAAACTCAGTCAATAATTAAAGGCAAATTCATGGTCCAAATCGTGGTCCTTAAAGCAACAACACGGTCAACTTTAAACAAGTAGAATCATTGTACCACACATCTCAGAAATAGAGGAATAAGAATGATTATTGGTAAGAGGTGATGAGTAGATAGACCAATGAATAAAAAGAAGGCATTCTGGTTCGATTCAACATCATAGAAAAACAAATACATAAGGTATCTACAACTCAGAGATGTGCCGATTGTACATGTTATATCATTTCCGAAAGGTAAAATTTCTTCCAAGAATTAAATACCTCTTATATAGTCAAATTGTGGTGGATATTAGAATAGTTCTCCGGATAACAGTTGGTAAAATGTAATCGCAGTCCATAAACCAAACAAGCACTGGGATTAGTGTAATAACGCAGATGCATAAAAACATAAAACGCAGACAATCAGTAAGAGAAGTGCAAAGATCTATTGGGAAAAGTCATTGAAATGATCGCAGAGATTCTATCAGCCCATGCATAGAGAAAATCCAAGGTTAATCCCTCAAGGTGCAGAAAACAAAAACAAGCATAGAAATGAACCAACAACGACGCAAAGAAATCCATACGCAGAGGTACTTTTGCTAGAAGGCGCAAGACAAACAATCAACCAAGGACAAACAACAGAGGTAGATGACTGACAGGTACATCATTCGCTCATCATCCACGCACAGAAAAGCAGGGCGTTGAGATCCATAGGTCTATTAACGCCGAAGCGACGATCGTAGATCAGGCTCGTGGATGACTGCTCAGGCGTGGACTAATGAGCTAGGGACAAATTAAAAAATGAACTGCAATCATCATAATCAATAAACCACAGGACGATCAAGACATGTAGGGATCGAAAGCCATGGGAAATCAACATTGAGCTAAAGGCTATGGGGGAATTTCAATCATTCACTAAAAAGCTAATACAATCATTTTTTTACCCAATTAAACATATAAACTAAAACCATAATTCATACTAACAATCTACCATGCAGAAATAAGGATGTGTACCGTTGCCCAATCGCCTGCTCTGAGTTGATGTCCCACGCGCTTCGTGCAACTCTCGCTTGCCGACCGATGAGACTTGACCGGTACCTCCCATCCAATGCTAGGGGTACTCTTCTTCCCCCTTACCCCCCACGAGCCGCAAATGGGCCACACACACTAACCAAAGAATCAACTAGCTCCCAACTCGCCTCGCAAGGCTGAGCTACCACTCTTCATCGAGTTGGGTATCTTAACTCCCACAAGCTAAGTCAGTCACGTATAAATTTCTGTTGCGTAACGTTACGCATAACAAAAGAGATCCCTCATCATTTTCCTCCCTCCATTATATAGAGTTTCGAAGTCCCTTACTTTCCCAAAATCCCATTTTATTTAATGTTTAATAATTTAATTCATAAAAATTCTCCCCGTACATGTATCACCCATCCCCTTCATTCCTCCATAAATTAATTTCATTAATTAATTAATTGCCCCTATTTCCCTCACTCACCTAAAGGCACTCTTAAAATCGCTCCTAGGTGTCCCCATATCCCCTTACAAGTTTTAATGACTTTCCCCCTTATTAATTCACTAGTGGAGTTTAAATTAGAAAGTTCTTAAATGCTAGATACCTTACTAAGTTAGACTATCTGTTTTTTCCTAGTGTTTCCCCTTTCTTTTTATGTTTCCCGCTTTTTCCTAGTTTCCTAATTATTTCAAATTTCCCTCTTTCCCCTTTTTATTTAAACTAAAAAAGGCACGTGCAAAAACTTACCCTTTTTCCCTTTTTCTTTTTAATGATTAAATTTTTAATTAGCATAATATAGTAAAACAATTATTTCCCCTTTTTAAGTTTTATCCCAAAAGATTTTTATAAATCAATTTAATTGATTACCCCCTTCTTGTCACAAGATTAA
>JZKD02S0112380.1:18008-29813 GCA_000966675.3 Picea glauca
CTGCAATTGAAAGGGATATTAGCATTCAAGAACAATGGGAAGCTAGACAAAGACAGTTAAGGAATCAACTGTGATCTCAGTTTCTTTTAAATTTTTTTCTTTTTTACCGATTAATCATCTCTACCTTTTTTGGATGCCTTGACGGTATACTTTAGAGCCTTAAAGTATAAAATCAAGAACAACACCTTCTTCAACATATATGTGATCAATTTGATAATTTCAGCAAAATTTGGAATAAATATCCTCAAGAAATTAATTCTTCCTAAAAATGATCGAATTTATTTTTTATTTCTAGGAATATTGATCTGATCAATAGATTCAAATATTTTTGGATCTACTTTGATTCCATCTTTCGATACAATATTCCATATCTTACCTTCTTGCATGGAAAAATGAGATTTCTTAGGGTTCAAAGACAAACCAAATTTTCTGCACTTGTTGAATGTTTGTCTAAGATGTACCAAGTGTTTTGTATCATAATTAGAAAATATTGTCATATCATCTAGATAAATAAGAGTGAATTTAAATATTTTTCTCCAACAAATGATATATCCATTTCTCTTTGAAAAGTTTCACCTGCATTCATCAATCCAAAAGTAATTTTGTCATACATAAAGGTTCCTCGCAGAGTAGTAAACACAATTGTTTCTCTATCATTTTCATGGACAACTATTTGATTATATTCCAAAAATCCTTCAATCATAGAAATGTTTTTCCCAACCACCTTTTCAATAACATGATCCATTTTAGGGAGGGGGTAATTGTCGTTTAAAGAAGAACAATTCAGATTCCTAAAATCGACACATAATCTTATCTTTCCATTCTTCTTTCTGACAGGGACCAGATTGGCCACCCATTCATAGTATCTAAGAGGTACGATGATTTTTTCATCAAGAATCTTTTTGACCTCCCTTTCTATTATCGACAATAGAATTTGATTTATTTTTCTAAGATTTTACTTGAAAATCTTAATACCTGGTTTTAATGGAATCGTATGCTCGATAACAGAAGTATCATAAGTTTTTAAGTATTCATAGGACCATGCAAAAACATCTTTATATTCTTTGAGTAATTCAGCATATTTATTATTCAGATCAGTTGGAATATATTTAGACAATTTGACCATTTTTGGATTTTCATTTGATCCCACATTACAATCTTCAACCTCTATGTTTATTTCTTCAGTTTCTTCATCAAACTCTTGTTCATTTGTTTCAGGATTTTGTGGTCATCATTTTGAGTTTCTTGAGTTATGAAGAGAACTTCCCTTACATCCATTTCTTCTCCATCACTTTCAGCTGAAGAACTTCTATCTTCCTTGGAATAAAGACTATTTTTCTTGTGGAATATTTTCTTTTCTTCAAAAGGACATATCTTAGCATAGTGTCCTATTCTGCCACAATTGAAGCATTTAAAAGGTAACTTACCTTTGTATTTTCTAGTTCCCATTTTGAGATTCCTTATGAAATGTGTTTCTTCTTCATATGATTCATTTCTCGG
This sequence comes from Picea glauca, assembly GCA_000966675.3. NCBI lineage: Eukaryota > Viridiplantae > Streptophyta > Pinopsida > Pinales > Pinaceae > Picea > Picea glauca. The sequence goes on from JZKD02S0112380.1 coordinate 19,509, forward strand.
TCTTTCTTCTACCTTGTGTTCTTTGTTCTTTTTTTTCTTCATGGATTTAAAATTTTCTTCTATGTTTGACTGTTCATTTTTTGTACATGTTCTCATTTCATATGTTGTGAGGGACCCATGTAATTCATCCATTGTCATTTTGGTCAATCCATATTTTTTTCAATGGCCAAGACCTTGGCATCATATCTCAAAGGAAGTGATCTCAACACTACACTTTATGTACAACCAAGGATTCATCGATTTCTTCTCCTAATCCTTTAATAGCATTGACGACTTCACCTACTCTGAGTAAATAGGTCGCAATATCTTCCTTTTCATCCAATTTCATATTTTCAAATTGTTCTCTATGTCATTGAAGTTTGACCTACTTAAATTTTGGATCACCTTCATAAATATTTTAAGTTTATCCCATACCTCTTTAGCTATTCCTTAGCCCATCACTTTGCTAGAAAACTTTGGTGTCAATCCACTTAGGATATCATGCCTAGCCTTTGAATCATAGCTCATTAATTTCTTCTCATTTGGATCGGTTGGAGAATCTTCTGGGATTTCATAGCCATTGACAATTGAGAGCCAAATATCTACTCCTAGAGCTATCACCTAAGTCTGTATTTTTTTTTATCTAATGTGCATAATTGTTTCCGTCAAATGGTGGAATCCCATTTGGAATGTGGCCTTACATTTTTTCTCATGACCTTCCTTCCAATGATTAGAATTCTCTAAAGGTAACCTACTATGATACCAATTGTTGATACTAAGGGGGGGGTGAGGGGTGAATCTATATCAAGTACAATTTATTACCTTTCACAATTTTACTTTTGATTCAAATAATGTATACAATATACAATAAAGAGCAGAAGAAGAAATACACAATGTACAATAGATTTATGTGGAAATCCAAAAAATATTTTTCTTATATAATAAAAGATTACATTCAAAGGAAGCTACAAATTTCAAGATTTTCCAACACCAATTGAATGGAGGATCCAACCCCCTTGTTTACAGGATCCAACTTGAAGGAAGCTACAACTCCTGTATTCTCCAAGTCCAATCGAAAGGAGGCTACAACCCACTTTCCTTGCACCTTTCTTCCACCCTTAAATATGTATATAAAAGAATCAACTTATCAAACCATCATCATCAGACTGAGTACCGAAAATGCATAAAAACATGTTCCAATATCTTCAAGAATACACCTCAAATCATGTGCCAAAATCTGCAATATCAGAGCTCCTTGCATGACAAGACTGAGAAACCAGAGGGGCCTCACGTGACAAGTCTAGGACCACCCGCGAGGGCCTTGCGGGACACTGTATAATCAACTATCAAGGGACTGCTCGGATAGGGATTTTCCGAAACCTTCCTCACATCTGCAACTCCAAGTACAACCTCCTTGGTATGACTCAACTACCAGACTTGTGTTATGATATCACTTACTTGGATGATAGAATGAGAGCTTCTTGATGTGTATTTATTCTCTTCCAAACACTTCCTTTACTTAACTTTTTAGGGCCAACCTATAACTTCTTATTTTCACTTCCTTTATTTAACTACAGGGCCGACCTATAACTTCTTGTTTGAAATTCACATGATCATATTCAAGAGAGCATATATCCTCAACCGTGAGGAGCCATGTGGTGTGAAACCTATCATTGGAAATGTATTGAATATGTCTATCAATATATGGAGGTTCTACATGCATTTTCAATGTCCTTCATGCTCTTTTTATTCAACCAATTTGTGGGGCTTCTAAACTTATTCTAGGATTGACATCAATGACAACCAAATTTCCAATATGTTAGACCCCACCTGCTAGTGAGGAGAGTGTGCATAGGAGAAACCCACTACAATATACATTGGATCAACCCCACCTGCCAGTACAAATGCAGATAGGAACAACCCATTGACATTTTAATTGGATCAACACTTTCCAATAATGACGGTGTGCAAAGGAGTAAAACAGGAAAAGGAGAGATCGACCCCACCTGTGTGTCAGAGGGGTTGATCTCACAATTTCTTCAGTATGTAACCTTGTTGTTGATATTGATATAGAATGTAGATCCTCTATATGCGCGTTCATATTTAAATGGTTCACATTGATTATGTTTGAGTTCCATTCACTTCAAGTTTACCCTATCATTCACTCATTAGTTTAGGTTCGATACCATGTATACTACATTACTTTGGCATATTTGTGTAGGCACAATAGAGAACAAATAGGGTTTGAAATTAAAATTCAACAGACACGATCGAACCATTGATATAGATCCAACATCAATGGTCTCAGCTTATTTTAGCCAATGAAAGTGCACGTTGGATAATAATGGGTTGGAGACCTAAATTCAAAACCATTGTATTAATGGGTGATAATGTGTCATCACCTTATTCATTTTGGCACACATGGATGGTATTATGAAACCACATTAGCTATCCACTGAAATTCACGAATTGATGGCAGGTGTCACTGTGGTGTAATCCAAATAAATAATGTGTCGTGTCGATGTACTCCAAAGATTTTTTTTTTAAAGTTTAAAATAATTTCCCCCTAACCAAATGAGTAAAATGCACATGGTAAACATTGTTACGAGTACAATAGGCTCCAGTAAAAGTAATCAAATTATCCTTCGACAAATAAGTTCACGTATTGTTCCCATTTCCTTATTTCAAATGTGTTCAAATTCTTTAAAATAAGGATATATGGAGAAAGGTGGTCGGACTTTTCCCCTAAAAGTAATCAAATTGCCACTAAATCGAACCCTAGCCAAATCCGGCCATCCAAGAAAATGATTATATTTGGAGACCACTTGGAGGATAGTGAAAGGGATGTTTTCTACCCTACATTGTCTTTCTCTGACCTTCACCAATTAATTCAGAGAGCCCAGGCTAATGCTAACAATGGTCAAAACTACTTGAACTTATGGGAATCAAACATGGCTAGATCAATTGTTCCACAAACTTATCACTTTCCAGAATTAGTCAATTGGTGTGTTGTCAATTACCAGGTGGATAGGCAACAAACAATTTTTGTACATGATTCTAGGATATTCTGTGAAATAACTAAAGAATGCATTGCCCAAATGCTCTAAATTCCATACCATGATGTATATGAAACCATGGATGATGATGATTTTGACTCTAAGTACCAAACATTATCATAGTCTGAAAGAGAGAATTTGTTGAGTAATCTATTAGCCCCAAATGCTCCATTACCAACTGGTCCACCTCCTTTCAAATCCACCATATTCCCTGAACTAACCAAGCAGGATATTGCCATGATTTTTCAGGTTTTAGGCTATGAACATGATAGATTAGTGGATGAGACCACTTTAGGGATTCTTTTTTTCGTATGTCCATCGGATTCAATCACCCTCACAAAATTTGATTATTGTTGGTTCCTACAAGAATTCATAAACTTCTAATTGTCAAATTTCCACATCACTAATTATTTTAGGTACCAGGCCTACTTGGTTCATCTCATATTATTCAGTGATTATTCCTTTTTTTAGATCTTTGGGATTAAAACAAAGGATGGTTCAAGTAAAACCAAGACAATAATTGATTCGACTCAGGAGGTGAGGAAACAAGACCAGAATAAAGGTTTCAACCTTTATGTAAACAAGTTCATGAGTGCATGCTACAATTTTATCCATGGCACTCAACCTCCTAGGATGTTTCCTAAGTTTAAAAATATATTGCAGTTGAGCAAATATACCAGATTAGGATATTGGTACTTAGTTGAGGATCACACCATCATTAGAGTATATGGTTTTGAACAGGAGCCATACAAGTTGCCAATTTTCCTAACTCCAAGAATATTTTCTTTGGAATGCATCAAACAAAGTCTCATTTCATATCAATTTCATTTTTCCCAGCATAAGAAGGCCATCACTTTCAAGTTTCCTCGATATATTTTCCCTTGGTCAAGCTTAGAACTCCTTTAGCTGTTACAGAAGAAATGCTACAACAACTGGATTTTGAAAAATAAAGTAAATGGGTGTATGACCCACATGGTGTGATTGCAGCGAGAAGGCCCATGTACAAACATTTGCCAAATCCAATAGTTGAAAGAAATACTCACCTAGATTCATGGGAAGATGTTAAGAAGATTCTAGAGGAAGAGGCCAAAAATCAAACTACCAATGAGTCAATGGACCAATCCAATGTAATTCAGACTCCTAAGAATTAAGAATTACAACTTGGAAAGAGGACATTTTTCTTACATACATTTTGAAATGGATATTGATGATCAGTTGAGTGAGCATCTAAGAAAAAATACTAAAGGTGATGAAGAATTAGACTTAAATGGATTATTAGTTGATTTTACAAGAGAAGGGAAGGATACATTGTAAATCAAATGAGGATCAAGTGAAGCTAGTTTAGCCTCAAAGGGGCCTGCTATCATTATTGAGCATCTCAGTTCAGCTCTATTTTCAGCACCAAAAGTTTCACATACCTCTAGAGATGAAGGAACCTATGATAAGAAGCCCTCACTCTTTTCACAATATTTGGATATAAAGAGAAAAAATCATGGGGTGAAAAAAGAAATGTATCCTCGGGCTTGGGGAGAAAACAAAGCTCAAAAAAAATTACTATCTGTTGTGGATTACCAACAGGGTATATTTAATTTGGTTGTACTAGATTCAAAGGGACTTAARCCTCATTTTCCTATAGATTACAAAGCTACTCAAATGAGAATAAAGATTTGAGATATCCACCCTGTGGATATGATTGAATTACACCAACAAACAAGTGATATGTTGTATAGAGGGGTCTTGCAACCCTCTATTAGTGAGAGGAAGAAGAAAAATATGGTAATCAAGATAGAAAAGTAGTTGACATAGGAGAGGGTGGCCACTAAAGCCAAAAGAATTCAGATTAATGAGTTGGAGATGAATATTATATCCCTAGGAGAATATCCTAAAAATTTAACTGTTGTAGAATACCTAATCAAAGAGAAGGATAACGATATGAATATCCTCAAGCAAAAGCTAAATGTTCTTGATGTACAACATGTTCAAACCCCAGAGCTACAGAATATTCACGAGGAAAAGGATAAGATTTACCAGCAATTATTGGAAAGTAGAAATATCATAGAATGACTACAAGTTGAATTTGAAACCTTGAAATACGAGCAAACTCAGAGATTACAGGAAGCCAAGTTAGCTACAGTAAAAATTGTTCCATTAGACCCAACAAAAGGGATTATCAAAATTCATGGTTGATTTGAGTGTGAAGGAGATCGAATTGGACATTGTAACAAACCAGCTCAAACAAAGAGATGCCAAGGTATCATAACTAGAATATCAAGTGAAGAGCAGAGAGTTAAGTTTGGAACAAATAAATGCTAATAAAGAGGAAGCTCATAAGGAAGAAAATAGAATGAAGGAAAGGGTGACAGGGAGACCAGCCATGGAAGGAGCTAAGCATATCATTTGGGACAATATAGCTAACACATTTTTTAAGTATTGGTCTTACTTTACCTTGGTGCATGATGAGCTTGATTCAATCGTCGTAGTCTTGAAAGACATAGAAGGAACAACAAATGAGTTGGAGAATAAACCTGATTTGGAAACTGATATAATAAGGTTTTTGAACAACAGAACTAAAGAGGAGTTGAAGGATTTTCTATTCAATGATAGAACTAGCATTGTAATGGATGCTAAAAGAGTCATTTCAAAAAGGATATTGTTGCAAAATGAAGAAACTAAGTGCCATGAGATTATGAGGCAAATATTTACTTTTAAGAATATTTTTAGTGATGTCATCAAGCATGGATTACCATCGTTCCGGAATGAAAATGGGCATTTGTATCCAATGAACAATTATCAGAAGTTATTATAAGACAGAAGGAACAATGAAAACAAGTTTGAAAATATTGATGGCACTTTGAAGGGGCAAGATGTAGTAGAATTATTGGCAGGGGATTTCGATCTCTTGCACAATTTGAAAATTATTTTCAGGAAATTACCTCCCCTAGATTATGAGAAATACATTGATATGGATGAGGCAATAAGAAACTTTAATGATAATAAGTATCTAATGGGAAAATATTGGAAAATATTGTGTCAAATTGCTAAGTTGTCATTTGGAAGACAAAGTGAATCAAGTGGCACCCACCCATCTCCCTAAGGGAATATTTTACTAATTAATTTTTCATGTAAATTAATTTTTACCTTAAAAATATTATGATATAGTTGAATGTATTAAGCATTAAGTTGTCCTAAGTGTTTTATGAATTTGCAATATGAATACCTTGTATGTTTTATTGTATTGTTCTTCTGAATCCATCCATCCCATTTAAATTGCAGATGTCTGATACATATGGGAATTGCAGGTGTGTTAAGACATGGGTATGCATTTTCATCATACCCTAGTTTCAAGCATTTTTAAGCATTTTTCCCTTTATGCATTTTTTTGCATTTACAAAGCAGTTTTAAACCTTTATGCACAGTTGAGGGTTTTTGGTTTCAGAATGCACAAGTAAAGTATGAATCTATTTAAAATGATAAAATAAAAACTCCTCAACTTTTATCACTCAATTTGGAGGTCATATTATTCCTAGGCATGCATTGTATAACAACCTAGTTTTACAAGCCTTTTTACAAAAGGTCTTGAATTCGGGTTCCAAGTAGAAGTCATTTTTCATTTGAAAATGCACTCTAGATTATATAGATAGATTCATAATTTTATTAAATTCACCCCAAAACTCATATGACTAAATTTGGAGCTATATAGAAGCATGGGAGTGCATTTTCATTAGGGCACTTTCTATTGATTTGGTCTCTCAATTTACAAGGTAAATTTTGTCTCTTTTACACAACAACCACTTTTATGTTCGCAAACACAACAGTAAATATGTAGACATGTGTACAATAATCTAAGTCGCCCTTAGGAATTTGAATCACTCAAATTGTAGTTGTTTGAAGACCTAGGGTGTGCATTTTCACAATGCCCTAGTTTCATGCATTTTTAAGAATTTTTTCCATTATGCACCTTTTTGCATTTACAATGCAGTTTTTAACCTTTATGCATAATAGAGCGTTTTTTGTTTCAAAATGCACAATTATAGTATGAATATTTGTAAAATGATAAAACACAAACTCCACAACTTGTATCACTCATTTAAGAGGTCATATGATTCCTACGTGTGCATTTTTTAGCAATCTAGTTTTATCATCCATTTTACAAAAGATCTTGAATTTGGGTTCCATGTAGAAGTTTTTTTTCATTTGAAAATGCACTCCAGATGATACAAATATATTCAGAATGATATTAACTTCAACCCAAAACTTAGATGACTAAATTTGGAGCTATATAGAAGCATAGGTGTCTATTTCCATTAGGGCACTTTCTACTGATTTGGTCTCTCAATTTACAAGGAAGATTTTACCTCTTTTACACAAAAACCGCGTTTATGTTTACAAACACAACACTAAATATGTATACATGTGTAAAATAATATAAGTCACCCTCATAAACTTTAATCACTCAAATTGCAGGTGTGTTAAGAACTAGGCATGCATGTTTCATCATGCCTTGGTTTCATGATTTTTTAAGCATTTTTTCCATTATGCTTTTTTTTTTGCATTTACAGCAAAGTTATGTTTTCAAAAAACTTATTTTTTTAACTTGAACATTCATTTTAATATCTTATGCTTCTCATATTATAACATAACATTTCAATATGTAATGCTTCTTATATTGTGGCAGGGTGATCTTGGGAAGGCACCAAGGATGATTTTAGGGGCTAAATTTTNAAAATCATGGTTGATTTGAGTGTGAAGGAGATCGAATTGGACATTGTAACAAACCAGCTCAAACAAAGAGATGCCAAGGTATCATAACTAGAATATCAAGTGAAGAGTAGAGAGTTAAGTTTGGAACAAATAAATGCTAATAAAGAGGAAGCTCATAAGGAAGAAAATAGAATGAAGGAAAGGGTGACAGGGAGACCAGCCATGAAAGGAGCTAAGCATATCATTTGGGACAATATAGCTAACACATTTTTTAAGTATTGGTCTTATTTTACCTTGGTGCATGATGAGCTTGATTCAATCGTCGTAGTCTTGAAAGACATAGAAGGAACAACAAATGAGTTGGAGAATAAACCTGATTTGGAAACTGATATAATAAAGTTTTTGAACAACAGAACTAAAGAGGAGTTGAAGGATTTTCTATTCAATGATAGAACTAGCATTGTAATGGATGCTAAAAGAGTCATTTCAAAAAGGATATTGTTGCAAAATGCAGAAACTAAGTGCCATGAGATTATGAGGCAAATATTTACTTTTAAGAATATTTTTAGTGATGTCATCAAGCATGGATTACCATCGTTCCGGAATGAAAATGGGGATTTGTATCCAATGAACAATTATCAGAAGTTATTATAAGACAGAAGGAACAGTGACAACAAGTTTGAAAATATTGATGGCACTTTGAAGGGGCAAGATGTAGTAGAATTATTGGCAAGGGATTTCGAGCTCTTGCACAATTTGAAAATTATTTTCAGGAAATTACCTCCCCTAGATTATGAGCAATACATTGATATGGATGAGGCAATAAGAAACTTTAATGATAATAAGTATCTGATGGGAAAATATTGGAAAATATTGTGTCAAATTGCTAAGTTGTCATTTGGAAGACAAAGTGAATCAAGTGGCACCCACCCATCTCCCTAAGGGAATATTTTACTAATTAATTTTTCATGTAAATTAATTTTTACCTTAAAAATATTATGATATAGTTGAATGTATTAAGCATTAAGTTGTCCTAAGTGTTTTATGAATTTGCAATATGAATACCTTGTATGTTTTATTGTATTGTTCTTCTGAATCCATCCATCCCATTTAAATTGCAGATGTCTGATACATATGGGAATTGCAGGTGTGTTAAGACATGGGTATGCATTTTCATCATACCCTAGTTTCAAGCATTTTTAAGCATTTTTCCCTTTATGCATTTTTTTGCATTTACAAAGCAGTTTTAAACCTTTATGCACAGTTGAGGGTTTTTGGTTTCAGAATGCACAAGTAAAGTATGAATCTATTTAAAATGATAAAATAAAAACTCCTCAACTTTTATCACTCAATTTGGAGGTCATATTATTCCTAGGCATGCATTGTATAACAACCTAGTTTTACAAGCCTTTTTACAAAAGGTCTTGAATTCGGGTTCCAAGTAGAAGTCATTTTTCATTTGAAAATGCACTCTAGATTATATAGATAGATTCATAATTTTATTAAATTCACCCCAAAACTCATATGACTAAATTTGGAGCTATATAGAAGCATGGGAGTGCATTTTCATTAGGGCACTTTCTATTGATTTGGTCTCTCAATTTACAAGGTAAATTTTGTCTCTTTTACACAACAACCACTTTTATGTTCGCAAACACAACAGTAAATATGTAGACATGTGTACAATAATCTAAGTCGCCCTTAGGAATTTGAATCACTCAAATTGTAGTTGTTTGAAGACCTAGGGTGTGCATTTTCACAATGCCCTAGTTTCATGCATTTTTAAGAATTTTTTCCATTATGCACCTTTTTGCATTTACAATGCAGTTTTTAACCTTTATGCATAATAGAGCGTTTTTTGTTTCAAAATGCACAATTATAGTATGAATATTTGTAAAATGATAAAACACAAACTCCACAACTTGTATCACTCATTTAAGAGGTCATATGATTCCTACGTGTGCATTTTTTAGCAATCTAGTTTTATCATCCATTTTACAAAAGATCTTGAATTTGGGTTCCATGTAGAAGTTTTTTTTCATTTGAAAATGCACTCCAGATGATACAAATATATTCAGAATGATATTAACTTCAACCCAAAACTTAGATGACTAAATTTGGAGCTATATAGAAGCATAGGTGTCTATTTCCATTAGGGCACTTTCTACTGATTTGGTCTCTCAATTTACAAGGAAGATTTTACCTCTTTTACACAAAAACCGCGTTTATGTTTACAAACACAACACTAAATATGTATACATGTGTAAAATAATATAAGTCACCCTCATAAACTTTAATCACTCAAATTGCAGGTGTGTTAAGAACTAGGCATGCATGTTTCATCATGCCTTGGTTTCATGATTTTTTAAGCATTTTTTCCATTATGCTTTTTTTTTTGCATTTACAGCAAAGTTATGTTTTCAAAAAACTTATTTTTTTAACTTGAACATTCATTTTAATATCTTATGCTTCTCATATTATAACATAACATTTCAATATGTAATGCTTCTTATATTGTGGCAGGGTGATCTTGGGAAGGCACCAAGGATGATTTTAGGGGCTAAATTTT
>JZKD02S0112380.1:109174-121173 GCA_000966675.3 Picea glauca
CGGGCAGGTGTTTTCAACAGGGACTTCACTTCTTTATTGGTTGATTAGTCGGGCTATCTGATACTGGTGGTAACCTGCGAGGAGGGAAATCTTAAACACTTGACCTTGTATCCATTGCCTCTTTAAACCCCAAGTTACCGAGGACGTCTCCCCTGGGCTAACCTCCCTAAACAGAAAGAACCTCCCCATCGAGGTGACATTGGGTGGGGAAGGTTCCTGTTACGCCAATTTGTTCTCTATCCTTTAGCCTGTGACCTAAAATACAAACTGTGCGATAACAGATTGTATTCTCCACTTTCCATTTAATATAATCCAGCAATGTGTTTCTTCCCTATAAAGGTGTCTTCGCTTTTATTGTATAACTCCTTGATCTTATACATAGAATTCATTGGAATATATATATATATATATATATATATATATATATATTCTCTCTCTTTGTTGGTTTGTGCTTCTTAAATAGGTTCACCATCCTGCAAATCCAAAGATGGAGCGACAAGGACGACACTAGCGAGGATCAAGCATCATTTAAAAAGTATGTTATTTGTCCCTCTCTGAACTAGTTTATATGACAATGAAGTCTAAGGTGAAGTTTGTATTCTGTCTTGTTTTGTTCTAGCTTTCTATGGAAGTTAGGGAGACTAGTTTGTGTTTGCACTTACCAATTTGTCCAATAACACTTACCCTAGCTCCACAGGTCAATCCAGGAAACAAGGGTGCTCAACAAGGGGGACACCTAGTGTCGTGAGACCATCCCTGATCTAGCACCCCCTGCCGCCTCCACAAGTTCCTTTTTTGATAGCAAAGTTGAAATAGTTGAAGGTGTCTTAATTAAACTAGTAAATTGATCCCCTATGAGTCTAAGATAAATTGATTGAACCTTAAAGATAAATTGAGTTAAGTGCTTGAAATAAAATAGATTACAAGTGCTTGAGAGAAAGCAAATAGAAATGCTTGAAGGAAATGTAAATTGCAAGAACTTGAAAGAAAAGTAAATTGCAAGTAAATGAACTATGCCTCCATGGGCTTAAGAAAATGTAAAGATATGCTTCTAAGACATAAGATATCACATGAAACTTGAAAACTAGAAGCAAAAAGCATCAACCATCTACCTAGCCTTACGGTACTGCATGGGTGGCAAAGTCAATTCTCTTTGCAGGGTGTAGGCAAACAATAAAGAAAGAAAGAACTTGAAAATAAAACTAAACTACTTGCAACCTCAACAAAGGCACAAGGTGGAGGACAAAGCCTACCGATTTTGTGCCTAAGTGGGTGAAAAGTAAAGCTTGAAAGGAAATAACTTGAAAAAAAACTAATCCTAGCCACACAACCTTGTCTTAAGGACAAGTGGGGCAAACTAGAAAATAAATTTCAATGCTGAAAATAAAATGCTAACTAGCCTTACGATTTTGCATGGGTGGCTAGGCCAATCCAGTATGCAAGGTGTAGGCAAACAAGGAAATAAAGATTGCATAAAATTAGAGCTTTAGAGAAGTGCAAGCCTTAGAGACTCTCTTGGGGTTTGTTTACAATAGAGAAAAGAGAGAGAAGTGTTGGGAATATGTTACCCCAACTTAGGAGGTTTTTCTTGGACTTGTAGATGCCCTAAATGAGCTGTAGATCCTCCCCTTTGATGCAGACCTGCAACAAATCAGCAAGGAAAACCTTGCTGGAAAGCTGCAAAAACACCACAACTTAGGAAAATTTCTGTTAGCAATAACTAGAAATTTTCCGTGTAAATTTCAGCCAATAAAAAGTATATAAATGACCTATCCTAACATGTTAGAATGCCAAAAAATATAATGGAAATGAGCAGAAATATTTAACAGAAATTATTAGAGGGTAAATGTGGGTGAAATGGAAGATTTCCAGATCTGAAATCTTCACATAAAATCCTAGGTAATCCTGCAAATCTTCAATGCCAAGCTACAAGAAACAATAGAAAGTGAGTAGATCTAGATATTAAATCAAAATACTTTGAAATTACTAACTAAAAGCTCACTAGATCTATGACAATACTATCATAAACCTACCGCAAGCAAAATACTTTGCTTGGTATCCCTACTATAGATCTCTAAGCTAAGCAATGCATAAGAAAAATACAAAGGAACAAGATCACCTCATAAAAAGTATGGCACCAAGAAGACTCTTAACACCATATGTCCTCCAAAGATTTCCTTTATTCAATAGCAAGCTTGAGCAAATACTTGCCACAAGCTTGAGAGAAGAACAAGAGCAAAAGAGAACAAAAGCAAAGAGTGGGAGAGGAGAGATTTTGGCATGGTAACAATACATTGAGAATAGATGTGAAATGAGGGAGGGGAGGCATTTATTTATACTTGGGAGCCAAGAGTGACCCCTTTTGGATGCTCTCCAAGAGTCATTCAATCAAGAGTCTTTGAGCATCTCAAGGGGGGCACACTTTTAGGGTTTTGAGCATGTTAGGGTTTTGGTAGATGAGCGAGGGGGTGAGGTGGCACCTTTTTTACTTTGTCCAACAGCAAATTAGACTTTGGGGAGTGAACTTAGGGAGAGAGCAAGTTTCTTCATTTAATTTTTCACTTTACTTGATTTTCTCCTCAAGGGGGGCGCAACTTCCTTAGGGAGATGGATGGTATGAAGTGGTGGCAAGGTGAGAGGGGTGTTTAAGTTAGGGAAAGTGTTTCTCTAACTTAGGAAAGGGGTTTAGGATTATCTCCCACTCTTTCTCTAACCTTTTTGCTTCATTATTTACAAGAATTGACATTTTGACTTTGTCAATTAAGCAATTAAATTGTGGACTCTAGACTGACTTGGACTCCTCATGGGCAATGACCTAGCAAAACTTGTCCAATTGAGCTGAAACTTGGTCCAAGGGTGTAGAGGGTCTCATTCCATTTCTTTTGAGTACAAATACCCTTATCAAAAATCTCAAAGACCTAGTTTTTACATGTTTACATCAAAAATAATTAAAATTACCATTAACTAGGTAATTTTAAAAAAATAAAAAAAAATAAAAAATAACTTAGACTCGACGGAATTCCGCAAGACTCTAGAAGATGTCTAGAATGGTCATTTACAATATTCCTAGACCCTAGTCACTCATAGGGCTCGATCATTAGAACGCCTTTCACCACTTTGGAGGATTATTGTAGGAGTGAAAAACTCAAGGATAATTAAAAAGGCTGGTTAGGCCAAATTAATTACCTGAGGAAAAAAAAACACTCAATGAAAGGACTTCCCTAATGATAAAGTCCTAGGCAACTAACCTACAAGTATGATCCATGCAGACCCATTACATTACAATCCCACGCAAGGGAGCGGAAATTCCAATTACAAAAGACGTGTTGAGGCCAAAAATGCCTTGCAGAACCAGTAAGTCTTCAAACTTTGTTGCACCGTAGCTTCATGGCACGTGGAGTTGACCCCCTAGTTGAAATAGGTGGTCAACATGGAGCATAAGGACATAAATCATTTGAGTGTCCACAAAGAGAGAATGCATGCAAAACTAAACAAAGATCCTGGTTAGCACATCAAGAAGCTTTTGAAGACAAAGCACTAGTGACAACAACAATAGAACAAGAAAAAACTTGACGATGCATAGAGGGATGATTGCACCAACAAAGCAACAAGCACCAAAGGAAGATTGATTGTTGAGGAAGGATATCTTCAAAACCAAATGTAAAGCTAGATATAAGTGTAGCAAGGTTAAAACTTATAACTAATAGTTGTGGCAATAAGAAGATAGTTATAGTTGAGATGGTAGAGAAGTTGGGTTTAGCATAATGGAAGCATCCATAACCATATCAATGATTTTAGTTTTAGCACAGATGCAAAGTTCTTGTAATAGATTGATGTAGGGTGGTGGTACACATAAAAGCGTATAAGGGTGAAGTATCGTGTGATGTTATACCTATGGATGCTTGCCACATCATATTTGAAAGACCATGGCAATATGAGAGAATCATTATGTATCATGGGAGAAAGAACACCTACACTGTCATGGAGGATGGGATAAAATTTTGATTGCTACCAATTAAGGAAGAAAGCCCAAAGAATTGTTATAGCTATTGTTAAGAAATCCTGGAGCGGGGTGAAGAAAATTGAGTATCATGCTATAGTGCCAAGAAAAGTGGTCTAGTGCGATGAGAACGAGATTCACGATGAAATGAAGAAGTTGTTGGAAGAGTACATTGGCATCTCAGACAAAATAGCTAGACGGATTATCACAGAAGAGGAGGATAGTGCATGAGATTGGCTTGATTTCGGTACGACATTATTGATCAAGTAGATAATGGGATGATTCCAATGAAAAGAACGAAATTGAACAACAAATTTAGAGAATTATTGTTGAAAAGACTAATTAGGGAGTGTATAGCCCATGAGAGGTATTGACATTGATCACGTCCAAGAAAGATGGATAGTGGAGGATATGCACAAATTCCAGAGCATTGAACGAGATTAAAATTAGATACATGCTCCCATTGGCAAGGATGGGCAATTTGAGTGGCTTCAAATACTTTGCGAAGATTGATTTGAATAATGGATATCACCAATTTTGGATCAAAGAGATGACAAGTTTGGAAAATTGCATTCAAGACCAAGGAAAAAATGTATGAGTGGTTGGTTACACTGTTTTCACTAACCAACACACCAAGCAAATTCATGTGATTGATGATGGAGGTATTGCAACCATACATTGGTAAGTTTGGAGTTGTTTACTAGGACACCATATTTATTTTCTATGGGAGTAGGAAAGAACATTTACAACATTTGAAGCTAGTATTTGAAGCATTAAGAAAGGACACATTGCACATTAGCTTGAAAAAATGTGAATTCTTCGAGGAGGAACTGGCGTACCTTGGGTTCATTGTGTCTCAAGATGGATTGCACATGGATATAGAGAAGGTGGAGGTGCTTTTGGAATGGCCCACGTCATGCAATGTCATAGAGGTAAGAAGTTTCCTTGACATTGCAATTTTAAAGAAAGTTCATAAGAGAATTCAATAGGATATGCATGTTGATGACAAAAAGTATGAAAGCATGAGGATTCCAATGGTGTGAAATGTATTGTGCAATTTTGAACTGCTAAAGAAGATAATAGAAGCAACATTACTAGATTCCAACAAAGTGTTCAAAGTTGTTTGTGATGCAAACATGATTACTACTGGCTCATTGTTAATCCAAGAGGGAAGACATTTTTCAACAAAAGGTTGGATGAAGCACAAAGGAGGTTATTTCGATACCTTGTAGGGATGCACACAGGTTCACATCTTGTATGGTCATTGAATGAGGCATTGAAGAAATATTGTAAGGATGTATTGTCGTTAATCTGCAACAAACTCTCCAAATTCTGTGTTGAGGACAAAGCATCTTGAAGGGGGAGGACTTGTTATGAACATAAACATCCATTGCCTAGGCTAGTTAGGTAAGCTAGAATAGCAACTATTAATAAATGTGTGGTTGGGCATACGTAGGTCAACTGGCATGCGCCACTTTGAACACACATTGCACGGAGTACTCCTTTTACATTCATTCATCATTCATCTATTACCTGATTATTTGCATATTTCATCCGAAAGATTTGTTATATGTGCTTGAATGGGATTTGTTGCTTACTGGACCTGGTTATATGCGTGAATAAGGTTATATGGCTTGCAATTAGTGCAAGTCTATTAGTCTAGTAGGTTCTAACATAGAGTTGCAGGTCGCTGCACAACGGTAGAAGGTGGTGAATTGGGCACACCACAACCCCAACTACACCAAGATCTAACCCAGTTATCTCATGCCAAATACATAGGATTTTGTTTCTTATGGTTGTAAATTAACTCCCCATTTTATTCTCTTCTATACACCCTAACATAGTTGTTGTCCTACAACTCTCAAATGTTGATAGGTCACTTGATTCAACATGTAGACATTCTACATATCCCAAACTAAGATTGAGGTATTGCAAGTTATACATTGTGTCCATTAACTTAATAAATCCCAAAAATTGATGACCGGTATGACCTTTTGTAGGAGGCACATGACCTTGTTATTTTATTAGGCCCAAAAGGGCACACCTCCCTAAGAGCTCTATCCCAAACCCCTTTGGAAAATTTGATAGAAATGTGCTTGGGAATGGACTAACCTAAGGTTGCAATATCGCTAAAATCGTGCCAATATTTGGGTACCCTTAAGTTGACAAAAACATTATGGAAAATCCTGCTATGGGACACTAGGACGAAGATTCCCCATCAGTGGCAAGTAATACGAGATGAGTATTGCCATATACAAAGTTAACTTGTTACGCAAAAACTTTAATTTACTAGAGCTTTAAAGAATGTAACTTAATAGAAAGTTGCAGGGCATGACCCTGAATCTATTTCATGTTGCATGCATTTTCCTCTTGAAACACTCCAAAATCCCTTACTTCTCTTAAGTTTTAACTGCCTAAACTAGTTTATTACTAGCATTGTACCAAGAAGATTTAATGATAGGAAACTTTTCCATATGACAAAGACAAGGTGAAAGTAATGAGGTAATAATAAAAACAAAAACGTGTGAGCAAAAGAGGACAAATGGAATACCAATTGCATGGCAAAAGAAAGAAACACTTCTATTCATAAATAATGGGAAATTATATTTCTATTTCTTTTATTGTAAGCAATAAATTGCGATGATAAAAAGAACTGGGAAAAACATACAAAATTGAAAAGATAACAGGATTTCTATTTCATGTGTATAAGACATGAAAAAAATGAACTTGGAAAGAGGACCATACATTAGAAGGAAAAGCATCAAGCAGTGTTTTAAAGAAGTCATATAGAAAGGGACGAATAGCAATTTTAATTTTTTACCTGTATGTGGCTTAAGATTTGGAACTAAACGCGGAATTTTATTCTTAAAGACCAACCATGAAGTTAAAGCCTAAAATGCCAAATATTATATACTACTATCAAACATTAACTCTACCACTGGCGAACAAAAATAAAAGATAAGTTCTTGAAAAAGAGCAGCATGTAATTGGAGTGAAGTAAAGAATAGGATTTAAGTATTTCTTGTAGGTAAGAGACTGAAATCACAATCACCAGAAATTTGTGCAGTGAGGAATTTCATATATAATGCCTTCTTTGGTTGAAAAACATATTTCTTCCTACATCATGAATCGAGATAATTTAAAAGTGAGTTTTGTGGCTGAGAAGATAAAAGGAAAAGCAGCTTCTTAATCATTGGTTAAAAGTAAGTAATTTACCAGCCCAACAAAGAAGCGCACTGCCACATCTCCAGCTCTTACAGCCTTGTACTGCATCCAGGACCTACGAACTGCCATTCTGCGGTTGAAATTGTTTGCTGTAGAGAATACTCCAATAAACATGGAAAGTTTCTTCTGAGGAACTAAAGGAACTGCTTTAAGGGACTCCAAATCGAAGACATAATCAAGATATTCTGATGTGGGCAAACCACTTGCTAATACAGAAAGAAGCTTAAGATCTTGTGTAAATCTTACCCCACTCACCAACCATGGTTCAAGACTCTGCAGAATGCATGCGAAGGTAGAATTAGTATATATAAACACTGATATCAAAAAAACAAAGCCTTCTTGTTATTTCACTTGTGTTCATTTTTTATTTAATTATTTGATATAATGTCTAGATTCATTATTAAATCCCTTGGTTTGACTGTCTACTTATATGTACCTCACCGGACATGTACCTCACGGTATTCAAATGAAGTGACATGTTTCCCATTAACAGTCATATGGAAACCGTCCATGCCCACCCATATGGTTGCCACAAATGCATAGCCTTCTATAAAGGGAAAATAAAGATTTTCTTTAGCACCCATCCTTCTAACAGTTGTCTCTTTAGCAATCTCAGAGCGATTCCGGTTGACATATTTTCTGTTGGCAGCTTTTCCCACTTTTTCATTGCATCGATCCAAATCATCCACTGCAAAAAAGCACATTTCCCAACAGTTTAAGTTCCAAATATGAAATGCTTACAACAGTGAATAAGTATTCTGAGAAAACAATTAGTATCTAAAAGGAAAAAGAACTATCAGTAGCAGAGGGAAATTGGTGAATGTGTCCATTCTCTATCTATCATAAGTTCATAACTAAAATAAGCTATTTATGTGTGTGCATTCGCAGTCCCGTTCATCCATTTTCCATTGGCATTCACACGTTCAGATACGATTCCTACTACAAAGTATATCTCGCTAAAATATTTTGCTTGGAATCATGTTACTATGAAAGGATTGTTAGAATAAGGTTGCCACTGTCCATAGGGAAGCTAAGCTTATTTCCATTGTAAAATAAAGTATAGCCTACCCTCTGCAAATACAAAAATATGGCACAATTCCACTTGGACATAACCAGCAACAAAAAATTCAACAAGGCTAAGCTTATTTTCATTGTAAAATAAAGTATAGCCTACCCTCTGCAAATAAAAAAATATGGCACAATTCCACTTGGACATAACCAGCAACAAAAAATTCAACAAGATTGTCCGCAAATTACTAAGGGCCAAGCTATGAAGATGCCAACCAAAAAGACTTAAGATAAATCTCATTTAAAAGAAATTCCACTTAGCCCCAACATTCATCTAATTGATACCTCATACAAGGTTTCAGAATATCTACTTTGTTCATAACTACTCTGAAACATGCCCCTCAAACATCAAATTTTACGTGCTATTCATCTAAAAGTCAACAACATCCCAGAATAATTTCGCTTGCCATTAAAGCATGCTCCTATAACCCAATCACAAGGACATAAAGTTCAAGGCCAACATTGATCTCGGACTCATAACAACATTTTTTAAAGTAAGCCAACAATCCAAGAATAAATTTATCTCGTTATCAAATAGCACTCTTTTACTACATGAAATAAACTCTACAGCTGAGATAGGATGCCGAAGACAAACCTTATGACAAAAACATGACTCAATTACAATCTTTACAAGTTCAGTAGAAACTGCAAATTTTATTAATTCTAGAGTTTATTTGATTTTAGTCTAAACAGAGCTGTTTATAATCCTTGCATTTGTTTTTTGTTTGGTAGGTAATAAGAGTAAAAAAGAAATCTGCCATAAAGTCTTCCTTGCCTAGGTAGGCGAGCAAAGCTCTTCCACACACCTAATTCTGCTATTTCTGTAATTTTCTATGCTATATGACTCAGTTTTTGAGGAAAAATAACAAAGTAAAGATAGCATTGCTGATTCTAAGCAATGAAAGATGAAGATGGTATATAAAGCAAAAAGAAAGGAGCTATGTGGAAGTCAATAATGAAGCAAGTACATTATATAGGAAAGGAGCTATATGGAATTCAATGAAGTATATACATCATAAATGATAAGGTAAGGAGCTATGTGGAAATAAATAATGAAGTATTAGACATCTTAAAGTAGCTATAAGCAAGGTATCAAAATAGGGGATTATGGTTCTGAACCAGAAAAGTGTTCCTATGATACCCAAAATTATTAGACAAATAAACTATCTCCTGCCTTCTTCATAACATTTAAAGTGTTTTCATCCCTTCGTTATGACCAAAGATCTAATTAAATGCTAAACATAACTTAAAAGGCAAGAACAAAAAACAGAAAGAGAAAAGAAGAAAACTGTAACAGTCACCACCCTTTTCCCCAACTCAGGCTTCTAATCATATGTTCTTTTCCCACTGAGAACTGAGAGTTGTTCCCGTTATGCTTTCATTGCACTATGCTCAACAACTTAAATAGTCTCCCTCGTTACACAATTGGGAGTGACTTGAAGAGAGCAAATGAGAACATACGAATGCATAGCAATTCCAACTAGAAGCATGCATATAGACACACACATTCTAGTCCTTCAAAGTTCTTATGTACAAATAACGATGGACTCTACAATTACCATTATGAGATGAGTTACCAGAACAGAGTTTTTGGACTTTCTATGAAGCAACAAACCTTTGGATGGATGTTCGCAAAACATCTCATCAAATCAAATAGATTAATTGGGCCTTTCGATTAGTCCCACATAAGTGCAATGTCAGTCAATGCTCTCTAAACTGTTGATCTGCAAACGGTGAGCCTATGGCCTGTCCGTTTCGTCAAAACAGATCTTTTGCGGAATTCAAATTAGTTTTCTGTGTAAGGGCTCAGCTCCGGATTACAAGCATCTATCGCGATTTGCAGTACAGTATGCAGATTCAACATCCTAGGCACTCCCTTTGGCTGTGCCAACATTCTCAGAGAATAGAGCTTTCAAAAAAAAAACTTTGACCTCTCTGGTTCTTCACACCAATCAACAATACAGCAGCAAAGTAATCAAAATTCTCAGTTTCTTGAGATTTTATAAACCAAAAATAACATATCTGGTTATTGCAATCTTCAGGCTTTCACAATTTACCAAATCTGCAGAACTTGTGCTCTGGTGAACATAGTTGATATTTTTCTAAAACAGAACGGAGGTTAAAGAAGTCAGCCTGTGGATATAGGCAAGCGCCAAGTCGCTGAGGACCAAGGCGACTCTACCCATAACAATTTACCTCAATTCGATGCACATCGACTTCATGCCTTGTGGATTCTGGGATTGGATGGAATTTAAATTGAGTTTAAACTTCTCAAACAAAATCATTATGCCCAGCAGCTAGACTCGGCCCTCAACACACGATCTGACTTTTCTTCCAGCACAGTGACACAACAACGGTCTGAACTATATAATACTTAACAAGCCAATCTAGATTCTATACACAGTTGAATAACACCATAACATCCACCAAAGATGGAATGCAGTCTATACACATACCAGTGATTCAACACAAGGTTGGTTGGGTTGGTGCTCCCACCCACGCTTAATTCAGAAGGAAAATTGATGCCACTAATGACTTAATCAGGGAGCAATTAACGCCAAGCTGATGTAGCTTGTGGTTACTTAACAAAACAAAATACACCAGCATTCATGAATTCATGGTAGTGTTGCTATGTTCAACAGGCTGTAGGTGTATTACTAAGCCATGTAATTGAACCAGCGAATGGAAAAGGTAATTATGGAGTGAATTCCAGCAAGCAAATTATGGTATTGTATAATTAACAATGACTCTGAGTATTCAAAAGAACAGCAATGCATGAAGATTTTCAGGTCCTATCAAGCTTGCCTACTGGGTCTGTCTTTGACCACAATTAGGCTCTAAGTTTCAACTGTCAAGTATATGCTGCTGTTTTATAACAGCCAACAGTCCAAGAACTTCTTGCTGATTTGTTGTGGTTGTATTTGCAATTTTAGGTGCTCTAGCATGTAGTTTTAGTAACCAGAAGTTAGCACATGCATACTAAAATAAATACAACACGCCTAAAGATCTTTACAGCTGAAAATAAGAAGATCTAAGAAAATAACACATGCATTTTTGTACACAGGTATTTTTGGTCAACATGACCCTGGATAAAACCCCCACGGGGAAAACCAGTTTGGGATAGATGTCTATATAATGATGATCAAAGCAAGATATACAACAAGTAATGAAATACAATGGAACCTGTATACATAGCAAGCTCCTCACAAGCCTTTCCACAAGATCCAGAAAGAGAAGTGCCTAAACTCAGGTGCGCCCTCTCCCTTTGTTGCCCTTTGAACTGAAATGAAGCGCTCTAGATCCTCTTTGACCCAATGAAGAAATCCCTCCACAAGAATGTGCTCTCCTATGCTACCTCTCCACTGAAACTGTCAGAGCTCGAATCCTCCAAGCAGTGCTCCTACCAGGTAGTTGTCAACCCACTCCACAGGTGCGCCCTCCTCCTAGCAGAAATGATCACCATAAATAAACTGAGCCATAAATTGAATGCCTCTCTCCACAGAAGCAAGCACCCAAGCTTTCCTCTCCCTATGCAACAGACCTCATCTCAAGGTGACAAGTCCTCCTCTCCTGATGAGAAAATGAAGGATAATAAATGCGCCCTCCTCTAGTAGATGCGCCCCTCCTCCATATGGCATGCTCCCTCCAAGAGATAGAAGCTAAAACTCCATGGACATGCTCTCCATGCAAGCTCAAACCAAACAAG
>JZKD02S0112380.1:148923-159014 GCA_000966675.3 Picea glauca
CTGCCCAACAGCCAATAGTTTATATTCCTAGTCTTGTTCTACAGCTGTTTTTACAGCCACTAGAGATATTTGTATTGTTGTTCCCATTCATAATAAGATGCCATATTATTCTGCTCTATGTATGTGTGCTTGCCATGTGTTTGATAATATTCCTCATTGAGCAAATTATTGTAAGGGTTTAATAACATTTTCACATAGGAAGAATTAATAATTTTGGTCAAGGAGATTACAATGAAGCTCTACCTAGTCTAAGAATTGTTTTCAAATAAGAAGCTTCTTAAGAATGTTTGGTTCTAATGTTTTAGTTTTCAGTCCACGTGCTTTATCTTTAGTTAGTAATAAAAATATGTTTTGTTTATAATATTGTAAACCTTAAGAAGGGGTGTTAGGATATAAGGCTTACATTTGTAATAAAGTCACTTTATGACTTTAGGATATGTTAATGTTCACTTTTTCTGTAAAGCAATCTATCCTATATTCATAAGTGGAAATGATTTGCTTAGTAAACAATGATATATAAGGAGGTAAACTCCATTGTAATAAATGCACCAGTTATTCATTAATAATATCATACAGTGTTATTGTGAGCATATTTCTTTGAGCTCAGTTATGTGATTCAACCTTATCTATGTTTTCATCTTTTAGTAATCTAACTCATTTTATAATACTGCAAATGAAAATACTCATGCTCATTTCTATAATACACTATATTGTGCTTGTGCTTATCTGAGAGAAAAGGAAATAACACTACAAAAATAGCCATCCTAATCCTTTCTTATTTTACTAGAAAAGCAATGAAAGAACAGCACATAGACTACCTTTCTGTCTTCCATCGGGAACAGGCAGAGGACAGCGCTCTTCTTCACCCCAATCACTTGCTGCAGTCCATGTGTTTTGAACAATGACTGAGTTTTCTGTAACCATATCTCCTTGAAGACGAACATTGTAGTGCAAGACAATAGGAGGATCTGGCTCCCCCGAAAGTTGTGACCCTATAAGCTCGATTCGAAAATTGCCTAAAGGCCCCCTTGGAATTCCAACAAAAGTAATTGAAGAATCTTGAATTAAACCACACGGAATCTTTAAATTAAATCCATCACTTTGAAGTTCTGTTTGGTTCATGGCACTTAAAGAATAGGGACACTGCGTCTCTTTTGTATTGTTCCTAAGGCTACTATTGTCCATCACCATAGATAGTTTCTCCTGCTCAATAGAATCTAGAAGGTCCTTCCATGCATTAGCTGCTTCTATTACCGCCTCAGATTGTTGAGGTAAGGGTTCCCTATGATGGATAAGGTCCTTCAAGCGCTTCCATGTTTGTAAGATCTGTGACTCTTCTTTAGAAAGATTTTTCCAAGAAAAAAGGTGTTGAAGCTCTTCAGTAGAAAAGATTGGAGATTTAACTGCTTTATTATTTTCTGAATGCTGGGTAGGATGAATAACTTCATTCTCTTTCAATTGAAGGATGCCTGAACTCAAGTTTGTGGAAAAACTGAAAGCTGATCGTCTCCAGAGAGGATTGTCCACGACACTAAACCCAATTACCAAAATTATGAATAGAAAAATGATCAGCATGCCTCCTGACCACTTCTTCATCTTTATTACACTCATCACTTACAACAGTATTTACCCAAATCTCATCTGTAGAACTTAACTCCTAAATGGTATTGCTCTCAGTGATTGCCCATTTCTGAATTCACCAGTATGATCAGTTTAAAAGTTTCTTCTCAATGACAAAAAGAATCTCAAAAGTGATATCTAGAACATTATCTGCCTTTGTGACACTCCTACTCTATCCTTAAGAGTAGTTTTAGATACCTGCAGTCCATGAACATGTTACAGTAAGAAAAAAGCATTTGTCAAATCTATACAAATAATTACTTAGAGGGAACAAAAACTTTAATATTAATCTGTCCATCCAGTATAATATTTTGTATGGCCCTGCAGGATGAGCCCTATGAGCCTGCACAGAACGACACTCTTGGGTCCACGGGGTGCCTTGCAGACCTCAAATTCAATCCAATGAAATATATATATATTCAAGCATTAAGTATTGCATGATGTCAATGACTTGACATGGCTCATACTAGTGTGTATATATCTTTATATGTATGTATGTATGGAATATTTAGTATGTAGGCTCTCAATGAAGCATCCCCTTGAAAGGAGTAGACAGATTTGGTATTTTCCATAAAGATGTAGATTCTCTTGAGATTGGGATGCTGTCATTAGTTGACTGTGCCGGCCTAATAAAGGTTTACAGCCTCGAACATAGACTAAAAATGGTCTATCCGTTTAGTTACCAATGGTACTAGAAACATTCAATTTAATCCTGAGAAAAAGAGAACAACGAGGCTAAGGAACTAACAATTCAAGAAGCACATACTTAGCCCAGCATATCTGAAGCCTCTTCTGAGAGAAGGGATGAATATCCTCTTCATGTAACTTCATCCAATGTAATGCAGAATTGTTCGACAGCAACAATGTTCTACACAGCTGTATGGTGTGAAATGTGACATTGATTACTAAGGGGAGAATTGAGAGGCCATACCATGTGGAGATCTTGTCTTAATGAGCCCCATTTCCCTTTATTAAGTATGTTTTACATTAGGTCATACATACGTTTGAGTTGGTAGTTGGCCCAACCTTGTTGTACATTACTCAATAATCTCCTGTACACTAATTCCTCTTGTAAGCACTAAATTGGCTATCCATCTTTCCGTGTGTTTTGAAGAACTCAAGTTTTGTTTTATTGGCCAGCCTAGATTTATCTTAACTCTGGATCTATTAAGCACCGGGAGGGATCAAAAAGAGATTGAGATGCAAACCTCTTATTGCTTAAAAGATCACAAGCTAAGATGGATGTACACAGTGTGTGTGTGTGTGAGAATTAATGCTTGGTATTCTTTTCTTACATTTTTTCTTTTACATTAGGGATTTTATTTTTACTTTTTATAATTTGATTTATAAGCATGGATGTTATACATATCATTCATATTGTGCTGTTATACAACTTATGCCACATGTCACATCAGCGTTAGGCATGGACATTACATAGCTCCCTCATACTGGGCTGTAGAATGCACCTCACTACTCTCAGTGCAATGAAAATTTATGTCCATCTTTATATCTAGTCTGGAATAGCTCTTTTGCTACCAACCTGTATAAAGTCTGACATGAACTTGAAAGTAAGCACTTTGTATTTAAAAATGTTCCTACCCAAAGAACTTAGGAAACATTTAAAATTTTTCCATAAAACAGAAAAACAAAAGGCAAGCCAGCATGTATATTGGCGCCTGGATGTGACATTTTTTATGTACATGTATATTACTATGATGAAATGTATGATGAATTTTTGAAAAAAATGCAAATCTGCATGTCAAACCAAAGACCAAATATTATACATGTCATCCGCCAGGTTTGCAGACCTTGTAGTTGGCAGATGACATCTTAAGAAATCAGGTCAGCCAGGAAAACCAGAGCGGATTGGGTATCAATTGGGAAGTCTATTTTTACAAAATCATGACCAATGGAAACAAGGTCAAGGGCTAATGAACACATCTTGTGACAGCTAGAATTTGAGCACTGTCATTCTTGCAGTGGTTAGGAATCAGGATCGCAAGATTATGAATAAT
Organism: Picea glauca; assembly: GCA_000966675.3. Classification (NCBI taxonomy): domain Eukaryota; kingdom Viridiplantae; phylum Streptophyta; class Pinopsida; order Pinales; family Pinaceae; genus Picea; species Picea glauca. The sequence goes on from JZKD02S0112380.1 coordinate 152,559, forward strand.
ATTTAAGTGATTTTCACGAAGTGAAGAGTTCTTTCAAAGTTCAGAGTGACAATAATGTCAAGACAATTATAGTAAAAAAGGAAGAGAAGCAGGTTCTTTCAAAGAAATATCCAAGAAACAGCATTATTAGTTAGCAAGAAAACAAGATGAGAACAATAATAGGAATGCCAGCCACAGCAGAATCTACCGTTGGTAATAATCAAGCCACAGTAAAATTTGCAGTTGGAAATTAGAACCATCTATTGTAGGGCAACATTAAAACAGATAGTACAATGGATAAGCTTAATGCAAGGGGTAGAAAGAAAACTTGAGGAGGTTCTGCAGGTGGCAAGAAAATGCGATGAGGACTTCAACTTGTGGTGACAGAATGGCCTATGTGGAGCAGATTAACAGAAGAATACAATGTTAATACAGGTATGGTAAATGACCAGCTATCCAAAAATATTTAGGGTTTTAAGCCCACAAATCAACATGCCAATAGCATATTCACTATGTGACATGATTGCAGAGAATGTATTTGGCATAAGCTAAGCAATTATGTTTTATGGCAACTGACATAAAGGAGTTAGGAATCAGGATCGCAAGATTATGAGTAATATGTAAGTCATTTTCACGAAGTGAAGAGTTCTTTCAAAGAATGTTCAGAGTGACAATAATGTCAAGACAATTATAGTAAAAAAGGAAGGTAAGCAGGTTCTTTCAAAGAAATATCCAAGAAACAACATTATTAGTTTAGCAAGAAAACAAGATGAGAACAATAATAGGAATGCCATCCACAGCAGAATCTACCGTTAGTAATAATCAAGCCACAGCAAAATTTGCAGTTAAAACCACCTATTGTAGGGCAATATTATAACAGATAGTACAATGGATAAGCAGAGTGCAAGGGGCAGAAAGAAAAGTTGAGGAGGTTCTGCAGATGGCAAGAAAATGCAATGACGACTTCAAATTGTGGTGACAGAATGGCCTATGTGGAGCAGATTAACAGAAGAATACGATGTTTATACAGGTATAGTAAATGACCAGCTATCCAAAAATATTTAGGGTATTAAGCCCACAAATCAACATGCCAATAGCATATTCACTATGTGACATGATTGCAGAGAATGTATTTGGCATAAGCTAAGCAAGTACGTTTTATGGCAACTGACATAAAGGAGTTTGGTTGAATTTTCATTGAAAAGTAACAAAGCAAAGTTATGAAAGGATATGAATTATTGAAAATAGCTGCTTGTCATATGTCTTCGAAGCACACAGCATGATTCAGATTCCAAATGAGGTAAGCTTGCAGCACATTTTATCTCTGAAGATGGCAGCAATAATCCTCATTCCACTGGCGAAGATATAAAACTTTTAACCAAATCACTATATTTTACTCTCATTCTTCCAAGGAAAGTTTTAAATGGACGTAGCACACAGTGCTCCTATTTTTTCTATCTGGGGGAGATACCACTATTCATATAGATACTTTAGAGGTTCCATATCCACCTTCTTCCATTATCCTGGTCAGAGATGCTTAGCTCTCTTCCTCTGAGTAACTGTCACCGTCAAGCTTAGAGCTTTGCAGGAGACTTATAGGCCCAACTCTAGGACCACTAGGCTGATCAACTCCTCCTTTCAGACCTTCCTGGAGGTTGGGGGTACTAAGCGCCCTTAAGATGTTATCATTCCACACACAGATAGAGACAAGTCAGCGAGACAGTGTTCTTCTCAATGTGCTACTATTAAAGTACCTCGGTGTCCTCACCTTCATTCTAGGCATAGTGGATCTGCTTCTATCCGACATCAAGGACCATCTAGCTACCTTTGCCTGCATCCTGAGACAAGGGGATTGGTGAGCATTGCCAGCTTCCTTTCTATTTTCGGAGCTTCGCCGGCCTTGGATGTTAGGGGAGATTGTTGGGGAGGCACCCTGCCTCCTCCAAAGATTTCCCAGCCTAGCCCTGGCCCCTCTCAGTGTTGGGCATTCTCCTATGGATATTATCAGATCCTGTATTGGTCATATCAGAATGGTGGGTAATGACATAGTTGGTCCCTCTGCTTCCACTCAAGGATCGATACAAATATGTGAAAGCACTGATCTCTTCTCTTCGTTTCCAGCTAAGCAATATGTACATGTACACGGATCTTATAGTTTGGGTTTACCCACTATCGCTATTCTACAATGTTACTTTTATTACAATGTTTTAGCATCATAGTGTTTAGCTACTTTTTCAGTCCCTAGGGTTCTTTCTACCCTAGTTCTTTTCTATTCTGCTGGATGTATTGTCAAGTCCCAATGACCTACCTTGGTCATTCATGGACATTAATACAATTTCTTTCTTTCCCCTAAAGCATTTTGAGCAACGGTTTCTCATGCCTGCTATAATTTATCCGGTGAACCGACTTAGGATTCATAAAATTCAGAGTCAGAAGTCACAGCTACCAGTACCAATGACAATGGATAGAGTGCGATATGCGTCTTTGTTCACAGCAAAAACAGGCACATTGGGAAAGTGTAATTCAAAATCAAACATATGTAGAGATATTATTTTGTTTTGAGTTCATTCTGTGAAGTTAACAAGCAGTATGTGTAATATAAACATTCAGACTTCTAGCAATATCCCTTTGTGCATTTTGACGTTTTAGTTAGGCAGAGAATGCACTATCATGAATTCAATGTGTGCACAAAAACATTATTAAAAATGTAGATAAAGGCCTTTTGCTTATCTGAGATAGTTTCTCGCTTGTCATCGTGGAACTGAGGTGAGAAATACCACTCCGGAAAAGCAATGTCATAAAAAATTTTAATCATCAGATTGTTGCACATCTTTCTTAAATGGTTACTTTCAGTTTTTCTAATACTCCCATTACACATAATCATGATGTCTTTAAGTCAATGGCATTTACAGTGGTCATAAATTCAATCTCAAAAGCTCTCTGTCAATTCTTTACCCCTTACACTATATATTGTGGTATGCCTTGCGATGGTCACAAATCCGTCTATAACTTCCATGTGCACAACCGCAGTGGGTTAACCATTGAGTGATTGTACAGACAACAGTGAAAGGCTGGGCAGCCCTGAAATCTTTCGATAACTGCCACTGTTCGGTGCTTTTTGACAATTATATTAACTGCCCTGGACATTGAATACCTATAGTATTTAGCTTTCCCTTCTTGTTATCTTTGGCTGTAACAATATAAATGAGTAATGTATGAGTTGTGCTCCATTTGCAAATAGAACATCTTCTTCTTGACAAATTTTAGTAAACTTTAATCTGTACATGATTCAATCAGAGATGCCCCTTTGTTACCACCAATCCCAACGTTTTAGAACTGGCAGCTCCTTTCTTCCTGATTTCTATTTCACATTAAAACTTGCATCTCGGATCATTGCGGGGACCTAACTCTTCATACCCTCTAGTCAATCATTAAAGGTTACTGGATAAATGCCCTAGTACGTAGTAAATTATTGGTGCTGTAATTATTTTTGGAGTTCACTGTGACAATGGGCAAAGATTATATCGAATTTGTTGTTTCATCTGAGAACACCTTCAATCAAACCTGAGCACAGAGATAGTAATGACTAGGTACAGATATGATAACATGCAGCAAACTTAAATTTACTTGACATAGGAAATGTTTTGCATGTCAGAGAACAAAAAACAATCTAAGACAGTCATTAAGATAAAGGACAAACTATGCTTACGCCAACTAAAATATATCGTGATCAGCAGTTAGAGCACTAAGTTAAACACCTATTCTGTAAGGGTAATTTCAATCTGCTCACATATTAATCCTCAACTTCCTTTACATGTTTGAACACAACTCTGCATCAAATGGATACACAATTCAAGGAAAACTGCATATCTCCTGCGCAATGTGGAAATCGAAGTTAACTCTACCTAGAAATAGACTATAATAAAGAGTTTACAAATGACTTGTATTTTGCCACTCTACTGTAAATCTCAAGAAAGCATTCCAGTGTAATATGAGGATTTTGAAGGGAATCTACTAAGTAAAAGGAAATTGGATGCAAGCAACAGAATCATTAGCAAAGCACATTGAGCCACCCGAGACAATCGAAAGAAGGCAATTTAGGCCTCGCGCTTGAGCAGCTAATAATCGAAATAGAGATGGCCCTGAACAACAGATAAAGCTACTATGGTGAAATTAGTGAGAACATGCAAGTATAATTCATGTCGATTCCTCGCACACCCAAACAAGGGAAAACCGAATGCGGACAATCACAAGGCACGGGGAACTGGGGCCTCAACCGTCCATCTATGAACTCCAGTTCGCAGTGGGCAAGGCAAGTTATGCCCCAGGACCTGCCCTCACAACCCCTGTCGCGCTGCTTTACCGCTGAGCTGCATGCCCCTTTCATATCGAGCACCCTTGCCCATTTAATTTCAAGTTGTAGATTGCTACCTCCAACATCCTGAACATGTAATTTCAGAAAAGCATTCACATATAACAGACCATTACTCAAAATATTGTAAGTATGACAGCTGGATTCTCACCCCACAAATTGAAATCCAAGGACAGACCATCTCAATCCACAAATTCAATTTCCCAGACTGGCCACTAAACTTACCTTCCCTCCCTCTAACGTCCAACATATGAAGGAATTCGGAGAATGGTGAACCCCAGCATTAATGGATATACTCAGAGAGAGTTTTTGGGTATATACTCAGAGAGAGTGTTCATGAGGTTTTAGCCAAAACAGCTCAACTTAACTAATTTCAAGAAAAGTTGTAGGCGAGGCCAAAAAAAGGATAAACACCAATTCGCAATAACAGCCGTGCCTGAGAATTTCAACCAACTCACCACAATGCAAACGAGAGTCAACGGTGATGCCCACAACAGCAAACGACCTTAAAGAGAAAGTATAAGAAATCCGTTCGGCCTGACTGACCAGGTGATTGTGCTCTGACAACTGGGTCTTCCCAGTTCTCAACCTACGCATTAAAACAATACTGAAGCATGCCTTTGAATTGATACCCAAGTAGCCATAGATGACAATTCTGCATCCAAACCCACCTTAATGTGAACGGCTTCGGCTTTTTCTCCTCACTGGGTGTCTTTTGTGTGCTGTAAACCGAGCTCTTGATGATGGTTGAATTCACCCACCTCTTTTGAAAGCATCTGGGTAGGTGTACCGTCTTCTGTAAACGTTTAGTGCGTTTAGATGTCTGAGAGCTAAGTCTTCGCACGCTTCAAAATATTATTGAAGAATGTTGAATGAACTTCGCAGGGCATGAATTTTGACTACCAGACAGAACATGAAAAAAGCAGCTCACAGAATTTGAAAAAAAACAGAAGTCCGGTCAATTGCCTTTTATCTCAAAGTCGTGGGAAGATTGCGGGCAGCACTCTCGGCGGCTGTGATGTCGCCGCGTGTTTCTGAAGCCCAGTGGACTTAGGAGATTGGAAATTTGTATTATTGGTACTTTAGTATCGGAAGTAGAAACTCTCCTGACAAAAGTGCCCTTGATTTATTTATTAATTTAATTTTGTTTTAAGTTTTGTTAAGAAAACCATCCTGGTTTTGTTAAGAAAACCATCCGTAACAGTCGTGGTCTGGTAGAAGATTGGTGACGGTTTAAGCAAATTAAGTCAGATTTGGTTGTTGGGAGTTTTACACAATTAATTCAGTTGATTTGATGAAAGAGATGTGGGCTAACAGTAAGAATAGACTGGTCATGGTTTTAGCCAATTAAGTCAGATTTGGTTGCGGGGAATTTTACCCAATTAATTATGTAGTTTTGATAAACATATAATCCAACAAATTCGGATTCAATTCTCAACAAATTCGGATTCGATTCTCAACGAGGGATTCGACTTTCAACACATTATGTAACTCTCCTTGAAAATCCTCTGAGCCATCCAATACAAATTCTTTCACTGTTAATAATTATAAAAAACTAAAAAGAACAACATAAAAATCATCAAGCAATCGAAAGAAAACTCCTCCATTGCGAATAATTAAAAACAGGAATGAAAAAAACTAAGCAACATGAGAATCCTTAAGGCATCCCAAGAAAATTCCTCCATTGCGCATACATAATACAAAACAGTAATTAAAAAACTATGAATGATGGAGTGCATGCAGTGTCAACGGCTGAACGATTCATTTGAACTTATTTGATGCTAGTTTTTTTCGTATACAATTAATTTTGCATACAGAAAATAAACTATTTACTAAATAATGTTTTAATTTAGATTATAATAAAGTAGGAATAATGAAAAAGAAATCATTTATTATCAATATTTTTATAGTTTAAATGGATTTAATGGTTAAGAACATGTATTTACTCTTTACAAATTATAAATTACAATGGATAGAATATGTATACCTCCTTAGATTTTAACATTAAGCTGTCCCTTGTCCCATAAACAAAGAGATCTCATACACTAATTTAATGTTTAGCTTGATGGTTACCTTAAAAATATATTATTATTTTTATTATTATA
>JZKD02S0112380.1:169143-190838 GCA_000966675.3 Picea glauca
ATATATAATTTTAAATTAACAAAATTAAAAATTAAAAAACAAATTAGATAATTTTAAATTAGATTATTATAATATAATCTAATAATATATTAATAAAAAATATTTTTAATTAAATTTATTTAAAAATCTTTAAAAACTAGAAATTAGATTATTATAATATAATTTAATAATATATTGGTAAAAAATAATTTTAATTTATTTAAAAATATGTTAAAAGAGTTTTATATGTTTTTAGCCAAAAATTAAATAGTTTTATTAGATGAGAATTTTTGCCAATAAACATAATCAATAATACATTAAGTAAGAAACTAATTAATGTTATATAGAAGAGTAATTAATGTTGTATAGGTTGGGATATATATAATTCAATTTTGTCCATTGGGTTTAGTTTAGGTGGTTGGAAGGAATGATTGGTATCCTTGAAGATTCTAAGATTTATCATGGGTACCATCCTCGAAATGAGGGGAAATACTCATGTATTTTAAATAGTACCTTATATATTCCAACCTTTTTTTTTTTTCAGATGAAAAATAACTCAAATTATCATTAAATAATTTTTTTACAACCACAAAATACCGACTAAACAAGAAGAGATCACTCCTGAAGGCCAACCATCATTGTCATGAGTCTATCCCTACACTCTATTACAAGAAGCTTAGCTACTCACTGTCATGAGTCTATCCCAACACTCTATGACATGAAACAAAGTGAAGCTCAGGGGTCAATGGGAAAAAAAATGAGCCCATACCGAGTCACAGGAACTATCAAACAAAAAATAAAGTCAATAGAACAGTCATCCCAACAATGGAACATTCCTCAAAATTTTAGAATTTTTTTAGAGTAATTGGAGGACCTTCCCTTTCACCATCCCATGTGAAATATAACAGGCTCCCTTTAGGTGAATCGAGAGCTCTTTTTGACAGGATATCTGCCTCTACATTTGATTCTCTATAAATATGCTGAAAAAGGACTTATTGGAAATTTTTCTCCAAGATCTGAACTCTGCGTTTCCAGCCTTCAATTTTGGTGGCTATTAGATTTCCCTTTCGTTGCATCCACTCGATAACAATTGGAATCCACCATCATCTGCAGATGATGAATATCCAAAATATTTTCCAAAAAAAAAAGATGCCCACACTCCAACTAGCTCAACTTTTGTATTAGATCCTGATCCGCAATTGAAAAACCACCTTATGTTCGGATCATAGATTATTTTCATGGTTCCCCCTGCCCCGCAAGTTTTTCCCTCATTTATGGACGCCCCATCAAAGAAGGCCATTGTAAAGCCACTTACCCGAACAAACAGACTTAATCTTAATGTAATCTGCTTATGCTTTGCAAATTTGTAAGAGAGGCTAATTAGTGTTTTGTGGATAACGCTGCAGGTAGAGGGTTATGTCCCTTCGAAGAGTGTATTGTTGTGTTCCAGCCACAGAAACCAACAAATCAGCATCGAAAGCTTCTTGGGTGCTGCTTTTTGCTGTAACCAATCCTCCATTGCATCGCTAAGAGTATGACCAGATCAATCCATATGCAGATTTAGTGCAAAAAGGCATGAACACCAGACTTTCTTTGTAAACTAGCAGTGGATAAACAGGTGTTCTATGTCTTCATCGGCCTCTCTGCACAGATGGCAGATCCCCAGACCCGTCCAACCCCTTTTTTTAATGCTTCCCAAGTAAGAATATAGTGCTTTGTCACTAGCCAGAAGAAAAGTATTATCTTTAATTGAATGCACCACCTCCACAATTTAGTCTTCCACCCTGTCATAACCGGAAAAGACTGAATAGAAATTAAAGCATAAAGTTGTTCTTAACCGTTAACTTGCCTAAAGAGTCTCCTCCGCTCTAGATGAGATTGTCTTCTTCATCTACTTGAAGCGTGATCTCTGCTTGACTAAGACCACTAGTAAATAAATCCCACTCCTTTTCCTAAGTGCCCCTCAATCCCAGATCATTGCTTCTCTTCCAATGCTCAATATTGGTTAACAAATTCGAATTTGTTGATGCTTGTGCCAACATAGACACTCCCCTTTCTTTTAGAATGGATAAAATTCCCTCGGAGAGGATGGCGTTGTCCCCCAGATCCATTATCTTGTCTCAGCCCAAATTCACTTGAGTCCTCGAACTAGGCAGCCAGCTAAGCCAATTATTAATGACAGGAAGTGCTCTTCTTAAACTAGTCCATATTTTAGATGCTGAAGGATTTTGATGAGAGTAATGTCTAATCCACTTGATAAAATAGGTGTTGTGTAAATACTTCTCTTTGATAACCTTCTGCCAGATGATAGGTTGATTTATAACCCTCCATAAAGTAGTTGCGTTCAATCCCAGATTGAAAAGAGTTAGGTTACGAAACCCCCATCCCCCAAACTTTTTCGGTCTGGATAAGAGCTCCCATTTGCATAGATGGTACTTTTGAGCCTCCAAGTGTCCTATCCACAAACACTGAAACATTAGTTTTCTAATTTTATTTAAAATCATACGAGGAATGGCTTCCATGGTCATCCAATATACATTTTGTCCTTCCAATACTGATTTTAACAAGATAAATCTCCCCCCCCAGCGAAAACCATCTAGTTCCCCAATGATTGATTTTCTTTGATACCCTGGCCACCATCCATTCCCAGTCTACAACACGAAGTGACCCTGTCTTTAGTACATAACCTAGATACCGAAAGCCAGCAGATAGTTCGCTGAAAGTGTAAGGCGTAACAGATTTGAAGGAGTTTAGTTCAAGTTCCAGGATACCTTCAAAGTGAATAGAGGATTTTTGTTGATTCACAGTCATCTTGGAAGCTTTGTAAAAACTACTTATAAGACAAGTAATCACTTTCCATTATGTACCGTTATCCTTTGACATTATAAGTACATTGTCCACAAAAAGTAGGTGAAGGATTCTAGTGAAATTAGACACTTTGATCCCCGAGATCTGTCCTTCTTCAAAACTGTGTTTCAGCATCAAGCTAAGTCCTTCCATTGCTAGGATGAAGAGAAGTGGAGATAGCGGGCAGCCCTGCCTGAGTCCTCTTCCACTTTTGAAAAATTCTTAAGCCTCCCCGTTGATAAGTACTACAAAGGAGGCGGAGATGACACAGAACATTATCCATTTAATCATCTGAAGCCCTAAACCAATTTTATGGAGAATAACCCTGAGAAAGTCCCAATCAAGGCATTCATAAGCTTTCCTTAGATCCAGTTTAAGCACCAGTGCTTTCAATTTGTTTTTTTTTTATATTGTGAAGACACTCATGGGCTGTGCCTATGGCATCCTGAATACACCTGCCCTTGAGAAAACCCAATTGTTCGGCGGAAATGTATCCTGAAAGCACACCTTTCAATCTGTTAGCAATTATTTTAGAAATGATCTTATAAACTAAGTTGTAAAGAGATATAGGGCGGTAATCTTCAAAGGTTTCAGCTTTGTTCGCCTTTGGAATCATGGTAAAAAAGTAGCATTTAATCCTCCAACGATAGCTCCACGCCTTCTTGATTCTTCTACCATTGCTAATAAATCTTCCCCAACCAAGTCAAAGAATGAGATAAAGAACTCAGTGGTTCAACCATCTGGACCCGAGCTCTTTTCCTTTTTGAAGTGGAACAACACAGATTTAAGCTCTTCAATCGTGACTGTCCTGTATAGTTCATGAGAATTTTCCTCATCAATCATCTGGGGGAATAGGTCGACCAACGTACATTGTTCAACAGTATCCTGTGGAATCGATTTATAAAACTTTTTGAAGAAAAAGGCAACTTCTTTCTTTAACAATTCTTGTTCATTGACCACCTCCCCTGTATCACTTTTGATATCCCAAATAAATTTTTTTATCCTATTTCTGGAAGCCACATTATGGAAGTACTTTGTGTTTGAATCGGTGCTAGCCAACCATAGCGCTCTGCTGTGAAGACGCCACTTTTCTTCCTCTTGACGCAAGATATCATTCCTCTCTAATTCAATATTTTTCAGGGTCGCCGCTATAACTAGATTATTTGGTTCTCGAGTCTGATATATAAGTTGTTCCTTGATATCAGTTTCCAAAGCCGATAATCTAGCTTTTTGTTTATTTAACTTTTCATTATGTCATTCCTTTGTGCAAGCTTTGAGAACTTGTAATTTCCACACTATTTTCTTTTATGAACTGCATTCTGTAAGAAATCTAGGGTCTTTCCATACCTTGTTTACAATTTCCACAAACTCTTTATCTTCAATCCAGTCGCCGTTAAATTTAAAAGGGAATGCTTTAAACTTCACCGGGAAATCCAATTGAATGCATATAAGCGCATGATCTAAGATATACGAGTATTCTACCCACGTCATGTAGAAACCTATATCTGAAAGAAGTTCTTCTGAAATCATTACTCTGTCCAGGCATCTAGTAATCGCATTCAGACCCAAACGACCATTGCGCCAAGTAGGAGCAAGCTTGGTCAGTTTTATATCAATGATATTTTTAGAGGAAAACATATATTTATAAAAATCATCCATAAAACTTGGGTTGGTCGCCCCCCATGCCTCTTCAGAGTCAAAAATAAAATTAAAATCCCTCGCCATAATCAAATTAGTTGCCAACAAACTACCACTATCTTTCACTTCATTCCAGAAAGATTTCCTGGCTGTACAAGGGCCATACACATTTAATAAAGTGATCTCCTGCTTAATTAAAATGGTGCTACCAGTAAGTAAGATGCCCCCAACTGAGATGAAAGGAGTCAGATCAAATAAACTTGGATCCCAAGCTACAAGAAGACCCCTTGAAGTGCCCATTGAATCAACTGAACATATAGCCCAGGAAGGTCGAAAACAATAGAAGTCATCCCTAGCCTTTTGAGAAGAGACCAATGTTTCTTGAAGGAAAACAATATCGGGCTTTGTTTGATCCATCAAACGCCGAAAGGAGGCAGATTTGAGAGTGCCCCCAATCCTTATGATATTCAGAGAGAGCACTAACATTACTTTGACCTTGCCAAGGCCTTCATTACTCTAAGTGGCCCGATGTCATTTGAGGGAGAAGAGATCTCAGCAGGACGTTCAGTAGTTTGAGAGAACGTTTTCCTGCAACTTCTAGTTTTAATAGGTGAAACTTCTAAGACTACACCCTTCGACCAAGCATAGTTTTTTCCTTCCCAGCCTGTTTTTGTCTTTGAACTTGTTGCCTCCGAAGACCCCACAGGATTAAGAATCCTCTTTCCCAGGTACGTGGGGATTTGAGTAGTTTCTTTAACCTCCCTTCCAGTGGAGACCAGGGAATCAAGAGATAATAAGTGGTTGGAAACCTCCTCCCCTGGCTCCCTATAACTAGGTAATAATACCGTTTCTAAGACCTCTGTCTGTGTGGGAGGGGGTCCAGCTACCGGGAAACTCGAAGAAGTCATGAGCGGGCTAGTGATAAAAGGAGACACAGGTAGTGAGGAAGGAGGTAGTTCAAGCCTCAAAACAAAATCCGCATTACTAGGAGACAACACTTCAAAAGAAAAGGGGAATGTGGACACCGGTTCAATGCTATAAGGATCAAACTCTCGTAAGGTGGGTAGAACGACTTCAAGAACAGGTGTCTTTGTAAACTTCTTCGTCTGGTGAGAACCTGATCCTCCTCCCAAATGAGTAATGTCTCTAGGAAAAGACCGGGATATGTCTAACTTATCTAAGGCTTCCTTTTCCATCAGAGTTAAGGAGGAATAGAGTGAAGGGCATAAGGACAATAACTTACCCGAGAGAGTGTCTAGGGTCTCCAATGGCGAAGCATGCCTTGATGGTCGTTGGAAGGAGTCAATGACATATAAGTCCTCTTCCATCATGTAGTCTGGAGGATCTTCTTGAACAAGTGTATCTTCAGACTTTTCCTTTTGTAGTCTTTTCGAAGGTGGCATGTACAATGGCACCAGTTACATCTGAAGGGAACTCCCTGATAGTCCAACCTTTGTTTATAGTGACGGCCTCGCCAGTCAATGTCTAGGACTTCTGGGAGTCCCTCATGAATATCTATCTCCGCTAATATCCTCCCAATCTTCCTTGAAGGGTTAGTATAGGTGGAAGAATCCATAGCAATAAAACTTCCCAAGGCATTTCCTATGGCCTTAAAGGCCCCTTCATTCCAGAAGTGCCATGGAAAACCCGACAAGAGAACCCATAGGTGTCTGTGTTGAAAATGCTTTGTTTCTGGATCAAAGGCTAACCTCCATCTTTTCAACATTAGACTACTCCTACCCAACACCCAGAACTTTTCCAAGAGTAGACTGACATCCTCCGGTGTGTTGCATATCAAAACCTATCCATCCTTTGGTCAGATAAACAATCTCCGGCGTATATCCGAGGATAGTAGTCTAGTTCTTTGTAACCCATTCCGAAACAGATATGTCATTTAGATAGGAGTATGCTAGTCTACCTACCAGACCGCACATTGCCAATCTAACAGTGTTTTCAAGCCCCACATCATCGCCTAGAGTCATTCTTCTTGCTCGTTTATTAGGATTCCAGATTCTTTCCTAGAACTTGTCTGACTAGCTAATGGAGCGTTTAAAGGTTTGTTAATCATTGGATTCTTCAGTGCAGATCTATAAAGGCACTGGATATGTTCAAAATGTCCATGTTTCAAAGGAGAGATGGTATTTGGGGGACCACCAGACCGAGTAAAGTTAGGGAGTGTATCTGGGTTCGAGGCAAAGAGTGTAGGTGGGTCCTGAACGAAAGTAGTGGCAAGAGTAGGAGAGGAGGACGGGTTTAAGGGAAGAGAAGGAAAGTCATCTCGCTGATCTATAATATATGTATTTTTAAATACCCCTTCCCTAATCCAAACTAGTTCATCAGACGGGTTCATGAGGGGTTCAATATCTTTGAGTATATCGACTTTCCTTCCTGGGTCCATAGTGTCAGATCTATAGAACCTTTCTAATAGGGCAATAGAAAAACAAGGAAGACCACTGACAAACTAGGAGGCTTGCAAAGAAAACAGTGAAGGGTTTGTGTCGGGGTGAGCACCAACCGAAAACTGTTTAGAAACGAGGAGGAACACTGATAGTCAACAAGGAAGATACAGAGGGTCCCATCTCGGGACAAGAACTGACAAGTAATAAGTATAAACCAGTAAGAAAACAGAGAAACCCTTGAAGAATAATCATCACAGAAGCTGTAAAGGAGGACTGTTCAAGGATCAAAACAAGACTCTAGACGGAAGACGAGGAGATAACCAAGCATCAAACTAATCTTCTCGTTCTGTCCTATTAAGAAACACTAGACCTTAAATCTAAAAGTCTTTAACTCCCCATAGAAGGTGTGAATCCACCTTTAATTTTCACAAAGGTGTGAAATATATATAATAATAATCTAATTTTAAGGTCACAATCAAACTAGACACCAAATTAGTGTATGAGACCTTTTTTTATGGAATAAGGACCCTTTTCGCTATTTTGTATCATTAATTACTCTATTTCCTCTGAGCTTTTCATTTTAAAAATGAGTGGGCTAATTGGGGAGCAATCTTTCCCTTGAGTTGTTTTTCCGGTCCTCCGACGATCACTTTTTAAATTTCCCGCCAATCTAGAACTTTGATCGATTTTTTGAGTATCTAGGTTGGTTTAAAATGAGACAAAACCCCTCGGATAGAGTTCTGACTGAAAGTCATGATGGCCAAGTTTCCAACTCGAACTACCCCTGAAAATCTGACCGGATTCAAGCCCATTTGTTTTTTTAACTGAAAAGCTGTTCTGTTGACTCCCGAGTTAGATTAATCCTTTTAAAAATATGTAACAATAACGATTAAGGAATGTACAATCTCTGTACCAGTTTGGCTCACTTTAATGTCCGGAAAACATCAGGAAATGGAGACGTATGAAAAGCGCCTCTCTGAACTTAGAAAAAGAGACAGACACCTTGATGGAAAGTTCAGTACAGTCCATTGTTTTTTGCGAAGTCGTCGGAAGATCGCGAGAAATTACCCCGGCGATTGCGATGGTGCCACGTGTAATTTAAAATTTTGTAGGATCAAAATCGCAGATTGGAAAATGTATTAAATGTTGTGAAATTCTGGAACCATCGGTTTGAATTAAATTTCACATCAGTGTCGAGTATTGACCAAATTGCTCCGTGGAGAAAGGAATGCCTAATCCCATTTTGTGAAGAGAAGAAGAAGCGTAGAAAAAGGAATGGTGAGGAATCACGATAGCGCTGGTTGAACAGATTCAGTTGAATGCTTGTTATACCTTTTATTGATTTCGACATGTGGTAGGTTTATTTTATAAAGTTTTGCAATGTCATGTAATTTCTTTACAGGTGTAGTAAGTCAAATGGAATGGAATTTTTATTTTCAACTTCGTTTATGCATCATTATCAATACACGTCTAATTAAATAATTAGATATAATTAAAGAAAAAGGAGTTAGAGAAAAATGAAAAAGTAATTTTTTATTAATATTAATAAAAAATTATTACAACGATGTCACGGTGCATCTAAAAGAACAACTATACCATGACAAGTTGAATGAATAAGGGTAAAGCTATGGAGGTTGATAAAAAAATAAGATTAAACACTTATTAAATCAAGCATAACTATTCCACAATTAACATAGTAATTTATGTGGAAATTCAATGAGGGAAAAAACCACTGGCAATGATAGTTGGTATTCTTATTATTCAAGGGAGAATTACAATAGCCAATCTCAGGCATACAATCATTCTCTCCTCACACACACTCTACCCCCTACACAACTTGCTCTCACACTCTTCACACATTGCACTCACACCTCTATGGGTATGCTCGCATATATAACGTCTATCACTTAGTTACACAAACTGATCATGAATAGATTACATAGTTACACGAACAATTCATAAATAGATTGCATGCATGTGCATTAACATAGCCGCATGCATGTGCATGTGACCGCATGAGGAAATTCATTGGCATGTTTCCAACAATCTCCACCTTGACAACAATTTACCTGATATATCACGCCCTTAATTAATTCATCACCTTTTCTGCAAGCCAAGAGAAGCCAAACACCATCATAGCTCCTCAACTTCTCTGACAATGCCATTACGTGAACATGCTTGCACGATTCACTCCAGCATGGACCATTCTGTCTCCATCAGTAACATGTCTAATAAATTGATGCACTTGTCCAAATATCACGAATCATAACCACAGAACAAATCATTGCAACCAATGTAGGTGATACTTGTGCTTCTGTGTTTGAAGCACCCATTTGCATGCTCTTCACCTGGTTTTGCCATGCGTCTACTGACACCACCAACTGCATGTGAAATGTTGACCATTTCTCCATCGCAATCATCAAACTTACTACTAGCATATAATACTCGAGACATATAACCCTTTTCTTCTTCATCAATTAAGACATAATTTATAAACCTAAAGAGAATTTACAATGGAAATCCAAAGGGATTTTACCAGTTTCACATTATTCATACTGAATTTCCTGAGTATCTTCACCACATACCTCTGTTGTGATAACCAAGCTTACCATATTTCCTGTCTCTGTGTATTTCCATGCCCAAGATTTATTTTGTTGCTCCCAGATCCTTCATAACAAACATCCTAACCAACAGAGCCAACCTGTTGACCTCAACCATGCTTGTGCTTGCAACAAGCATAACATATAACACCAAGATAATGAATATACCATAAACACAATGGTTATACTCACTTCTTGTAAAATTTGGCTCACCATGAAAGAATTAAACATCTTGTACCATTTGCCTAGCATGCTTCAGGCCATACAATGATTTTTTTGAGTTTGCAAAGAAATCTTCTGTTGCAATTATGAACTAACTGTTCTAGTTGTTCCATATATATCCCCTTATCCAAAAAACTCAATGTAAAACAATTTTAACATCTAGTTGTACTATCACAACCAGTGCTAACACAACATGAATAGAAACAAGCTTTTAACAACTAGTGAGAAACTTTCATGGAAATCAATACCTTCCAAATACCTTTATGCTACCAGCCATGCTTTAAACCTTTCATATTTTACTATATTTGATTTTATAAAAGGAGATTCATCAAACATTGCATCTTTGTCCATGATGATTCTGTGGGTAGTAGGATCCCACAGTCTGCACCCCTTAACATCATCACCATATCAAATATAGACCTAGTTGTACCTTTCTGATCTTTCCCTCTTTTTGTAGATCAACCTCTGACCACCATTGCTTCTGTTGTTGATATTTCCTTACTGGATCTTCTCCTCATTTCCTCACACAACAGAGCTCCCACAACAATGTCATAATCAATGGCATCTGTTGTGTTAAACCACACAGTTGTGACCAGATGATCCCAAGACTTAGGAAATGAACACAATAACATAACTGCCTTGTCCTCATATTCATACTTTACTTCCATATTATATAATTGACAAATCAGAGTATTGATAACATTCAAGTGAACAACAATTTTTGTACCTTCTTTCATCCTCAAGTTGTACAATTGTCTCTTCAAGAAGATTTTGTTTGACAAGTTCTTTGTCATATACAGACTCTCCAGTTTGGTCCACAAACTTGATGCTGTCTTCTCTTCAACGATTTTAAAAAACACCTCATCTGCCAGATACAAACGAATAGTATTGAGGGCTCTTGCATCCAGATCCTCCCAGTCCTCGTCTGCCTAGCTTGTCAGTTTCTTTGACTTTCCAACCAAGGCCTTTTGCAATCCTTGTTGCACAAGCAGATCTTGCATCTTGAGCTTCCATAGCGCAAAACTATTCTTACCACTGAAATTTTCCACCTCAAACTTGGAACTCTGCACTTTCACCATTAGCAAAAAAACTCCAAAACCACTACTTATAAATTTGAGCCTCCTTATATGAAAAAATAACCTTATACTTAAAGATTGAACCCAAAACTAATGGTGAAAAAGTTTTAAAAAATATTAAAAAAAAAAATTGTACCTTAATAAAACCTTTTACCAAATCCACTAAAGTTCAACACTTAAAAATAATATTTAATATCCTCCTAATAAAGAACTTTATATGGCATCCACCTTTAAACATACACTCACTCTTTTAACAATGGTTTAAACTTATCCTCCACCTCACCCACTTGTTTCATTAAAAAACTCACGACCATGTCTTAAGGCTCACGACCATGTCATCCTTGATACGACAATAAACCTTTCAAACTTTAGTTTATACCATGCACGCAAATTTTTCCTTTTATTTTTGGATCATCGCACCTTTCGATGAGGTTCACCTGTGACTATTAGAAATTGTCGCACCTTGTTAAAGGATAGCCTGCGACGATTTGCTGGCGACACCTTGCAAATTGTCACACTGTGTACTACTCTGAGCCTACGACGATGTCGCACTGTGTACTACTCTGAGCATGCGATGATGTCACATTGTGTACTACTCTGTGCCTGTGATGATGTCGCAATGTGTACTACTATGTGCCTGCGATGATGTCTCAATGTGTACTACTATGTACCTACGATGATGTCACACTGTGTACTACTATGTGTCTGTGTCGTTGTCAAAAAGTTTATAATTGTTGAAGTGTGTCTGCGAATGTCACACTTTGCCACAGGGACAACCTACGACGGTGTAATAAAACTCGTCCTAGGCTGATCCACTTCACTCGGCTCGTCTCGACTCAGTTAACATGCTCTTTGATCCAACGACCAAATTCTCTTCTCCTTCGCTCTCTGCTCCTTCAACTCTAAGCTCTGATACTACTTGTTAGGCAGCGGAAGCAAAACATAGCATAAAATAGAGCATAAATAAGCAAGATCAAACACGCATTAAACCAAACACAACAATCCCACAATTGACACAGTGATTTATGTGGAAACCCAATGAGGGAAAAAACCATGGGCAATGATAGTTGATATTCTTATTATTCTAGGGAGAATTACAATAGCCAATCTCAGGCATACAATCATTCTCTCCTCACACACACTCTGCTCCCTACACAACTTTCTCTCACACTCTTCACACATTGCACTCACACCTCTATGGGTATGATCGCATATATAACATCTATCACTCAATTACACAAACCGATCATGAATAGATCACATAGTTACACGAACAATTCATAAATAGATTGCATGCATGCGCATTAACATAGCTTCATGCATGTGCATGTGACCGCATGAGGAAATTCGTTGGCATGTTTCCAACAGGAACCAGGTAAGTGAATTCCTCAAGCCTCGGCCTCCCCAAAATATGTAGTGAGTTCGACGAGAGTTGTAGCGCAAACAAAATACATGAAGGAGCATGCCCTAATAGGAAAATTTCTTGGTCTATGGTCGTCAGAAAGAGATCCAATCAAATGGATCCAGTCCTGGTGGAAACCCAAAGGTCACTTTGACCTGCAGCTTGGCTCCAAAGGTTTCTTCACAACGATCTTTCATAGCTTGGAGGACAAAGACATATTCTTTGAGGGCGACCCTTATTTTTTCAATTCAACAGGACTATATCTCCGCTACTAGAAAGAACATTTCAGCGTAGAAAAAGAGGATTTCTCATATGCTTTGATATGGATTCGATTGTACTCTCTTCCACGAGAATTTTGGCTTGGCAAGATACTTGCAGTAATAAGCAACACCTTAGGGTTATATGTAAAAAAATGCATAAGCTACTCATCAGAGTCGCTACACATATTATGCTTGGATCTATGTGTACATGAACATTTCCAAGCCTCTTCCTGCCTTAATAACCCTAGAATTCAAAGATCAGGAATGGATTCAAACCATTGATTATGAACACATCCCATTTTGATGTTGCAAATGACATGAGCATGGCCATGTTTTCAGGAAATTCCCCCTAAATCAACCCACAAAAGATGAAAGCGAGGCCTCGGAAAATTCCAAAGATGACTTTACTTAGGTACCAGGGCAAAAGAGGAAAAACCAGAGAAAATCAACTCCTGAACAAAAAAAATTGTCAGCTACAAGCAACTCGTTCGATATCTTAAACCAACTTCCTAATTCTTAGGCAGTGGAAGAGCCACATTCCTATACCCTCATGGAAAACATTCAAGGAAAAGCCAAAGAGATACAAGAATTCGTCCCAGAACAAATACAGCCTGACCCAACTCAAACTCCATTGGAAGAAGATTAGCTCACAAAGGATGGAGGAGACACATAAATGACATTAGATGAAAAAGACTTAGCCGATGTATATCTGGACAAGCTCGAGGAAGCCTACTACAACCAAGAACTACAATCAATTCCACTAGAACAACTGCGAAAATTTCACAAAGTCTATATGAATTCGACGACCGACGCAACCTCCAGATCATGGAGTAATTTAGGTATTCACCAAAATCCAAGGAAAGAAATATGTAAATCATCCAAAGAGAGTAAAAGAAGAGGGAGAAAATCCACACAACAACTCATTATAGAGGTAGGCTCATTTATGATTAATTCTGGTGAGATTCAGAAGCTTACAGAGCGTTTCTTCCTTTCCCCACCACCACCCTCTTCATGAAGATTATTTCTTGGAATGTAAGGGGCCTTAATGGCATAACCAAGTAGCGGGTTCTCCGAAACAATATTCTGGCAAAAAATCCTGATATTTTACTCCTTAAGGAAACTAAATGTAGTCATGAAACAACTGAAAATACCTTCTCCAGGTATTGGAAGTTGAGTAACTATATCTATAATGATTCCAGTGGAGCAGTAGGTGGCATTGCAATCCTTTGGAATCCTGCAACAATAATAATGATAACTTATTTTCAACCAATTGGTCTATCACAATGCAATACTGAGCCATAGGATCTGACAGGGGAGGAATCATAACAAATGTATATGGACCAGAGTCAACTCAAGATAAGGAAGCATTCCTCAAAAGCCTGTGAAATCTCAATGGTATTGTGGGAAATAAGTGTTGGATCCTAGGAGGATATTTTAACATAATAGTCTCTTTGGATGAAAAAAGAGGGCGAATTCATAGATTAGAAAGGGACAACATCGAATTCCAAAAGGTAATCAAAGATCTTCACATGGTGGATCTACAGACAATTAATGGAGTCTTCACATGGTCCAATAAAAGATCTGGTTCCAACCATGTCGCCTGTAAGATTGATATATTTCTAATCTCATAATTAATAATGTTGGATGATCCATTATTAGAAGCAAGCATTCTTCCTCGCTCGATCTCATACCACTGGCCGATTCAACTATGGATAGAGGTCTCAAGATCCCCATGTAGAAATCCATTTCGATTTGAGAAATTTTGGTTATCTCATCCCAATTTCCAAAACAATGTCCAAACATGGTGGGCAGAAGCAACTATCTTGCATGGCACCCTCATGTACAAATTCCAACAAAAGTTCAAGAACTTCAAACAAAAGATCGAAGAGTGGAATAAAAATGTATTTGGAAATATATTCCAAGCCCAAAAAACTCTGGAGCAACATATGGAGGAAGTACAAAAACAATTCATCATCCAAGGAAACATGAAATCTCTTCTTGCGAAGGAACATGAATTAAAGCAGCAACTGGAAGAAAGGTACGCTCAGGAGGAAGTTCTCTAGTGCCAAAATTCTAGAATATAGTGGCTAAAAGAAGGGGGAAAGAACACAAAATTCTTCGATAGATCTATGATCCAAATAAGGAACAACAACAAAATCACAAAGATACAAAATGATCAGGGTGAAAACATCATAGATCATGAAGGAATGGAACAAGAGCTTGTCAACCACTTCAAGAATCTCCTCTCGGAACCTTGCATGGATCATTCAACAACGATTCAAAAAATCGCTCAACATATTCCCTCCCAAATTATGGCAGAACAAAATGAAGCTTTGTTTCGACCAATATCCATCAAAGAAGTGGATCAAGCCATGAAGGACATGCCGGTGGGGAAATATCCAGGTCCGGATGGCTTCACCATAGAATTTTTTCACCACTCCTGGCCCATGCTTAGGGAAGAAGTCTGGAAATTGGTAGAGGACTCGCATGTCACCAAAGGTGTCCTGCCGAATCTCAATGCTACATTCCTTACTCTTATCCCCAAGGAAGTGGAAGCAAATAATCCAAAGCAATTTCGGCCCATCTCTCTTTGTAACGTCATATACAATATTATCACTAAGGTAATGGCTCTCTATCTTAAACCCACTCTTCCTTTTAATATTTACAAAGAGAAAACATGATATGTAGAAGGTCGATAGTTCCTAGATAGTATTATTCTCTCTCATGAAGTTATCCATTCCCTAAAAACCACCAGAACCCCTGAAATGATTATCAAGCTTGATCTCTCAAAGGATTTCAACAAGCTCAGCTGGAAATATATGCGCTCCATCCTTGTTGCCTTTGGTTTTGGCAATGAATGGATTGACTGGGTCTTGAAATTCACCTCCTCATCCTTTTTCTCTATTCTTGTAAATGGAATCCCTTTGAAAACCTTCGCTCCCTCCAAAGGCATAAGACATGGAGACTCTCTCTCCCCGTTCCTTTTTGTTATAATGGTTGAGGGACTAA
The DNA here is from genome assembly GCA_000966675.3 of Picea glauca. NCBI lineage: Eukaryota > Viridiplantae > Streptophyta > Pinopsida > Pinales > Pinaceae > Picea > Picea glauca. The sequence goes on from JZKD02S0112380.1 coordinate 184,576, forward strand.
GTTGTTATATCAAAGCCTCTATTATTGATGGCTCTCTCCAAGGTCTTCCACTACATGGTATCCAACCAAAAGTCTCTCATAGACATTTTGTTGATGACACAATGATGATGGGATCCCCTACTGCTAAGGAAGCTCAAAAAATTAATTGTATTCTCAAGGACTTTTGTGATGCCTCTGACAGTTCTATCAGCCTTGAAAATTCACAAATATTTTTCTTCAACACTCCTTTGTCCATTCAAAACCATATCACTTGCCTTCTTGGATTTTCCTGGAGCTCTCTCTCATCCAACTACCTGGGTGTCCCCCTCATAAACAATTCTTATGATTCCCTTATCAACTCATTGCACACTCAGATTAAATCCTGGACCTTCATATCTCTTAACCTTTCAAGAAGACTAGTGTTACTTAAATCAGTTCTTTAGGCCATTCTTGTATATCTCTTCTCTTCTCTCTCAACCCTTAAAATGGTGTTGAAAACCATCCAAAGAATACCAAAAACTTTTCTCTAGCATGGAAACAATGAGAAGAAGAAATGGGCCCTCATAGGCTGGGATAAAATATGCAAACCAAAGCTTGCAGGTGGTCTTGGCCTTAAGGATCCCTACATCCTTGATGAAGTGATGGGAGCAAAAACATGGTGGCAATGTCAAGAAATGCAGAGCACTTCCACACTAATCCTAGCAGGAGAGAAGAAGAATTTAATCAAGAACGCAAATGAAACAAGCAATCACATAGTACACCGAGATTTTACCTTGGAAACCCTTAACCGGGAAAACCAACATTCATTTGAGCGTTCTGCTCTCGTGTTGTCTTATTCATTCATAATAAAAGGTTACATGTCTAACCTTGGTCCACACCTAAGACACAATAGACATCATACCCTCTTGCACAGGAAAGAACAACCCTATAACCAATTTGGCTTACATAAGCATGACCAACAACCTACACTTACACATGCATTAACTGACAAAAGTGCATTCTATGATCACCTTACAAAAAAAACCTTTACAGCCTTACAACATGCCTCTTTATAGGCTTTACAACAGGAAAAAACCTAAATATTGGCGCCCAAAAGCGATTATAGATCCGTGCATATCATTGGCTATAAATCCTGCAAATCCTGGGATTCTATTACAGTCGATTCCAAGTCGGGTTTACCAGTCATAATCCATTCGGTCTCTAGTTAGTCATCTCACGCCCACACTTCGACCTCTTGTCAGTTGACTTGTCGTCGATATCTTCGACTTCGACTTTATCCAGTTGACTCCCTCGACCTTCGACTTGTTGTCGATCTACCTGGACTTCGACCTGCTATCAATCCACCTTGACTTGACTTTCATCGCAAAGAATATAACAACCCAACAGGGAATGGCTAAAGCACCCAACATATCTTTAGGACACATTTTGGAGGAGAAAGTACATTCCTAATACATAGGAATCAAATCTCATAAGATGGAATGACCAAATTATTGGTTCCTCAATTTGGAATGTTGTTTGGTAGAATTGAGGCCTCATCCAAGGCCATGCTTTTTGGGAATTACACGAGGGTCAAAATGCCTTCTTTTGGTCATAATCTTGGCAACAAATGCCTCCACTCTCACAAAAGCACTCCTTACAATACATCCACACTCTCATGCCACACCAGGAACAACTTAGAGTAGTAGGTATTTGGAAATAAACATGGGACACACAAATTTGGAGAGAATGGAAGTTGAACCACTTGGATCTTCATCTCCCTATGCATTGTGATCTAACCCCTTGGAATAATGGAGTTTCCCTCAGAAAAATTAGATGCACACCAGATGCAAACATTCTAATATGGGGTCATTTGCCGCAAGGAACCTTCTTAATTAAAGAAATATACACCATCAAAGAAAAATTCAACCTTCAACCTCATGAAAGAATATGGAGAACAATCTAGAAATCCAATCTTTGGCCCAAGCGATGTACCTTTTTTTGGATCTTAATTCACAATTGCCTCCTAACTTGGGACAACTTGCTAAAAAGAGGCTTTGTTGGCCCTTCAATGTGTCCACTCTGTTTGCATCAAGAGGAAACCACCGACCATATCCTTAATCATTACTCTTTCATCTCAAGAATATGGGACCAAGTCACGCAAAACATGAGGAAAACAAATGGCAACATATCAACTATCATCAAGGATTGGCAACATTCTTCTTTCAAAAATCTTATCCTCAACAGAATCTGCCAGCTTCTTCCAAGATTTGTAGTATGGAAATTGTGGAAAGAGTGTAACTAAAGAATATTTCATTAAAAGAAGGCCCCGATAGAGCTCATCTAGTCAACAATAAAATCAAATGTTCAAGAATCTACATGAGCTCAAAAATGGAACATTGTCGATCTGGATTATGATCCTTGGGAACAAACTATTCTCTCATAATGGCATCTCAATCCCAAAATCTCTATCGAAGTCGATGCCCTCCATCCCCATCCTCTTCTAGTCCAGTCATTTGGCAAAAACCACTCTCTGTCTTCTTGAAGATGAATTTTGATGGCACCTTGAAGGGGAATCCTGGTCCAGCAGGATATGGTGTGGTCTTTCACAACGATGAAGGGAATATATGTAATATTCTTGTAGGAAATCCTTGTCATGACACAAACAAATCAACGGAGTTATGGGGTCTCCTAAAAGGCATCCAAGAAGTCGTTCGCCTGAGATATTGTAAACTTAAAATTGAAGGAGACTCACAATTCATTATAAATATCTTTTCGAAGCTCCTCAATAGCTCCCACCCTGCCAAAATATTGCCTAGTTGGAGATTGCTAAGTCAATTAGAACTACTTCAAGACATGTTGATCCCCAACATGGTTTTCATCCTTTCACATGTAAGGAGAGAGGCTAATAAAATTGCAGATAAATTAGCCAACACATGAGTCAAATGTTAGGGCGAAGACATTGCTTACAACAATCAACATTATCCTCCTCCCCCACTGCTCAATGAATGCATAGAATTAGTGAAGAAGGAAGGTCGTCCCCCAGATGGGGTGTCTATTACTCATGTATGAGCATGTGTCAGTGTGGAGCTTGGGATGCCATCTGATGCTTGGTCAACTTCCCATGTCGGGGGCTCTTTATGACCCCAACTCCCCTGTCAGATCATTTATTAGGAACATTCCTCCTGTGAGTACGATGTATGTCTGAATTACCTCCTATGGTACCGTCGGCCTCCTGAGTATTAACAATGTAGTTATGGAAGTCTTTGTCATAGAATTTATTGAAGATTTGATTGTGTTGGTTCTCGATCTAGTAACTAAATATAGACATCCAAGCTAAGTTCAACATTTCGACCCATCATTCATGAGCAGTGTGCAACATTTGTGTTGTCTTGGTTTCGAGCTCTAGCCTTCGAGCAATTCAACGTCTTGGTCCAGGATTGTAGAAAGCATCTCCTCTACTCTTGCCATGTCTAGGGAGAGGGCATGCTCCAAAAGGGGTAGCAGTTCCTCTCGGGGGACTTCTTTTAGGTGACACATTTTGTCCTCCTCATTGATGAGTATTGATTAATCCAAATGAGGAACAACATTCCTTCGCTACATGCCAGGAAGCGAGTGACTCAAGATCTATCGGGAGTGAAGAAGACTGGGGTCCTATCATCATTAAGGAAGATAATCCTCCACCTTCTAAAGAATATCCAGGTGAGCATGCAAAGAATGTCGGTGAAAATCGAGAGGTCGAGGCCAAGAATACAGAGCAAATGAGAACCGACATAGAAATTTAGCAAGAGAGGACTCCTCCCCTACATGGTATGAGTGACCCGCCCATTTTCTTTTCAATTAGACAGCTGCAATTAATCTTAGAGATTCACCAAGATATCACATACATGAGATTTCGGCAGGAGAAAATGGAAGCTAGGATTACTGCTCTTTCCAATCAACTCCTAGAACAACAACAAAACATCATTGTCCTAGATTGGCATGCACCACCTCCAAACCGTGGCGATGGCATTGTACTAGGTGAATAAGGATTTTATAGATATGTTGAAGACTCTCCCTTATTTAGTAGATTTAGTTCTTTTTTGTACTAGATATAGGATGCATAGATATATAGCCAACTATGAACAAAAGGACATTATTTTTTGTAATCTCAACTTAGAGGCCAGAGTTGGTTTCCTATTTTGGTAGCTCCAGTACTCTGGTAAATTCTTTGTACTAGTTATTTTCAGCTAATAGAAGGTACTGCAATTTCCATCCTTAAAAAACAAAATATTAATAAGCAATTAAAAATATTTATTAATATAATTAAAAGATATATTCAAAATCAAATAGAACAAAAAATTAAAATTAAAATAATTGTATTCATGTTAACCAATAATTAAAAATAAAAATAAGAAAACTAAGCATCACAAATGAGTGGCTAAAGCAATTTTTCAAAATTAAAAGATAAATAGAAATAGAAAGTAATGAAAAGAAAAAAAATATTACAAGATTTTTTAAAATTAAAAGATAAATAGAAATAGAGAAGTAATGAAAAACAAAAAATATAACATGATAAATGAAGATGATGGTCATTAACATGTCTACTGAGATCAATTTTGGTTTATGACACCTGGGTTTGCTTTAAAATTTTATTTCTGTGTTGGAAAAACTTTAAGATAAACATTTCTAAATCACCATAGTTTTGATGAGTTAAAAGGTTAGGATGGTTAGTACTATAACAAATATTTTGAAATTGAGATCTAATGTGGGTGTATGGAGGACATTCTAAGAGAAAGTGTTTTTCATCTTCAACTCTCTTAGTGTCACAAAGCTGACACATCATGAACTTGGTGCAAAATGAGAGGCCGAAGAAGAATCATTAACTACATTCGAAATAATGGTGAGGATGATGAAGGAAGATGAAGAGGTTGTTGTTGTATCACCAACCATTATGAAGGAGTCAATGCACCATGTGATATTGTTCTTAGGGGAGAATGTATGACCAAAGAGCTAATGCAATATTTGATGATGTCTTTAAAGGAGAATTTAATATGAAGGGGACATAACCTCGAGAGGGAATTGTGAACGATCCATTGAGACTTTCTTAACACTCAAGATCACCAAAAATAACTTAGTAATCAAATACTAGTCTCCCAAAAGGTGGGGGGAGGTGTGAACAAATGCATTGCATTGAGAACGTAAACTATTAAAAATTCTTTAGAAAGAGCTTAATAATGAAATACTAGTCTTCCAAATGGAGAGGGGGGAGAGGGTAGTGCGATTTATTGGACTGCACAAAGAATTAGAACTCTTAAAAAGCCTCCTAGGCGTAGGCCTACTAGTCAAATATCAATAAGAGAGAAGAGATGGAAAAATACATGATTGAACTTGGCAAGGTGCATCTAAATAAAGATTGGAAGTGTTGTCTCTCTTAATATCTGAGGGTGAGAAAAAGCAAGTTCTACATGGTAGTGAACTTGTACTTTTAGTGGAACTTGAGTTTTGGACTATAGAAAAGATCCAACGTTGAATGATTCTCTATAATCCAACATAATCCATCTGTCTCTTTTTGTCTACTTGAATAATGGGGTAGGAAGACAAGAAGTCTCAAACAACACTACATCTAAAGGTACAACAACTTCCTTTAGAATTGATTAAGCATTTTATAATTGACTATGACTATAAGAAATATTTTTTCCTCTTATGTATCCCACATTAATTGGGCACGAGTCCATGGAGGTGTTAAATTCCTTACATGTTATGGAAGCTATCACAATTAAGGTGGTCAACATTGATGTGTCGTCTCCTCATATATGATTAACATTGACCTTTAAATGGTTAAAACTAATCTTGAACTACATAAAAAGGGGGTGTAATGTCCCCATTTTGATCCCTCGATTAATTTGTAACTAATTATGGTTAAAGTTGTTTTTCGACATGGATGTTTAATTACCATGCCATGGAGATCTAGACATATTAAACATTGTATATATCTTATTTCTGGTTAATGAAGAATCCAAACAGTTGACTAAGCACAAGTGCCTATAAGGGCTATGATACCACGAGTGGGGAAAAGTGAGGGGGCCTAAAGGGAGTTCTACATACCTAATAATCCCAAGCCATCTTGGAAAAAATATTTTTGTGAATTACCATCTATTTCTCCCTTTGAGTTATCCATAGCTCAATCATTGAATGCATGTAAGGAGGTTGGTGGAAGAAGTCACCTCCCTAGTTATGAGAGCATGATAAAGTACCCATATGATGAGATTGGTATCATTAACTATATGTAAGAGGTGGGTGAGAGAGTCACCTCACCAAGTAATTCA
>JZKD02S0112380.1:193573-221934 GCA_000966675.3 Picea glauca
ATTAATTTAATGAAAACTAATTATACATGTCATTAATGCAATAACCAATGTAACGAAGGAGTAGCAACTACAAATTTTGGAACAAGTTTTAGATGTTATAGCTCAGCAAGGGGAATAAATAAGTAGTTCAAAAGTTTCAGAAATGGAAAAACATATTTTCTAGATCAATTATGATTGATTTATTATGCCGAAGGAATTCTTTGAGGGAGAGGTTCTCAACGAATTCTGTCATCTGTCCATAGCCTGTTGTAGCTTTCCATCTGTCCTTTGCCCACCTGTCACTTATCTTTTGGATCCTTGTCAATGTAAATCTAACGATGGTTGTACTGAAGTGGTGAGACGATCTATCTGTTACGGCCACCTCCTCCTTTCACATCGTTAAACTTTCTTTGATCCAAAGAATGCAAAATATTTGGTGCACACTACGATGATTTTCTATTTTCTCCTTTGTCCAATAACTTGGAGCTCTTCTAAGATTTGATAATACTGAAGTTGAATTCATTCGCTGATTTGGGTCTGTCTCTGCCTGTGATAAATCTGTGTTCAGTCGCTGATAGTTTGTTGGTATTGAACCTCCAGCTCTGATGGTGCAAGCAAGGAAGCCATATAACAAGGAAGGCATGTTTCTCTTGCGGATGACACGTGTTTGACATTCATGATGAGGGGAAGAACTAATCTAATAATGGGACTGATTTTCATTTTTTCCATCTATTTGTGCAGGTAAAGCACCCCTAGTCATAGTTCGTGGTGGACTGTTAGGGATTTTTCCTGACCAAACCTAACCTGCTTATTTAGCTACAATTAATAATAGCTTGTATGAAGCTGTAATGTTCTGTGACCGATATCCTCCTCAACAATATTTCAGGTGAAGTGAAAGGACAAAGGAGGTTATGATTTTTTTTTAGGACTAATATAAACTTTTATGGCTGCATATTATGCCTTTTGTTCCATTTTATCAAATGTCTTTCTGCATGGTACCAAAAGTCTGATAGAACCTTTCACCTACTCCCCATTATGAGTAGGTTGTATGATAGAGCCTTTTATGGTATGGCTCTTTATATATTCTTTTTGTCTTTCTGGTGACTTATAGAAAAAAATACCTAAGAACTACATGTCTTATTATGAATGATGTGTCTCTAAATTGCCTAGATGCATCTAGTGTTTTCTGGTACCTATTCAAGAGTCTATTATTTGCATGCAGTAATGCCATAACACATGTTAACTTTAAGTTTTAACCTGCTCTATGAGGCTCTCTTATAATATAATAAACAATAAACATGTAGTGTGATCTTTCATATCTAGAAAGTCAAATAGATATTATAGTTGATGGAGATTTAAGCTGGGGAATCTCGACTTTCAGAGTGAATTTCTTGATTTTTTTGAATTTGAATGATTAAAAGAATTTTATTCTTCCATTTTTTCCGCAATGCAGTCATTCCAGTCCTGCCCTTATAATTTTGACGATATCTATCCATTACTTACACTAGAAGACATAACAACAACTCAATATAGTCCAGCTGCATTTTGGTTGAACGTACATGTATATCTCTCTAATGTCCATCTCTAATGTTCCATTTCAATTTTATGTGGACTTGTAATTTTTTTCTAGAAAGTACCAAGATTCTTTAGTTCTCTGTTTTGTTTCTTTTCATTATCTTGAATACTTAAATTTTTCTTGATATATGTGGCAATATTCAATGTTTTTTTAGAAGCACAACCTAAGCATGTCATCATATGTGATATCTCTATCGAAATATATGAATTTGAACTACATTTCTTCGACCGAGGTTAGGTTTTTAAAATCCATTGCATTAGGTTTTAGAAGAACCAAGATAAAACTGATATTGATTCTCCTTGGCAAAGAAGATGTGGACCCATCAACAAATGAAACATATGGTTCCCTTGTAAAAAAATTAACATTTATGAAGACATTTGCTGTTGGAATCACTGTTCCAAAAGATTACATTTGGCCTATCGATTCAAAGTTATATCTACAACACCTAAGATGTGGACCCATCAACAAATGAAACATATGGTTCCCTTGTAAAAAATTTAACGTTTGTGAAGACATTTGTTGTTGGAATCACTATTCCAAAGGATTACATTTGGCATGTCGATTCAATGTTATATCTACATGCACCTACAAGTCTTGTACAAGATGCACACTCTGCAGGGCTGAAAATATTTGTTGCTCAGTTTACCAATGATGAATATGGCATGAGTTACAATTATATCTATGATTCAATAAGGGAATATCTTCAGTTTGTGGACAACAAGAATTTCGAAGTTGATGGCATCCTAACTGATTTTGTTGTAACAACATCATAGGAAATAGGTATGGCTTTCTTGCTACCTAACCTCTACCAACTTGTATAGTCCCTTACCGCAGGTCTATAATTCTTCTTATGTATTTAAAGGCCAAAACGTTTTTATGGTGATAACTTATAAGTATATATCACATTTTGAATAAATTTCTTTGTTGATCAAGATTCTTAGAACTATAAACTAATTGGACTTCTGTGGATTAATGACAATACAACTTTCTATGCTCAGAGCAATGTTAATACATCCTCCAAAGTAGGTGCACAATTCACTCTATATCTTGCTTGCTTGTTTGTCATTGTTTACTTGTGCTTTTTAGTCCTTTGATATAGTTCTAATTGAAATATTGAAAATCTAGAGTATTGTATATGAACTGATAAAACAGATGAAGCAGAGCTTCAAAGTTCGGTAGAGAAATCTATTAATCATCTCAAGCCTTTTGGCATCACACTGATGGACTATATAAGTTATGTCCACACATCCAAAATACCTGGTCACTACTTTCTATATTGGGAACTTTGATTCAACAACAAAGAAGTTGCAGGTGCAGTTCCTTCCTCAACTTTTGAAGATTGTTGTCTCACTATAGAAGAATCCATGAATTTTGTCTATCGACAAGGAAGAGGGGTCGATAACCATCGCCCCTCTAGAAATTAGGGTAGTTGAAGAGGGAATGTTTGACCAATTGATGGATCGTGTTATCCACCAAAAGGCATCAATGAATCAATACAAAGCACCCCGATGCGTGAAAAGCAGGAAGAGGGGCCAATAAGTCCATCAACCCCCTAGAAATTAGGGTAGTCGAAGAGGGAACGTTTGAACAATTGATGGATCATGATATCCGCCAAAATGAATCAATGAATCAATACAAAGCACCCTAATGCGTGAAACACACTTCCATGGTAGAGTTTCTAAATTCCAGGGTCATCCATTCCTACTTCATCCCGCGGTCACCGATGTGGGTTCTTGGAAGTGCAATGTCCAAATTAGTGGGTTCCTGATGCAAGAAATGTGCGTAACATAAACTTATGTAATTTTGATTAGGCCACTCACAATGAATTCTTGCACATGATTCATGTGGCCGCTGTCCTCTGACTTATCATACCACTACAAGGTTGTAAGTATTGCAGAGAGTTTTGGGTGGATAATTTCATCTCTCAATCAATGAGGGAGTTTGTCCAATCGTCAACATGCAACTATGTGTGAAGGACTTCTTTGCTATGTTTTTCAATACATTCATTTTCTATGAAAAGGTGGCCCCTCCATGAGGTGAGTGTTGGAAGGAGTAAAGTTTGGTGTTCTTTTTGGTCACGCGAAATGTTGTCAATTCAGAAAATATGGTTAAATTTGTTTTGAAGCATAAAGTTGTGCTTTTAGGCCTACTATTGATATTATCACAAGATTCATATAAGACTGTAGATAACATATTTTCGTTTTTTTCAAGGAAGACAGTACTTTGAATCTAACCAAGTCCTTTATGCCTCTTGATAGGAAGGTGCCGCAAAAGGTACCTTGCTTTGCTCCACATGATGCTCACATCAGTTAATACACTGAAAATGTTTTCACTCTCTTAAGTGATTTGTATGATGACTATTTTTTCACTAATTAGAATGTTAAATAAATTAGAATACAATATTTTTATTTAAATTTATGGAATATCTTGTAAAATTGAGAGGATTAAGGATGACAAAATATGCTTATTGGGTCTTAACATGTTTTTATTGTAATTGTATTTTTTTATTTATTTTGGTGTTAAACACAAGTTATGTAGGATACTCAAATCTTCATGTTGAATTAGTGTATGTCTCTTTCTGCATAAAACAATGTATAATTACATGTTTTTCATCTTCAATTTCTCATAATTTCCAAAGTAAGCATAGATTTCTTCTCTATTTCTTTTTTCCATCTCCTTGTTTTCATTACTAGGTGATGACAAGTAAATATTTTTTATGCACATAGATATTCTCTTGGAGGTATACTAGTTTTGTGTAGGAAATCAAGAGTTGATCTCACATTCACAGAATCTTGATTTTCCCTACCACAACTTCTTTATTACCCTTTCGTGTACCAAGTCTCTAATAGCCAATGGTTCATCCACAAATCTTCTTCTTCAACTCTCCAGTTTCAAATCAATCTCTTCCAATCTTGGTATCAACCCTTATCTTGAGATGCAATATTTTCTTGCATCTGTCATCTATTCATACCCATATGTTTTATTATAGTAATATATGTTATAAATTGGCACAATTATTCTCTTTGTAAAAGTGACATACATGTTTATGCCAACATCATAGAGTAAGGGATTTGTATTTTTACACTTAGTTTCTCTACTAAGGACCCTTTCTAGGGTGGAACCATGAGGTTGGGTTGCACTTTTTGGCAAGCAGGGCATGTCGAAATGGTCTATGCACACCCTCGTTTAAGCTAAAACCTCGTTCAAGAGTTTAAAACCATGATTGAGAGTTTAAATAAACAATCACATCAATTTAGGGCTTTGATCAAGGTGGAAGTGAAATCCATCCATCTCTTCCAAGAATGGTGGAAAACTTGATTCAATGACATATCTTATGTCATTGAATCCTCTATCCAATGGCATATCATTTTCATATTTTCAATTCATAAGATATGTTTAATTTATTTTTTTCTAAGACTTATACTTCAATTTTTTCCCACGATTATGAAATCTCCCAAAGAAAAATCAAAATCATAAAATCTTCCCAACCAAAAAATTATTAAAAATATGTGCATTCTCCATGGATGTTTCATTTTCAAAAGGGTATCTTTGGTTTTTCAATTTATGTAAACAAGAAAATGGAAATTGTTGGGAACACAAAGGTGTATAAAATGCAATTTAAATATTAATTTATGGGCTTCAAAAAACAATAAAAGATATAATTTTTAGAAGAAAAAAAGGTGGGCTACATTAACTTGTTAACTTTTCCACAAGTTTGCAAGGAATAACATATATTGAATACAAATTTGACACATTAAGTGACATTAGTATTTAGAAAAAGAACATAGTTAGAAATATAACACAATTCCCTACAAATTACTTTTTTACTACACTTAAAAATTCACAAGCCTCAATGGCTTGAATTTAAATAATATGTAAAGTGTTAAATTTTCATAGCCACATTTCACTAAAAAGTGGGGAATGTCTTCATGGACTCACTCCCTATATTGTTTTGAATTTTTTGCAAGATTCTTTGGAGATGTCCAAAGCCAACAACCATTAGAAATGAATGTTTACACTAATGTTTTAAAGAGTAGCATCTTCAATTTCCAAACCCATAGCTATATTTTTCTTCCTTTATTCTATATTCAATAGAGGACCTTCATGCCCCCTATTATTTGTGAATCCTTTTTTTTTCTTTAACATCAAGGAAGTCATTTGGTTGTTTTGTACTCTGTTGTGTGTTTCTGTTACATGCTATATATATGATGAAGGCCCTCCAATGTTGGTGAGAATACCCATACTTGGTTTTGGTTTCACAATTGAGAGTAGTTTATAACACACCTAATTTGTGCTTAGTCATAATTGTCTTCATTTTTTAGTATTGCTGATGTAATGTCCAATGGCTTGAGAGCAAGCAAATATGACTGTGATTTTGTGTGAAAAATAATCGTTTTTAGACCTTGCGCCATATGAAAACAGAGATGTGTTACACTTAAACAATGAATCGAGTTGGAATTTTATTTGTTTAGTACTTTGTAATAGTCTATAAGATATTTTGACCTTAAATACGAAGTCTCGAGGGTCTTTAAATGATGCTTTGTGCTTCAATATTTCTTCTTCCCCTGTGACAGATGTACATTGTAAACTTTATTTTCCATACTTAAACCCTCTTTAGACAATTCATCATCCAACTATCCCCAAAACCACCAATTCTCTGGCTTATGCAAATGTAGAGCTGATTTAAAAATAAATAAAAAAAATTAATGGTTATAAAATGATGCATCTTCGATGCTTTAAAAGGAACATATTTCAAGTTTCAAGAGTATCTACTTACAAAAATGAGGTAGGACTTATAATAGTTTTTACTATATTTCATTTTTCAACGTTAAAGCAAGACTGATTTCAACAAATATAATACCAACAAAGTCTGTTAAAACAACAATGTGGACCCCTTTCCCAAGGTTAATTGTCCACAGGACTGGTAGAATTTTGCATCTGCTAAAACAAAATGAATATATGAATTAGATCAACAACAAATCAACTATAATTAATGATAAAGAATCGATATTTCACTGCTCTCTACTTGTTTGGGACTGCTTGAACAAAGTCTTACTAATATCCTTCCTTTGTGATTTCACATCATAGCATAAATATTTGTCACAAAGCAAACCCATAATAAACTTTCCTAAGATTTGTACCCTCTCATTGCCTCTTTAATTTCCTATAACCGTTGGCCTTGGAATTTAATTCAATCACTTCATTGTCATGCTTTTAAATTTCTCCCTAGGCACTTGAATAGACACAAGTGAGCGGCTCTCTATTTTTTCATTGGGATAGAATTTCATGTTTGACCCTTTATCCTTATCGGGCTTGTTCAAAATCATCTTTACTAGGCCTCTTAATGTGACTTCTCTTTCTAAGTTTATAATTTTATACTTCAAATTACGAGCACAATTGCCATTAACATTAAATGAGGGTCAAAGGGAATTCTTTTTTTAATGTTTGAGGCTGTAATAGGGTCCGGTGGTGGTAGTAAGGAAGAAAAACATCAAGTTGAGAATCTATGTTGATTTTTCAATGCTATATATAGACTCACAATAATGTATCCTTTACCCTGCAACTATCATAGACAAAGGTAGAAGTTTTGGCACACTTAGTCAACTAAGAAATCTACTTATTCATAGATTATTTCACTGGGTAGAGTCAAGATTGGAAAAGCATACCAACATTAGACAAATTGTGTCCATCAATGCGCTGCTTTTTGATACATCAAAACATTATTTGGAATGAAATAGCCTTGGATATTTTTCAGCATGATTATCACCATGATTTTTGTTGGATTCATTCATAAGTTCTTTGGAGATTTACTTGGATGACCAATGTCCTCAAAGACCATAGACCTCATTTGAGTCCAATGATCCAATGTTACAAAGAATGTGGCGTTTCCCTTGATACAAAGAAATGCCAGTCCCACAAATGATTAGCAATAGGTGCATTGCACCCCACTTATGACTTCTTAGTGTGTTGTATGGATTTTGCACTTCATATTAACGATGCACATATCCCCTTGTATCTCGTTGTACAGAGTTTGAATAATAGATGAGCCACCCCAAATCTGCTTTAGGATGACATAAAGATCCTCCATATTATCCTTTTAATGATTCATAGATGTTAAATTTATCCATTGAGTGTCCCTTCCATTATCTAAATGCATGGCTTTGTCCTCCTATTTGATGTTTAGTGGTATGGTATTGATATTTCTTAGAAAATACTTTGGTCCATCCCATGTTTCCACCCAATATGAACTCATTCCCTCCTATGTGTCCATCCCCACCATCACAATTGTGGAAGTCCACTGGTACAAATAAATGGTTGTTGTTGGAGATAGTTTGACTGCAACTACTAAGTACACTTCACTAACAACATAATAGTGCTCCTTATTCCTTTCCTCATCCTATATGTCCAACCCTTAATTCACCTTAACATTCCCATTCACCCAACTGATTGAATGGTACATTTCATTGGCAAATCTCTACAATCACTCGCTATGACACCAATTAACTCTCAAACACTTGGATAAATAGACACAAAATCCTCCCCACCCTCGTAAAGAAAACAAATTCTCTTATGATTGGATATTTATCTGCAAATACCTCCAACACTAGGAAAGAAAATGTGAGATAGATATGAAAAACAAGACATTAAAGATATAGTGAAAGGAAATGTTTTATTCTCATTCCATTTTATGTGCATGCTTATAGAAAATCAATATAAACTTTTGAATAGAGTTAACCAGAATCAGGTTCCTCCATAAAATATGCCCTACATTATGAAGCCATGTAAAACCAAGACACTTTTCAACATATGCGAAATCAAAAGTTTGAGGCGAAATATGAAAAAATGATTTAAAAATAAGCTAACTATATTGAGATTTGACTATAGAAGGAATGTGCATTGCACCAACATTTTCCTACAAATGCTATACAAAAATGAAAGCTACTACCTATGTCTCATCCGAAAAAAGAAGAGGCACACTTGTATTCTTTATCACTTACATAATTAGATTTTGCATCCATGATCACTATTCCAACCTTGCCATTCTCTTTTGCCATATGGGAGGTCACAAAGTTGTATCTTCTTCTGTGTATTGAACGCAATTCTATACATGTATTGTTTAATCAAATGATACAATTGGAAATATCAGTGTTGTTTGTATCATATGCCTATATGTTTATGCACTTGTTTAGTGTTTGCCAAGGTAATTAGAGGATAATGTGAGGAATATCTAGGTCTTTCCTTTTTTGAGAAGATCTATATATTTTGTATTACCAATAATTAATGTAAAATTAGCATCAACCACGTGGTTTTGTATTTACTATTAATTAGTGATGATAATAAAAGTTTCATTTTTTATTTTATTTTCATAACAAATTATGTTTTGATATTTAGGTAGAAAATAACTTTAGATGACATATATAATTAAAAAATGTACGCATGTAATATCTTTTGTTTTTGCTATATACTTGGAAAAATTTATTACACCATTCACCTATGTATATTATCATTGTTTCATTGTGTGTTCTCCACTAAGTACAATGATCATAACAACATGTTACTCAATTCTTTTCAACGTTCCCTTTCCCCCGCTTCAGGGGTATGCTAGTTATTTTTTAAAATTAATTGTCAAATTGGACTTGACTTTTAACTTATTGTTTTTATTTTCTAATACAAAGGTTGGTAACAGATAGCCTAAACAACTATGTAAAGAAGAGCATCTGTATAGTTTTTAATAAATGAAAATAGATAACTTTATAATATCAAAATATTAGTGAAAATTTTTACTTATAAATTATAATAGGCATAATGAATGATGATTCTAACTCATTGTTTTATTGAAACCATGAAAAAGGTTTTAAAATTTTGCTATTGATTGTTTTCAGTGAACAATCTTTGTTTGATTTAAAATATAAGCCCAGTCTTGGAAATTGGATCCTAATACAGGACACCAATAAGTACTCTGCGAGCCAAGACATGTACGACAACTACCAATCATGAAAAAAACTTGCAATAAGTTTGATCATGAGCAACATAACAATGCTCAGTCAGTTGATCTTAAAACATTGCAAATAATAGGACAACCAAGTGTTTGGTTTGACTCTTTCTATTGTGTGGAAGTAAATGTGTGCAGATATAAATGAAAGTGATGGAGTTGTAGATGCTTGACAAATAAGAGTTAGTCAAAAGTGTGCATAAACAAAGGAACTAAAGTTCAATGCATAGAATATTAGATCTGGCATTAGATTATGTATAAAAAAAAACAGACACATCGAGTAGAAGCAAATGTTCACTTTGATTCTTAGTATTGTATGGAAGTGAATTTGTTCAGATATAAAGGAGAACAATGGACAAGATGTGCCAAAAGCAATGAAAATTGTGCAAAGAGAAATGTAAAGTGTGCATATGTTGGCATGTGCTAGAAGCATAATACGTAAATTTCTCAGCATATAATACGATGTTTGGCATTCAACTAGGTAAACATAGTAGAAAGTAGTTTGCGAAGACAAATATTTGACAGAAGCAATGTGAAGTGTGTTGATGGAAGGATTCAAGCAAAGTTATGTTATTGTAATTGTCAGCAGAAGACATGGCGTTTAGCATAGAACTATGTAAAAAACATCCACTATACAACTTTGTAAAGAGGTTGCATAGATGAAGATGCAAAGAAGCAATGGGAACTGTAGATAGTTCACCAAAGCCAAGATGTTTGCAATATAGTGCAAATTGTACATAGCTTAGGATATGTGGAAATCAAATGCGATCGAGTTTTGTGTGCAATATATGTTGCTTGTGTAGACTATATGCAGAGGACAAGATGTGTTAGAACAACATAAAGTGTGATAACACTACCATTGGCCTAAAGATATGTAAAATATGCAGAGGATACGATATGCCTTCTTGTACAGAGGTTGAAATTGTGAGCAACACTTAAGTAATTTTTTATTGGTATGGCATTTTCTTTTCCCCCGAAGTTGACAAAAGACAATTTGCATATTACGAAAGATATGACATAGAGTCCAAAACTGACAATATTATCAAAGTTCCAGGTTAATAGGCAATGTCATTTTTCCAAAAAACACGAGAAAGCACATTGTACAAAAAACCTAACAAGTCAAATATAGTGTAGAACCAACATAATTGTCAATGTTCTGACTTTTAGGGAAACTTGTTTTGTGAATAAGACAAAATAAAAACAACATTTTAATGCAACAAACAATATTGAATGGAGTAGGCCATATGCCTATGCAGTTTACATGTAATTTAAACTGACAACATAAATTGTGACAAGGTTGTATTCTATTTAGTATTTACAATGTGCAATAAAATTTACAAATGATAGCATAAAGGTCGAAATGACATTTTTTCACAATGAAAGTAAATATCCACATACACAAAGAACGAACTATGATATTTCATTGAAAACGATACATAGTTAAGACAAAAGTGACTATTCAGCTAGAAACCCAAAGGGTTGAAAACCAGTGGGAATCTATGCGAAAACAATTCTTTGGAAAGGACAAAAAGATATGCATTTGTTGTTTACATAATGCTTGTGAAAGATGTCTAAAAGTCAAAATAGGATTTCCCATAAAACAAGTAAAGTAGCACATATGCAGAGAACTTAAAGTGATGTTTGATTGAAAAATCATAATGAGTGAAAGAAGAGTTGAAAAATTGGTTTTAAAGTACGAGCCTGAAAAATAATAGCCATTTATACTAAACAGTTCTTGGACATGTTAAAAAATTATACAATTGTATTTTAAATAAAGTCTCTACTAAGTAAATGCGTTTTTCCAAATGGAATAGGATTGGGGCTCCTGTGGACCAGTAAATAGAAGAAAGACTTGGAAAAAAAAGAGAAAGATAGTTAGAAGGTAGTGTTAAATGTGCAAAGGACATAAAACAAATAATTGTGACCAATTCCCAACTGAGAAAAAGAAAAGGATATCAGAAGCAGTTGGAAACAATAAACTAGCTACCAAGAAACTGTTGAATAAATTGTTTGGGGTGGCTATTCTAAGTTAGTAATATGTTGCAAGGAATTCTTGACCCAGTTATCAATATTGTTTTTGATTGGTGGGATGGTGATTTGTTGCTTAACTTGAAGGGTGAAAATCTCATCCTCCATTTCTTTGTGTTCTAGTTGCAGTTGTTCTATGGCTGACAAGTGGTCTTCATTGTCATTGACAAATGTAACAAGCCACTGTCCCAGTTATTCTCCAGGAGATTCCATTAGGTTGTCAAAGTCACTAGCTAATGAAGTCTTCATTGCAACCAAGTTACTATTGATATCTCCTTTGGTGATCATCGTTGAATTTCTAAAAAGTTGTGGACCTTTCATTTCTTTAACAACATCAAATGATTTTAAAATAACATTGCCTCTTCTTTCATTTTTTTTTTGGAAGAAACAATTGCATCTTGCAATATTTTTATTTGTTGTTTCCAACCTGCCTTTATTTTCCTTATTCTATTGCTATTGGGCAGTCCCTACTGATTTCTTCGATGGTCATTGATACCAGTCACCCGTGTAACAAAAGTGTTTATTTCATTTTTGCAATAGGCTTCATCATGTTGCAAGTCTCTTTGCAAATCTCTAGTAAAACTTAAAGTCCTTTGTGAAAGATCACATAGACTTGTACTAACTTTCCACGCCTGTCTAATTATATCGAGTCTTCTATTAATGTTATCAACAACATAGATTATGATTTCATTCAACAATTGTAGGGCCTTCGTGATTGGTCTTGAGATTGTTGTTGTACTTGGAGGAGTATGTTCTGGTGGAAGTATAGTGTTTGTGCAAAAAATGGTCTGGGATTGTAATGTCCCTAATCTAGACCCTTTGTAATTGTACATATATGTCGATGCATCATTGTTGCTAAATTTAAATGTACATTTAGGCTGGTGAGCCGCTAACACTAATTTTTTACGTTGCACGAAGAATTGTTATTAAAGATAGGGTGTGCACATTTCATAGTGTTGTGTGCACCTGGATAAGTGCGCACATCTCATAGTGTTACACACACTTGGGTAAGTGCATGTGAATGACCTGGGAGTGTGCACAGAGTTGATTTATATATATATGGTTGTATATGTATTGAGGCTGAAGAGCCTGTGTGATTATGAGGTTGGTGATTCAGGACACAGATAGGTTAGTGTGCCTATCCATGTAAATATAATCACAGTTATTAATATAATATTACATCATTACACGCAGATAGACTCAGACGAAAATAGATGGGGGGTTTCCTCCACCGGAAAAGGGAAAAGGGGGCGAGACTTAAGACTTGGGGAATATTTTATAATATTTTCAGAAAAGTGTAATGTTGGATAATTATTTTATCCCAAGTTCCCGAGGGTAGGGAACGAGTCACCAAGTGGCTTAAGCTACTTCTGAGGATGATAGATGTCAAGTTTAAGGCATGCAATATGTATCGTTGGACTTAGTGTATTTTGGAAAATTATTATTCCAGGATTATTCAGGATTTCACTCTCGGGTGTAGAAAGGTCGGTCTAGGGGAGAGGACGAATATTACCTTATTTGCATGGAGAATATTGTAAGGAGTTTTTGTAATGTAATCAAAGTTTTACTGTCAAAGAGGAGGGTTTTCAATCCCACGAGCAGTCTCTCTCGGTGATAGATTTTCTATGGAAGAAGTGGGTTGTCAAGCTCGTGAGCATACTCTCCAAGTGAGAGTTTTGCTGAGAATTGTTCCTTGGTGCGTTGGGAATTAGTTGCAGGGCTCAGAGACTTCATGTCTGACCTATTGTTGGTAACCCTGGAAGGGAAGTGGGGAAGCCAAGTGAATGTTGATCAAATAAGAGGCACACTTCCTTGGGTGTGACAAGTGCATGGGCAATGAGGGACTATAGGCTAGTTGCAGCAGTGGGCACCTTGTATTGAGCAATTTCGTTGAGAATCAGACCTTAGCTTGTCACTAGGAATCCTTTTTCCTTGGTGGAGTTAAGCCCCAGCTTGTCACTAGGAATCCTTTTTCCTTGGTGGAGTTAAGCCCCAGCTTGAGGATGACCTGTTGCTGAAATCTTATGAGAAACAAAATCTATGGTTGAGAGGAACATCTGAGTTCTGCACGCAGTTGGTGACTTTCATAAAGATAAGTGTTCTTTATGTGTTTGTTGTGGTTACCGTGTGCTTGTTTATCTATGCTTTATATGGTTTAATTCTTGTATGTTGTCACATATAGGTAATTGTTATTATTCTATCTAATGTTTCTTACACATGTAAGTGTGGTGCTAATAGTCATTATTTAGTTGTGTCTGGGTATGACAGTTGTTAATAGTCTTTCCTATTAAGTTATCCTTATTATTTTGGTTATGAGTCTTCAAGAAGAGATTTGAATAGTGGTGCAAGAGCATCGTTGTCACTCGCGCGGAGCAAGAACCATCAACGTCTAGGAATCTGTACGTGAGATCAATGCTAACAATTACAACAGATATTTTGAAGACCGCCTTAACTCAGTGCCAGAATTAATATGTTGAGGCACGCTTGAACGATTACGAGCGAAGTGGGATATTCCACTACGACTTTGGAATGCGACTGGTCTAGATAGTTGTTAGGTTAAGTTTTAGAGTAGACAAGTAGCCAGGGGGGAAACCCTAAGAACCCTATGAGATAAATAGAGGTTTTGTACGCCCAAATGAGGCTGGATGGAAATAGCTAGTTAGTATTTGGTAGTTGGTAGTTGGTTGTAGGGTAGATGTTAGCTTCAAATTAGTAGGAGTTCAGTAGTTTTTTGTTATTGTTCATATTCACAGTTGTAACCATTTTCATGTTGGAATAGAACAGAGGAAAATTGACCCAATGCATAATGTGAACATTGTTTGAAATTCTTTGTTGTTGTGTTTTCATGAATGAATGAATGAATCGCTTTATGAGTATATGGAACTGTGAATGTTAGTATAAGTTTCAATTGTTTGTCTTATGTTGAAGTGGTGCAAGGCCTGCACACAGAACACAAGGAGTGTGTTAATGAGATCTGTTTCAGTTCTGGAGCTTAGAAGAGATAACATGAAACTTTCCCTTTGCAAGGAGTGCAAAGAGGCTGGTGCAAGGTGTGCACAGTCGCCCGCAAGAATTTGAACCTTGTGTAGAGATTTGGTGCAAGGAGTGCACAAGTCCGAGATTCGAATAAAGGTCGAAGAGGCTTTGCTAGAAGTCGGAGAATCAGGAAAGGAGAACGCTAGGAGGGCAAGAAGAATTTCTCTTCGAGAAATCCTTCGGATTTGGGTTATTGAAATCCATGAAACGCAAAGAGTGCGTAGGAAATCGAAGTCTTCTCAAGACCAATCTCAGGGGGAGTAACGCTTTTCATAAGTGTTAAAGAGATCAAAGAATCATATTCGTCGAAGGAGCAAAGGTTCGAAACCTTTGAACACCCAGAAAATCTTCTAACTCCGAAGACAATGTAAGTGCAAGGGGGAAAATCTCTCAGTCGTTCAATCTGAATGCTAGAGAATCGGAACCGTCCATCAAGAGGGACGCTTAGCAAATGATCAATGTTTCGTTGATTCACACTTCGGAGAAGTCAAAGGGAAAAATGTTAAGAATTCACGAGGCCTGAATCCGTGACTTGATCTGAGCCATTAGATCCAAGAGAGATCTGGACCATTGATTTTCTGAGGTGAAATATCGATATTTCGGGGATCGGAGGATATGAGGTGATAAGTCTTTCGACTTCACGAAATGTGAAGTCCCGAAATCATCGTGACCATCGGATCAAGGGAGGATCTGGACCGTCATATCTGAAATATCAGGAGTTCGGACATCAAGAGGATGGGAGGGCCTCACATCGGGGATACCCGATACATGAAGTCCCGACGCGCTTGGAGGTTTGGCCCTAGGTCATAGCGAGGGGTCATATGCAAAGATGATAAGGGAGGAGCTAGAAATCGCTAGGCCCTTGTCGGGATTTTGGGGATCAGTAGAGTCAGGGTGACTCGCATAAAATTAACCGACTCGCAAAATCATGATGTGCCTTTGTTTAGGCTCATGGTCATGCCCCATAGTCGCGTGAGAGAAGGGGCCTAACAGAAAAGAGTTGGCGACCGTTTGACATTGAGGTTTGAACAATGTCTAGAAGAGGAGTCGTGAGTCTCATACGACCTACACATTTGGAGAAAGGACTTGTGTAAGTGGGTTTGGGGTCTAGTATATACTCGAAGATTCAATCAGACTCGGTTTCTTGATCAATCCTAGACCAGGAGGTCGCACAACCCTTATGAGAGAAATGGGGTCTGCATCAAGTGGTATCAGAGCTTAAGTTTCTCTTGCAGACAACAGGCAAAGGAGAGGATACAAAAGAACTTGAAGTTGTACTCTGTGTGTGATAGATAGTCAACACAATGTTGCCGAGGAGATGAGTGGAGCCACCTTTGGCCAATCGAGCTGTAGAAAGGGAGATGCGAGAACTTCATGCAAGATTAGAGGTGATGGAGGCAGTGCAAAGACGAGCACCTAATGCTGGAGACGCCAATGATGCAGAGAGAGAAGAAACAGTGGGTGAGAATGTCATTGAAGAATTTGCAGGAGAGTATGTTGTCGAAGAACACTTGCTAAGAGAAGTTGCTAGATTGGGAGGCAGAGCCAAGATAGAGGTCCCAATGTATGAAGGAAATTTGGATGCTGAAGAGCTATTGGATTGGATAAGATCCATGGAAAAATATTTTGACTATGAAGACGTTGATGAGAAAAGAAGGGTGAGACATGTTGTCACCAGACTAAACAGACATGTAGTGCTGTGGTGGGATGAACTGTAGGCTGAGAGAAGAAGCAAATAAAAACAAAAGATAAAGAGTTAGGACAAAATGGTAGCCAAGCTGAAGGTTAAGTTCATGCCCAAAAATTATCATATCAATATGTTTAGCAAGATGCATAATCTGAGATATAAAGGGATGACAATTAAGGAGTACACAGAGGATTTCTATAGGCTGAACATCAGAACTGGACAAAGGGAGAGAAATGAATAAAAATTTTCCAGATATATAAATGGCCTGAGATATGAAATCCAGAATGAGCTCAACATGATGTCAGTATGGACAGTGGAGGATGCTTATCAGTTTACGCTGAAGGCAGAGGAGAACTTGGAAAGGAAGTAAAGCCAACGGGGAAGAGGTAAAGGCCCAACCCCAAAAAAAAGCATGGGAGTTACCCACGACAGGGCACATAAGTCTAAGGATGAGATTGAGAAACCACATTGTCACTCGAAAAGAGGAGGAAGTTCTCGAGAAAGACAGGGTGGTGGAAGAAGTTCTTCTAGAGGAAGAGGAAGAAGAGAAGGAGGAGAAGTAAGATGCTATGCCTGTGGAAAGATAGAGCACATGTCTTGGGACTATCCCGAGAAAAATAAAGAAGGAGGAGGTGAATCTCACATTTCAGAAGCACAGAGAAGAGATGTCGAAGCAGAAGGAGCAGAGGATGGAAGATCCCTGATGTTGAGGAAGGTTCTCTTAAAACTAGAGGCAGAAGTTGAAAGGTCAGTGCAGAGGAACAATCACTTCAGAACCGCTTGAAATACCAAAGACAGAGTATGCAAGGTGATAATTGATAGTGGGAGCATTGATAACTTAGTATCCACAGAGATGGTGGAGAAATTGGAGCTGGAGACAACTGCACACCCGAAGCCATACAAAGTATCGTGGCTGCAGAAAGGACACCAATTAATGGTTACTAAACAATGCTTGGTTGAAAAGATAGGAGGATATAGAGATGAAATTTTATGTGATGTAATTCCCATGGATGTATGCCATATTTTGTTGGGAAGACCGTGGCAGTTTGACAAGAATGTCATTCATGATGGGAGGAAAAATACATACATGTTAGAGAAGAATGGTAGAACACACATGTTGTTGCCAATAGAGGAGAAAAAAGTGAAAGAAGAAGCCAACACAAGCATACTTCTCATGAGTGGGAAGGAACTCCTGAAAGAATTCAAGGAAGAATAGGAGATGCAGTTCGTTGTGGTGAGGAAACCTAGAGTTATCCTTAGAAGCACTTCGATGGATGATTTTCCTGAAGAAGTTTAGGAATTGCTGGAAAATTTCGCTGACATAGTGGTGGATGAGATGCCTAACTCATTGCCACCCATCATAAGTATCAGCCACCATATTGACTTGATACCAAGAGCAAGTCTTCCAAACAGAGCAGCATACAGATTGACACCTCGAGAGAATGAGGAAGTGAAGAATCAAGTCCAAGAATTGTTAGACAAGGGTTTGGTTAGAAAGAGCTTGAGTCCATGCGTAGTACCAACTGTGTTGAGTCCAAAGAAGGATGGAGGATGGAGAATGTGCACAGACTCAAGAGCCATTAACAAGATCACCATCAAGTATAGATTTCCTTTACCAAGAATGGATGATTTAATGGACTATTTAAGTGGAGAAAATTTCTTTTCCAAGGTAGATTTGAAAAGTGGATATCACTAGAACAGGATGAGAGAAGGTGTTGAGTGGAAAACAACCTTTAAGACAAATGAAGGTTTGTATGAGTGGCTTGTTATGCCATTTGTCTTAATGAATTCCTTGAGTACTTTTATGAGGCCGATGAATGAAATACTGAAATATTTCATTGGAAAATTTGTGGTTGTGTATCTAGATGATATACTGATCTTAAGTAGGACTAAAGAAGATCATTTGAGGCACCTGACATTAGTGATGAGAAGGCTATGGCATGAGAATTTGTTGATAAATCTGAATAAGTCCTATTTTATGAAGACAAAACTCATTTACTTGGGTTTTGTGATCTCTTCAAATGAATTGAAGATAGATCTAGAGAAGGTGAAAGCAATCAAAGAATGGTCATCACCAAGGAGTATGTTTGAGGTAAGGAGCTTCCATGGATTAGCAAGCTTCTATAGGAATTTCATCAGAGACTTCAGTGGAATTTGTGCACCAATGATGGATACAGTGAAGAATAAGCACAAGTCTTTTAAATAGACAGAGGAAGATGAGAGGATATTCAATATATTGAAAGAGAAAATAACAGAACGACCAATTCTGGTATTACAGAATTTTGAGAAGACATTTCAAGTAAGATGTGATGCAAGTGGAGTTGCAATAGGAGCAGTTCTAAGTCAGGAAAATAGACATGTTGCCTATTTCAGTGAGAAGCTGAATGAGACCAAGAGAACATACTCCACATATGACAAGGAGTTTTATGCCATAATTCAAGCCTTGAAGAAATAAAGACATTATCTTGTCCCACATGAATTTGTCTTGTATAGCGATATCCAGGATTTAAAATTCATAACCAAGCAGGAAAAATTGAATCAGAGGCATGCAGAATGGGTTGAGTTTATGCAGAATTTTACTTTTGTCATAAAATATATTGTTGGGAATGATAACAAGGTCGTTGATGCATTAAGCAGGAGATGTTTGATTCTGCGGAATTTCAGGTGAAGACCTTGGGGTTTGAACACCTTAAGGGCATGTATTGTGATGATACAAATTTCAAGGAAGAATATGAAGTATGTGCGAACCCTGTGCTAAGAGACAGAAGCTAGTGGACAGAGTACATGATTCAAGAGGGATTATTGTTAAAGGGAAATCAGTTGTGCATACCAAAATGCTCAATGAAGGATAACCTTTTGAAAGAAAATCATAATGGAGGATTGGCTGGACATTTCGGCCATGAAAAACATTTGCACAATTGAGAAGTTCATACTATTAGCTAGGTATGAGAACGTAAGTGATAACGTTTGTGAATAGATGTAGAATTTTCCAACATGCAAAAGGGAAGAGACAAAACACTATATTATATCAACCATTGCCAATACCAGAGAGGCCTTGGGATGCAATAAGCATGGATTTTGTGTTGGGACTACCAAGAATGCAAAGAGGATTTGATTCCATATTTGTGGTGGTGGATAGATTTTCAAAGATGGCACATTTTATCCCATGCCAGGAGACCAGTGATGCAACACATGTTGCAAATCTATTTTTCAAGGAAGTGGTAAGATTTCACGACCTACCTAGAAGAATTGTCTCAGACAGAGACAAAAAATTTGTTGGTCACTTTTGGAGAACACTATGGAAGAAGTTGGGGACATATTTGTCCTTCAACTCAACTTATCATCCTTAGATAGATGGACAGACTGAGGTGGTGAACAGAATTTTGGGAAACTTATTGAGGAGTCTGGTCACTGAGCACCATAATCAGTGGGATCAGACTCTGCCGCAAGCAAATTTGCATACAATGACTCACCAAATAGGAGCAATGGAAAGAGCCCATTCCAAATATTGTATGGAATGAAACCCAGGGGAGTATCTGAGTTGAGAGACTTAGAACAGAGTGATATTAGGAGCACTGGAGCAAAAGATTTTGCTACAGAAATGCAGAGGCTCCATAGCCAGATTAGAGGAAAGTTGCAGAGTTCTAACTAGGAGTACAATCGCAGATCTGATCAACATCGCAGAGAACTTCAATTTGAAGTAAGATATTAGGTTCTATCACATCTCAGAAAAGAAAGGTTCCCTAGGGGAACATATAACAAGTTAAAGATGAAGAAGATATGACCATGTAAGATATTGAGGAAGTTTGATGCAAACACCTAAGAGATTGAGCTTCCAGATGATGTGGGCATATCGCCCATATTCAATGTTTCATACTTGTATCCTTACAGGAAACATGACACAGAGGGATTAGAAGATCAATAGAAGATTCAATGGGAAAAAAAAATGCCCATAACAGAAAAAACCACAGATGGAGAAGATCGTTGATTAAAGGATTGGCAAGAAGAACATAAGAAAGAATTATTTCGAATATCTGGTTAAGTGGAAGGGACACCTAATAGAAGATGGCAGTTGGGAAAATGAAGTTTCTATCTAGATGCATGGAAAGTCAGTGCAGGAGCTCATGGACAAGAGTCCATGAATTTTTTTCAAGGGGAGTATGATGCAGGAGAATCACTGCCACTCGCATGGAGCAAGACCCATCAGCGTCTAGGAATTTGTACGGGAGCTCAACGCTGGTAGTTACAATAGATATTTTGAAGACAGCCTTAACTCAGCATCAAAATTAACCTCTTGAGGCACACTTGAATGGTTACGAGCGAAGTGGGAGATTCCACTATGGATTTGGAATGCGACTGGTCCAGATAGTCGTTAGGTTAAGTTTTAGAGTAGACAAGTAGCCAGGGGGAAAAACTTAAGAAACCTCTAAGATAAATAGAGGTTTTGTATGCCCAAATGAGGTTGGATGGAAGTAGCTAGTTGGTAGTTGGCTGCAAGGTAGATGTTAGCTTCAAATTAGTAGGAGTTCAATAGTTTGTTTTTGTTGTTCATCTTCACAGTTGTAACCATTTTCATGTTGGAATAGAACAGAGGAAAATTGACCCAATGCATAGTGTGAACATTGTTTGCAATTCTCTGTTGTTGTGTTTTCATGAATGAATGGATGAATCTCGTCATGAGTAGATGGAACTGTGAATGTTATTATAAGTTTCAATTGTTTCTCTTCTGTCGAAGTGGTGCAAGGTGTGCACACAGAATGCAAGGAGTGCGTTAACGGGATCTGTTTCAGTTCCAAAGCTCAGAAGAGATAACACAATACTTTCCCTTTGCAAGGAGTGAAAAGAGGTTGGTGCAAGGTGTGCATAGTCACCCACAAGAATTCAAACCTTATGTAGAGATCTGGTGCAAGGAGTGCACAGGTCCGAGATTTGACTAAGGGTCGAAGAGGCTTTGCTAGAAGCCTGAGAATCAGGAAAGGAGAACACCAGGAGGGCGAGAAGAATTTTTCTTTGAGAAATCCTTTGGATTTGAGTTATTGAAATCCCTGAAACGCAAGGAGTGCGTAGGAAATCGAAGTCTTCGCAAGACCAAGCTCAGGGGAGTAATGCTTTTTATAAGTGTTAAAGAGATGCAAGAATCAGATTCGTCGAAGGAGCAAAGGTTCGAAACCTTTGAATACCCAGAAGATGTTATAACTCTGAAGATAATGTAAGTGTAAGGGGGAAAAGCACTTAGTCATTCAATTTGAATGCTAGAGAATCAGAACCGTCCATCGGGAGGGATGTGTGGTGAACGATCAATGTTTCGTTGACTCACACTTCAGAGAAGTCAAAGGGTAGAACATTAAGAATTCGCGAGGCCCGAATCCACAACTTGATCTAAGCTGTTGGATCCACGAGAGATCTGGACCATTGATTGTTCGGGGTGAAATATCGATATTTCGGGGATCATAGGATCTAAGGTGATAAGTCTTTCGACTTCACGAAACAGGAAGTCCCAAAATCATCGTGATCGTCGGATCGAGGGAGTATTTGGATCGTCAGATCTAAAATATCGAGAGTTTGGACATCGAGAGGACGGGAGGGCCTTACATCGGGGATACCCGATACGCGAAGTCCCAATGCGCTTGGAGGTTTGGCCCTAGGTCATATTGAGGGGTCATATGCAAAGAGCATAAGAGAGGAGCTAGCAAGCGCTAGGCCCTTGTCAGGATTTTGGGGAGCAGGAGAGTTGGGGTGACTCGCATACAAGTAAGTGACTCGTGAAATCGCGATGCACCTTTGTTTAGGCTCGTGGTCATGACCCATAGAGGGCCATAGTCGCATGAGAGAAGGGGCCCAGTAGAAAAGAGTTGGCATACGTTTGGCATTGAGGTTTAAACAACACCCAAAAGAGGAGACGTGGGTCTCATACGACCTGTGCATTTGGAGAAAGGACCTGTGTAAGTGGGTTTGGGGTCTAGCAGAGACCTAGAGATTCAATCAGACTCAGTTTCTTGATCGATCCTAGATCGGGAGGTCGCATAGCCCTTAGGAAAGAAATGGGGTCTGCATCAAATAGCCATGTGCGCAAAGAAAACTTTATGTGCGGTAGGGGAAGGAGTTACTTTTGCGCATTGGGAAGAAGTCTATGCGCACAAGTAGGACGGATTTGGCATGTGACGCCAGAGTGGTTGTGCACATAGTTGTGTTGTGTGCAATTGTTTGAGTTATTTCCGCTGCATAAAATTGTGTTAAAAGGACAAAGTTAGTGTGGTGTGACTCAGTTTAAGGTTGAGTACACTACTTCAAGTGACACTGCGTAGACTAGTGTTTAGTATAGAATATGCATAGTGGAGTTTTGGAGTATCATGGCCTAGTAGTATGTTGGGGATGTTATAGTTTGGCTGATTCATAGCTACAAAACTTGGGATTGAGTGACATGGCCCAGCCTAGGGTGACTTGGGACGTTAAATTCTGGTATCATAGGTAGGTTCAACACTGGACTTGTATGGGCCATAGGTCAACAAGAAGCATCAAAGATCCAATTTCAACTCTGAGCCTGCATGAGCTGATTTATACTTAAGGAAATATTTAGACTGGTAAGTGGCCAAATTTGGAATTTCAACATGGCCATGGTGCACATTAAGTAAGAATGTGCAGATGTGCACACTAAATTTTGGACATTGTGGAGTGAGGCACTGGAACTACACAGTAAACAATGGTGCATGGGTGTGCACACTAAAGGTTTAGGGTTGCACAAAACAAATTTGTGGTGCATGCACAATACTGATATGCAGTGTACATGTTAAAATTGGCATAGCGCATTGATGTGTGTTGAATACCAGTGTACACAAAGGCTTTGGAAGAAGAGATTCCCACAAAATGGTGCATATTTGCATGAATTTATCTCATGAATTCACCTAACAAATCTTGTTTTCTGCATATTTTGCAGAATTATAGTGATTAGAGCATGACAAAATCAGTGCAGAAGGTCAAAAGCATGGAATATGCACAAAGGACTTACAGTCCTAATGATGGATTCAAGGATTTGTATGTCGGTTTGGGTGTTGATGGTACATAATCCAAGAGGAGTGCATTAACTTGGTAGAAACCATAAAGGGATTGAAAAAAGATGTCCAAATCTATAAATATGATAATGAAAGGCTTATGAGAGATAAGGAGCAACAAGATGACTTCAATGTCAAATTGATGCAGAGCCTAGACATAATTGAAAATAAAATGGATAAGGAGATAGAGTTGAGTAGGTCAAGAAGTCGCAAGTCTCATGATGAGAAGAGAAGAGAAGCAGAGAGTGTTGGTAGGAATCATCACTAGTCACCAAATAATTCTTTTAGGAAAGTGTGCAATAGCTCAAGTTCATCTCCTGTCTGGAAGCATAAGAGAAGGACTAAGGTGGATGAGCTATAAAGAGAAATGAATAAGATCAAGCCTCCTACTTTTGACGATGAGCACAAGAAAGATGAGGATGTGGAGACCTAGTTATTAGGTATGAGGAAGTACTTCCACTTGTATAAATATTCTGTGTAGGCATAAGGGAGAACTGTTATCTATCGGCTAAAAGGAAAAGCATCAATGTGGTGGGATTAGTTTGTGCAAGTGGAACACATTGATGAGAAGAAAGTTACTTGGAGGGAATTGAATAGGTATTTCCAAAATAAATACTTAACCAAGCGGTACTATGAAAATCAAATGAATGAGTTCATTGCACTCAAGCTTGGCAGTATGATGATAGATGAGTATGAAATGAGATTCTTAGAGCTATTGAAATATGTCACATTCATCAAGGATGAGCAAGTTAAAATTGAGAGGTAATTGAGTGGGTTTCCTTCATTTATCAGTGACAAGATACAATACGATGACCCTAAGACATTTGAGGAAACTATAAGGCGTGCTAAGTATCTTCATGAGCAATAAAGGGGAAGACCGGTTTTCCAAAAGGCTTGGGAAGATAAGATGAAAAGTAAGGTGGAACAAAAAAATAAGGGAGCTAAGACACTGTTTTTTCAGAAATACTGTGTAAGGACATCCAACTCTCTAGGAACCCATAATGTCTAATATAGTGGGGAAAAAGCCATGACAACAATCTATTCAATGTTGGAACTGTGGTGGAGATAATATGTGTCGATATTTCCCTCAAAGAGGTGATAAAGCGAGGACTATAGATAGTGTAGGACAAGCTGTGATAATTGAGGACATGGGAAGAAATGTGACAAGGATTTACGCAGCCCTAGATAATAAGCAGGTTGAGTTTCAGTCACACGTGATCGAGGTGGAAGGTAAGATTAATGACCAACACATTGTTATTTTAATTAACTTGGGAGCTAGTCATAGTTATCTAGATCCTAAGATGGTGGAAAGATTCCATTTTCCAAGAATCAAGATTGGAAAACCTTGGTTAGTGTGATTAGCTAAAAGAGTAAAAATGAAAAATAATGAGATCGTTAAGGCATGTCTAATGGAGATGAATGGACTGGACATAAAGGTTGATTTGAATATTATACCTTTCGACTTGTATGATTCTTTGATTGGTATGGATTCTTTAGACGAGCACCATGTTGTCCTGGACTGTTACAATAAGGCATTCATTTGTTTGGATGAGGAAGGAAACTTAAGATCAATTCAAGGAATTCCAAGAGCTATAACTATCAGAGAAGTTTCAGCCTTGCAATTGAAGAAAAGCTATAGGAAAGGATGTCAAGTATTTGCAGCGCACGTGGAAGAGGAAACTAAGGATAGAGTGTCAATTATTGAAGACTACACAATACTGAAAGAGTATGAGGATGTATTTAAAGAGATACTAGGATTGCCTCCGAAAAGAGATATTGATTTCTCTATAAATATGATGTCGGGAGAAACACATGTATCCAAGACTCCTTATAGAATGAGTACGCTAGAATTGAAGGAGTTGCAGATGCAACTTGAAGAGCTTCTCAAGAAGGAGTATATATGCATGTTGACGCTTGAATCTATCAGGACTGAAACGATAACCTCATGAGGAAATTATTCCCCCTTCAAGAGAGGTGGTTCTCCTCTTTGGCTAAAAGATATATCTTTGAATATCTTGGACTAGGGAGAGTGCTAGGCAGCAAACCCCAAATCTTTATTACTTGGATTTATATGAAAATGGTTCTTCAATAACCCAATATGATCTTTATGTGCAACACACGTCTTTTTACAATAAGAAAAGATTGAAGGAGGGATTCTACAACATAATTAAATTGTGATCAACATCACACACAATATTCTTAATAATATGTAAACACATCCATATCTTCTTCATGAGAAATAGGAGAGAATTATTTGATAATCTCAAATAATTTTAATATAGTACTGCAATTAGTAATAAAAGAGAAATTGATAGGTAAACCTCAAATATCTCATACTTAAAACTCAAAGTTACAAGATACAATTAAGATCAACCCCAAAGCAATTCTTTGTAGAGTTTGTTCATGAGAAATGTTCTTCATTACCAAAAATTTGACAGCCATGTATGTGGCTGCAAATACTCCATGATCATACAAGAAAAGTCTGTAGAAGAATATAAAAAAAACACTCAACAACTCTGCCTTGTGCCCAACTCTGAGATTCAATCATAAAGCTATGAGAAGTGGTGTAGAAGAATAGAAAGAATGGAGAAGATAGAGATTTATTTCTTTTGATCAGAAGCTTAATTGTGTATCCATGGTTGTACCTTCTTCTTCCTCTGATATTTTTCCCTACCCCTCTGACAATATTGATTATTGGAATTTGGAACCCTTAATGAAGTCTCTCTTCTCTTTTTAAGAAGAGATTTTCTATCTACTTGAGTAGTTAGGGTTTTCTTCCTGTCTTGAAATTCCCATACAAGTTTCTTTTTGACAAATTACATTTAATTAGTGCCTCATTAATTAAATTATATCATCAATATATACATATCTAAAATGACTCCCTTTCCCTTTTTAATAAAAGTTTTTAAATAAGCTTTTATTTTCATAATTTAATTAATTTCCCATTTAAAATAGGAGGAATGTGTTTTAATTTTTTGGGAATGATAATCCAATTTTTATCCATTTAAATCACTTTTTATGTTATCTTCATCATCTTATATT
Source organism: Picea glauca (assembly GCA_000966675.3). Taxonomy (NCBI): domain Eukaryota; kingdom Viridiplantae; phylum Streptophyta; class Pinopsida; order Pinales; family Pinaceae; genus Picea; species Picea glauca. The sequence goes on from JZKD02S0112380.1 coordinate 219,964, forward strand.
TCCAACGATATAAAATTTTCCCAAATTTGTCGCCTAAATCTCAAGATATGAACTTGTGAAGTTGAATTGTCAAGCAGGCCCATTAAAAAATGAAGCTAACTGATATTTTAAATTCTGAGAAAAATATATCAACTTTCAACACTTTAAAACTATACCACCATATTCTACATCATAATATCTTTCCAATGGTATAAAGTTTGCGTGATTTTGACACCCAGAGCTCAAGTTATGGCCTCTACAAGATTGTGACTCACCCATTGTCAATCTAATGTCTTAGGGCAATCTCAACCTTTGATTTCAAATTCATTTCTCCCTCTTTGAAATTTCAACTTTTCATTCATAAATATTATCCCACATTCATTGGGATATTACAAATATTCATGGTATACAATACTAAGTGTTTCATACACTTAGCAAGAAACAAAGAAGATAAGAAATTATGGAGCTTGGAGGATTCGGCCTTTGGAAAGTTGTTGAATAAAACAATATTTTTTTGGAATCTCGTCATTGTCCACCTCATACCTAGACAACACTGAGTCATCACTGAGTCATTTTCAAGTCATATCCCATGTGTCATAAATTCATTAGATGACAAATATAACCAATAATATGTTTCCATATATCGCAAATTGTATGTTTCCGCGTGTCTCCAATGTTGAGTTTCCATGTGTCATGACCTCATTCATTGCCATGTGTCATATTCTCATTCGTTGGTTTTCATGCCTTGCAATAGCTTTGATAATTTGGCTAAGTATGGGATATGGGATGAGAGGGAGGAGGGAAAATTGTGGGTAGCGGAAGTTTAGGGTGTAGTTTGTATATAGCGGGAGTGGGGGTGATGAAGGTGAGGGGGAAGGGTGAAGGAGTGTGGTGGGTGCCCGCCTCTTGCCATAGATTGAAATATGGCTTGAAATATGGCTAATTATGGTAGGGTAATGGATAAGGGAGTGGATAGGGTGGAGATATAAGGAGAAAAATGGTTTTAAGTGTTGATATGGATAGAAGTGAAAGGTGAGAGAAATAAGTGATAAGAATACTTAGCCAAAATTCGAAAAAGTATAGAAGAACATGATACTTAGAAAGATTCTTTAAAATTGGATCTCTAGACCAGATCTTGAATAACTTAGGCATATAGAAACAAATTTCTGATCCAAAAAATTCATGGTGAATCTGAGACTGAGGACTATGTCGTGAACTGATGAGAGTTCAAAATTTTTCATCTTCCGATATCATTTTTTTATATTAATCCAAGAGCGGGAAAATATAGTTGACCAATTTTTGGTCAACAACTGGCTCCAACTATGGGACAATGACCCCCTGTGGGTTGCTGAGAACACCATAATCTCAAGACCAACTGCCTTCTCCATTGGGCTATGGATTCATATTCAAAGTAAATTCATGCAATTCTTCTTCTTTCATGGAGTTATCTTAAAACTTCAATACAAAGACTGCCTTATTATGCAAAACTGAATTGAAGAAACAAAATATGTACATACATGATATACCTACCCTAACTTACTTGAAATAAAGTGGCACCTTAGGTGTAGGCATATTTCCAATGGAGACATTCAAGCATTGATATGATTTTGTGGAATGAACTCCAAAATTTTGAGATATGTTGGGACTTGTACCAATGAGTTAGGGGCACTCTCAATATGTACTGGAGAAAAACTATACCAAGTATGGTGAATATTTGATTATGTTGTTTGGCCAACAATGCTCTGGAACCATAATTCAATGAAATCAATTCTTGGCTCCTCAAGAATACTATTGTCTTTGATTGGTTGAGGAGTTTTCAACATAAGAATGCATTCATCATTTTCCTTATTTACTTCCACTTCCAAGGTTCTTGATTAATCAAAAATATCTTGAAAAGACTCTTCTTTCTTGTAAAGGTGATCTTGCACATCATTCTTCTCAAGATTCATTTCTTCCATCAATTCTTCTTGCTGCAAGTTCTCTTGTAATGTT
>JZKD02S0112380.1:221984-250527 GCA_000966675.3 Picea glauca
CTCGTCATTGTCCACCTCATACCTAGACAACACTGAGTCATCACTGAGTCATTTTCAAGTCATATCCCATGTGTCATAAATTCATTAGATGCCAAATATAACCAATAATATGTCTCCATATATCGCAAATTGTATGTTGCCGCGTGTCTCCAATGTTGAGTTTCCATGTGTCATGACCTCATTCATTGCCATGTGTCATATTCTCATTCATTGGTTTTCATGCCTTGCATTATCTTTGAGAATTTGGCTAAGTATGGGATATGGGATGAGAGGGAGGAGGGAAAATTGTGGGTAGAGGAAGTTGAGGGTGTAGTTTGTATATAGCGGGAATGGGGGTGAGGAAGGTGAGGGGGAAGGGTGAAGGAGTGTGGTGGGTGCCCGCCTGTTGCCATAGATTGAAATATGGATAAGTATGGTAGGGTAATGGATAAGGGAGTGGATAGGGTGGAGATATAAGGAGAAAAATGGTTTTAAGTGTTGATATGGATAGAAGTGAAAGGTGAGAGAAATAAGTGATAATAATACTTAGCCAAAATTCAAAAAAGTATAGAAGAACATGATACTTAGAAAGATTCTTTAAAATTGGATCTCTAGACCAGATCTTGAATAACTTAGGCATATGGAAACAAATTTCTGATCCAAAAAATGCATGGTGAATCTGAGACTGAGGGCTATGTCGTGAACTTATAAAAGTTCAAAAATTTTCATCTTCCAATATCATTTTTTTATATTAATCCAAGAGCGGGAAAATATAGTTGACCAATTTTTGGTCAAAAATTGGCTCCAACTGTGGGACAATGACCCCCTGTGGGTTGCTGAGAACACCATAATCTCAAGACCAACTGCCTTCTCCATTGGGCTATGGATTCATATTCAAAGTAAATTCCCGCAATTCTTCTTCTTTCATGGAGTTATCTTAAAACTTCAATACAAAGACTGCCTTATTATGCAAAAATGAATTGAAGAAACAAAATATGTACATACATGATATACCTACCCTAACTTACTTGAAATAAAGTGGCACCTTAGGTGTAGGCATATTTCCAATGGAGACATTCAAGCATTGATCTAATTTTGTGGAATAAACTCCAAAATTTTGAGATATGTTGGGACTTGTACCAATGAGTTAGGGGCACTCTCAATATGTACTGGAGAAAAACTATACCAAGTATGGTGAATATTTGATTCTGTTGTTTGGCCAACAATGCTTTGGAACCATAATTCAATGAAATCAATTCTTGGCTCCTCAAGAATACTATTGTCTTTGATTGGTTGAGGAGTTTTCAACATAAGAATGCATTCATCATTTTCCTTATACTTCCACTTCCAAGGTTCTTGATTCATCAAAAATATCTTGAAAAGACTCTTCTTTCTTGTAAAGGTGATCTTGCACATCATTCTTCTCAAGATTCATTTCTTCCATCAATTCTTCTTGCTGCAAGTTCTCTTGTAATGTTTCATCATCTATTACAAGGCTGAAATCTTCTTGTGTATTTGGTGGAGGCTCCTCAATTTCATTTTCAAATCTGTTGCTTGAAATATCTTCATATGGAGTATATAGGAGGCTGAATTTTTTTTCTTGTAATTTGAAATTTTCATCTTCCTCTTAAACAACATGACTTGTCTTAGAAATTTCATCCACTCTTTGATTAGATTCTTCTTTAAAATTGGCGACTTCCTTATCTTGCATCCATATGGGAGAGGATGGGTGGGAAAAAACATTTAAAACATCAACAAAAACATATGAATTCACTTTTGGGATGAAATTTTCTGCAAATGAATATTCTAACACATCCCAACTGGTAATGCAGTTAGGCATTAATGAACTATACAATTCAAGAGCATTTCCTTGTAGAGTTTGTAATAATAATCTACATGTAACATTGTCTTCATTAAGGTTGAAATCATAACATGTACCTTTAAAATTAATCAAGTGTTGCTCTGCATCTTCTAAAGCATACCCAAAGAATGTAGAAAAAAATTCAATAGGAATATTGGGCACTTGAAAGTCTATTTCTGGTAGATTTAAAGGGGTATTATGAAATCATCTCCTTCTTTGAGTATTTCTCCCTTTTGCCGTCTTGTAAAGCCATTGATGGGCTTGATGAAGAATATAAAGAAGCATTATGACATGAATGAAACCCTTCATTTTGAATTTTTTCAATGGTGTTGTCAAGGAGTTCATTCTCCCGAATCTTTGGTGCTTCTCGTTTCTTTTTGAAATTACAAAAAAATTGAGACATGCTTAAAATAAGCAACAATTTTCTTGAATCTTGTTTTCAAAACTTTGAGCCATGGAGATTTCTGGTTCCTCAAATATCTTGAAAATAATTCCGTCCCTACTATGGTCACCAAAATGTTGACGCTTGAATCCGTCCGGACCGAAACGACAATCTCATGAGGACATTAGTCCCCCTTCATTTTTAGAGAGGTGGTTCTCCTCTTTGGATAAAAGATATATCTTTGAATATCTTGGTTTAGGGAGAGTGCTAGGCAGCAAACCCCAAATATTTATTGCTTGTATTTATATGAAAATGGTTCTTCAATAACCCAATATGTTCTTTATGTGCAGCAAAAGTATTTTTACAATAAGAAAATATTGAAGGAGGGCTTCAATGTCAGAATTAAATTGTGATCATATTCACACACAATCTTCTTAATAATATATACATGCATCTATATCTTCTTCATGAGAAATAGGAGAGATTGATTTGATCATCTCAAAGAATTTTAATAGAGTACTACAATTAGTATTAAAAGAGAAATTGATAGGTCAACCTCAAATATCTCATAATTAAAACTAAAAGTTACAGGATACAATTAAGATCAACCGCAAAGCAATTCTTTGTGGAGTTTATTCATGAGAAATGTTCTTCATTACCAAAAATTTTAGAGACATGTATGTGGATGCAAATACTCCATGATCATACAAGAAAAATATGTAGAAGAATACAAGAAAAACACTCAACAACCCAGCCTTGTGCCCAACTCTAAGATTCAAGCATAAAGCTATGAGAAGTGGTGTAGAAGAATAGAAAGAATGGAGAAGATGGAGATTTCTTTATTTTGATGAGAAGATTGATTGTGTATCGAGGGTTGTACCTTCGTCTTCCTCTGATATTCTGCCCTACCCCTCTGACAATACTTATTATTGGAACCCTTAATGAAGCTTCTCTTCTCTTTTTAAGAAGAGATTTTATAACTACTTGAGTAGTTAGGGTTTTCTTACTCTCTTGAAATTCCCATATGTAACACCCCAAGACCCAGCCCTAGTTGTGAATATGAATATGTTTTATAGGTTGGTGATCCAGTTCATTACAAATAAAGAGGCTTATGTGTTGATTAGACTGGAGAGCCTAGATGCTAAAAGGCCAACGAGCCTATTTTTTTATATGTAAACACTCATATCATTAATATAATACATCTCTACGTGTAGACCGACCACGATAAAAGAGTATGGGGGACTAAACTCCACTACGAAGGGAAAGGGAGTGGCTAAGAGCCTAGAAAGGGTGCTAAGCTAGAGGGCTTATTTCCAAAGGAATATTATAATATTATTCGTAAATATTATGGTGAGGATAATTATTTTATCCTAAGTTCTTATGGGAAGGTGAATGAATCACAAGTGGAGATAAAATGAGCTTCTGGAGAGTCGTGTGTCATCGAGGGCCCATGCAAATATATGTGGGGAAATTAGTCTGTTTTGGGATTTTTTTTCTCATGCACTCAACCATTATCTCCATCGTTGAACCTCGACATCATTCACATACTTCTAGAGCCTGCACACACTCCTGCATCTACCCTGTACTTCATGTTATCCACAATAAATCATATCCTTCTCGGGAGGAACATCACACTCCTACCTACCAGAGTGAGTGTTGTACGTTTATGTTATGAGCTATGCCTATGCCAAAATCAAAGGTTGTTGTTGTTGACCATCACCCGTACCTTTCTTGTTATGTGAAACGCCCTATTCCTTACCTGAGAGTGGTTGTTGCCACCACCTGTTCTATATTTCATTTTTCGTTGTTCCCTTCACCTGAGTTAGTACCTGGTTGACTAGAGCGTTGGATTGAAGAAGTAGGTTGTCAGGCCCGTGGGATTGAAGAGGCAGGTTGTCAGGCATGTGAGCAACTCTCTCCAGGAGAGAGAACTTCTGGGAATTGAATTCCTAAAGGAGCCCAACTGTAGTTATAGTGCTCTGAGACTTCCTGTTCATCTTGTTTTTGAAGACCTGGAAGGGAAGTGGGGAAACCGAAGGAATATTGAGCATAGAAGGGGCACACTTCCTAGGGTGGGACATGCATGTGGGGAATGAGAGACTGTAGGCTAGTAGTTTGAGTTGGCTCTTGGGATGAAATCCTTCATGTTGTCTGTATTATCTCAGCCTATCTAGGAATCCCTTTACCCGAGTGGAGTTTATTCCTAGCATGGGGGTGACCCACTACTGAGAGCTTTGAGCAACGTGGTCTAAGGTTGGGAGGTTTGTGGAAGGTCTACATGCAGTTGGTTGTCTTCTATAAAAGATAAGTATCAATTATGTGTATTTGTACATGTCTTTATAATTATGAGTATTGTATATGTATGTTGTATGTATAGGCTTACTGTTATTTCCGCATGATTCTATGCATTAGCATAATGTATCTGTCTATATTAAATTTGTATAAATATATATAGTAGAAATGAAGAAGTGTTACATGGCATAGCCCAACGACCTAAAGATGGGGATGCTACAATTTGGTTTCAAAGCTTAGTAAGAATGTGTTATGGAGTAGTATGGTCTGGCTTGGAAGGGTGGGGATGTTACAAATTGGTATCAGAGCCCCAGTTTCCAACGTTGAGCCTAGATGGGTTGAGAAAGTTGAGGTGATTCACTTCCGTGGAATTGGGCAAAAGCCCCAAATTTTTCTATTGTTAAATTCATGGAAAATTGGAGAAAATTGACCAAAGTGGTGAATTTTTCCTAATTTAATACTTGTTTTGACCAATTCAGGCTTGGAATGGGTTGAATTTGAAGCGCAAGGAGTGCGCAGGAGACCTCCTTAAGATTCAAACTCAGAGAAGAGAAATATCTCTTTGTGAGAAGAAGAACGGACTAGATTTGTTCGGGAGGGGACTGAATCCATCACAGTCATCGGATTTGGAAAAGGAGTGCAGTGGTTAAACCCTCAAGTCATTTAGACTTTGTTGCTTCGACAATTTTTAAGTCTTGGATGAAAAGGAGGTAAAAGTCTCAAAGCTATGAAGTCCCAGAGTGAATCTACGACGTAGATCACGGGGGAATAATTCCTGACCATTGGATTTGGCGAGGGACAGATATGGGCCATCGGATCTGCGCGCAGGTGAGTTTGAGCTCACGACAGTTCAGAGGTTGGGCACTCTGGGAGGAACAAGTTCTTAAATTGTCTAGAAGAAAATCTCTCGAAGTCCCAAACTTTAGAGTAAATCAAGACCGTTCATTGTCTAGGACGCGTGGCTACAGATTATCAAATATTCAGAGTTCGAGAGATTTGTGGTGTAGTGTGGAGAAGTCTTTCAGAGCCCCGAAGTTCCGAAGCTCTAGAGAACACTGTTGGAGAGTTTGGAAGTTCGACATTTGGGTGTTTTGATGTGTTCTGGTGTGAGATCCTCTAAAGTCTCGGAGTGCTAGAGTGACACAGTGTGATGAAGTCACCTAGAGTGACGTGGACCCGTTCGAAAATTTGGCATTCAATAGAGTTGTTGTGTTATGCTGAGAAGTTCATCGAAGCCTGAAGCTCCGAAGCTCTGAAGCACCGAAGTATTAAATCTCCGAAGAGCGAGGGTTTGGGAGTTCACCAGTTTGACGTTCAGAGGAAATGATGTATGGTGTAGGCAGAACCTCTGAAGCCCAAATTCTCGAAGCTCCAGATAAGTTCCTTTCAATTAAGTGTTTGGTCACAACTCGTGGACACATGATATTGGGGGCTGAAGGAAAAGGGTTAGTGCCCGAAAACTTATTTTAAATACATAAAATGGATTAGAGAAGGAGCCCGTGGGGTTTTTGGTTTGTATGGACCTGTGTTAGAGTAAAACTACAAGAGTTTGTAAAATTAAAGAGAGGATTCAACATGAGTCCAATAGCTAACTCGACTCTGAAGAAGAAGAACAACTGTACAAGGATCGACCTCACAAAAAATACATTTTTTTTTTAAAATATCCATAACTATTTTCCAAGACTCAGAATTGAGAAAGGGAGTAGTCGTTGGAAAGGTCTTGAACAATAGAATATAACTGTTACCTGGAAAATTGAGTTGGATAGTCAATTTTTTAGGAAATCAAAAGAAAGAAGTATGATGTATTATTGAACTAGAATGGTTCATAATATCATGAAATTGTTGAATCAATTAGCCTAACAGATTCTGTTGGCTTCACATTTTTGTAGAGAGATTGAAGATACACATGGGGTTTATAGCCAGGAAGTTGAGATTGGATGGATGGATGTCCATATGGGTATTGAAGGTGCAAACTCAATTGGACATGGAGAAGGAAAGGAAGAAATCTTGAACTTGACGGAGACAATTAAAAATTTGAAAAAGGATGTCCAAAGCCATAAAGATGATAATGAAAGGCTTATGAAAGTCAAGGAGCAGTAGGAGGACTTCAACATGAAGTTAATGAAAAGCTTAAACAAAATAGAAAATAAATTGGATAAGGAGAGTGGCTCAAGCAAATCAGGAAGTCACAGGTCTCTTGATGAGAAAGGAAGAACAATGAGTGTTAGCAGACATCACCATCACTCCCCAAGACATTCCAATAGGAGAACACCCAGTAGCTCAAGTTCATCCCCTGTCAGGAAGCATAAGAAGAGAACTGGGGTGGATGAGCTATGACAAGAAATGAACAAAATCAAACCTCATACATTTGATGGTGAGCACAAGAAAGATTAAGATGCAAAGACATGGTTGTTGGGCATGAGAAAGTATTTTCAATTACATAATTATTCTTCATATGCAGAAGGAAGAATTGTTATCTACTAGCTCAAAGGAAAATAATCCATGTGGTGGGATCAACTTGTGTAGGTGAAACACATTAAGGAGAAAAATGTTACTTGGAATGAATTCAAGAAGTATTTTGAAAAGAAATACTTGACTAAGAGGTACTATGACAAGAAAATGAAAGAGTTATTTGAACTCAAGCTTGGGAGTATGACCATTGATGAATATGAAAGAAGGTTTTTGGAGTTGTTAAAGTATGTTTCGTTCATCAAGGATGAGATTGTTAAGATTCATAGGTATTTGAATGGGCTTCCACCATTCATCAGTGACAACATACAATATGATTATCCTAAAACATTGGAGGAGACCATAAGGCGAGCTAAATGCCTATATGATCAACATAAAGCAAGGCCAACTTTCTAAAACTCTTGGGAAGACAAGAATAACTATAATATGGAAGAAAGTAATAAGGGGACTAAGCCACCATTCTTCAGAAACAATCCTTAGGGACAACCAAATTTTAGAGAACCCAAAACAATTGAGACACAGGGGCAAAGGCCAAGGCAATCACCTATTCAATGTTGGGGTTTTAAAGGAGATCATATCTATAGGGATCGTCCCCACAAAGAAGAAAATGTGAGGATTTTTCACAATGTACAACAAGATGAAATAATGGAGGACATGGGTAGAAGCGTACCAAGGATCTATGAAGTCCTGGACAACAAGCAAGCCAAGTTTCAGTCACATATGATTGAAGTAGAAGGTATGATCAACAACCAAACCATTGTTATTTTAATTGATTCAGGAGCTAGTCATAGTTATATAGATCCTAAGATGGTGGAAAGATTGCATTTGACAATAAGAAAGCATGGAAAATCTTGGTTGGTGCAGCTGGCTACTGGATCCAAAAGAAAGGTTAATGAGTTGGTAAAGTCATGTCCAATGGACATGAATGGACTGAACACCAGAGCAGATTTGAACATCTTTCCATTAGGTTCCTATGACTGTCCAATTCATATGGATTGGTTGTACCAACACCATGTTATCCTAGACTGCCATAACAAGGCATTTACTTGCCTGGATGGGGAAAAGAACCCAAGGACAGTACAGGGAATTCCCATGGTGATAACTATCAAATAAATCTCAACAATGCAGCTGAAGAAAAGTTACAAGAAAGGATGTCAATTATTTGCAGCTCATATGGAAGAGACATCTAGAGATAAAGTGTCAAATATTGAAGATCATGCAATCCTAAAAGAATTTGAGGATTTATTTAAAGAAATACCAGGATTACCCCCTAAAAGAGACATTGATTTCTCCATAAATCTGATGCCTAGAGTATCTCCAGTATCCAAGACTCCCTACAAGATGAGTACACCAGAACTGAAGGAGTTGCAAATGCATCTTGAAGAGCTTATGAAGAAGGGGTATATATGCCCAAGTGTGTCACCTTGGGGTGCCTCAGTTTTGTTTGTGAATAAGAAGGATGGAACTTTGAGACTTTGCATGGACTTCAGAGAGAAGCTAACTATAAAGAATAAGTATCCTTTGCCAATGATCAATGACCTCTTTGATCATCTAAAGAATGAAAAAATATTCTCCAACCTTGATCTCAGGTCAGGTTATCATCATGTAAGAATTAAATAAGAAGACATCAACAAGACTGCTTTCCGAACAAGGTATGGCCATTATGAATTCACAGTGGTGCCATCTGGGTTATCAAATGCACCAACTTTTTTTATGTGTTTAATGAATGACATTTTTAGAGAATACCTAGATAAGTTTGTCATTGTCTTCTTGAATGAAATTCTTATATATTCCAAGTTGAAGGAAGAGCATGAAAAACACTTAACGTTGGTACTACAGGTATTAAGGGAGCATCAATTGTATGCCAAATTGAGCAAATACTCATTTTATCAGAAGAAAATACATTATCTGGGACATATCATCTCAGAAGAAGGGATAGCAGTGGATCTAGAAAAGATTGAGGCGATTAGAGGATGGTTAGCACCAAAGAATGTAACTGCGGTCAGATCATTCATGGGCCTTGTAGGCTACTACAAAATATTTATTGAAGGATTCTCAAAGATCGCACATCCAATCGCTTCCTTGCAAAAGAAGGGAGTGAAGTTCCAGTGGAAATTGGAGTGTGAAAAGAGTTTCCATCACTTGAAGCATCTATTAACCAGTGCTCCAATACTGAGGATTGCAGATCCAAATGAAGACTTCATTGTATGTACAGACACAATTAAAGAAGGACTTGGTGGAGTTATAAGTCAGAATGGTTATGTTATAGCTTATGAGTCAAGGAAGTTGAAGGAGCATGAAAGACACTAGGCTACTCATGATTTGGAGTTGGAAGCCATAATGCATGCCTTGAATATGTGGAGACACTACCTCATGGGGAAAAGGTTTGAGTTGAGGACATATCATAAAGGTATAAAATATTTTTTTGGACAACCAATTCTAAATTCCGGACAAAGCAGGTGGTTAGAGTTTCTCAATGAGTATGACTTTGATATAAAACATATCAAAGGGAAAGTGAACAAGGTAGTTGATGCACTTAGCAGGAGAGTGCATGAGTTGCATGCTACATCCATTAGCATGTACCAAACATATTTGAAGGACAAAATCTTGGGGGCTGCAAAATCAGATTTACATTACATGGAAATGGTAACAAAAATACAACAAGGTGTTTTGCAACAGAAAGTTGAAGATTACAAGCTTAGAGAGGACAAAGTTATCATGTACAAAGGCCAAATTTATGTGCCAAATTTCCCGAAATTGAAGAATCTGATATTGAAAGAAATGCATAATGTACCTTATGTTGGGCACCCAGGGTATCATAAAACTATTGCAACTGTCAAGAGCCAATATTATTGGCCAAGTATGAAGAAAGAAGTTGTGGACTTTATTTCCAAATGTTCAGAGTGTCAAAAGGTCAAGGCTGAGCATAGGCACCCATCTAGGTTACTATAGCCATTACCCATTCATGAGTAGAAATGGGAAGTTGTGACAATGGATTTCATCACTGAGCTTCCCGGAACAAACAAGCAGCATGATTCTAACATGGTAGTAGTGGACAAGCTTAACAAAGCTTCCCATTTCATTCCAGTGAAGCTCACTCACAAGAAAACTAATGTTGATGATATTTATATGAAGGAAATTGCTCGATTGCATGGTATACCCAGGACAATTGTGTCTGACAGAGATCCAAAGTTACATTGAAATTTTGGAAAGGATTATTTAAAGGATTTGGAACAAATTTGAATTTCAGCACAACTTATCATCCAAAATCTAATGGGAAAACAGAGAAGGTGAATCAAGTGATCGAGGATATGTTGAGGATGTATGTGATGGATAAACCATCAAAATGGGAAGACTACCTACACTTGGTATATTTTTCATATAACAATGGGTACCAAGTGTTATAGCAAGATTTGCCTCACCTCATGCAGTCTTGCACATAAGGCCTTTTTCCATTTCCCCATGCAGACTTTTAATCCCTTTTTGCAAATCCCAGAGATAAAAATACATTTTTTCCACATATACTCACCTCGCCTACTATACAACATGTGTATATGCAGGTTGCACCACTACATCCCATGTACATTAGGAAATGTGCGCAGAAATGAAAAATAGTGTTGGGATTCCATGTCATGAGAGGAGATCAATGATCCTTGGCCTTCCATATACTAGAAACGTTCTGACTCGGCCCTTCAGTTCGACTTCAAGGCTATAAATGGGCCAATTTCGAGCTATGGAAAAGAGGAGAAAGAATTCAACTTTGAGAGAAAAGTTACTATGGAGGAATTATTCACTTCACATTGAGTTTGCATCCCTTTGTCCTTTAAGTCTGAACATAGTGTTCAGCCCCCAAGATCTTCCCTTATTGATTGAGAACTTCATTGTCTCTCTTCTATGAGCTTGCCTTTGGTGGAGGCCCAACTGGAAGGAACTTTGTTTCTCAGTTCCGAACCATGCCGACACAGAAGTCTGTAGCTTATTCACTTCTGTTGATTACAACTTAATAAAAATACTCTTTTCTCATCCAATTGATATATTGCAAACATTCGAATTATTATTCCATGGGAGTATTTGTTATGAATGTTAATGGATTATGCTATTGAATGTGATAACATTATATATTGTCACCATATGCTTGCTTTGCTTGGTTGTTGAGGACTAGTTGTAGGTATATTTCTTTGGGTCAAGTGCTCAACGATGGACTTCATCAAACGTCTAGACGAGGCATGCATTTTATGTTGTCTTGCTAGCATATTTGTTTATATAACATACTTGAGAATATAGTTGATTTCTGCAGTCATTTCCATCTATTGTGGTTTTCCCCTATCCATAGAGAGATTTTCCTCGTAATAGAATTGACGATCATACTGGGGAGTGAATCTTCTTTTTTTGGGGTTTGGAGTGTTTTTATCCATAGATTTATCTCGTTCATATTGTGTTTCTTGTCATATCATTGCTTGACATCTTCTGCTCACTCTGGGTTTGAGTCTTTCATTCTTCTCCTTAGCCTAGTTGTGTTTTTGACACATATACATGGGTTTTTTCTTGACAGTCGTGTATATATGCGTGTTGTCCTTCTGCAAGCTGCATACATACATGTTTTTCCCTTGAACAGTCGCATACATCAACCTCTTTTGCTTGTTTGTTGGGTTTGGTGGTTGTTGGGTAGGTTTTGATGATTGTTGGGTATTCTTGGGTCTCTGTAGTGACTGTTAAGTGTCTGTGGGATGGAAGGAAACCTATCTTTGGTTGAATTTTTGGGCGGTGTCTTTCTCACCATCTTTTCATTTTGATTTTCCTTATACATTGGGCTGGGTGTTTTGATCCTTGGTATCCTACTTGAGTTGTCTCTTTTTATACACAGTAGAGTCTTTATATATCAAGCTTTTGTTCAATCCATGCATTTTCATTTTTTTTATATTGAAAATACAAAAATATTAGGCATTTTACATTGATTGGCATTTTTATCTTTTGAGTCTTTGTCATTTGTCTTAGTGCATGTAAAGAAAGATTGCATTTTTGTTTAGAATTTCATAATTGAATTGAAAATTGCATTTTTAGGAAGCATATCATTCATTGGAAATTGAAGTTAGGAATTTGCATTATATTCATGTTTACTTTACTTGTTGAGTCATAACATCACTAGTTTCATGACTGCACCTTTTGAGTAAGCATGGCCATTAAAATTAACGCTATAATTTAAAATTAATTAGTAACAATTTTATTTTCTAGGGTGCACAAACTAGCTTAGGATTTAGTGACTTGGAATAGGATTTTGTGAGTAAAATTCTCCAAGGATATTAAATCAACATATTTTTCTGACTAAGGGAGTGGAGAAATCCATTGTATAATCGATAATATCAAGAGGCTCCACTTGCACCGAAGCTAATCACGAGGTCGTGCGAGACCAGTTGAAGGGATATCCCCTCGATACCTTCTTAGCGTCAGAGATATTTCTAGGGATCTATTCATATCTGGGGATCTTGCTAGTACCCTTACCTTCGTGAGAGGTGGTGCTTTCAAGGTTTCATGCTTTTCTACCCTGCCCATATGGTGGACCTGACTTACGACTTCTCACTTATGCATCGGTTATACAGTGGTTGCTTAGTTGCTTGACTTAGGTGCCACATAGGTTACTTGCAGGGGTTATTTTGCAGGTATCATGGGTCATATAAGGGTCGAAAAACACATAGCCTTTATGGAGGATTACCTCTCTGGAGGGATCTGACCAACTGGTTGTTAATCCCATGAGGGCCTTTATAATTGATTATGTTACCTCCGATCTTTAGCAAGGAGTCTCAGGCCCCTCTTGGGTGATGCATACCTACTTTAGGGAGGGAGGCCCCTTTCAACCGCTTTATTCTGTTTGTGTGCATTTTGGTCGTTTGATTATATTTGGTGTGCTCTTTGATTATTAGTTGGCCTTAGGATTTGTTTTTATATCTTGAGTCTTAAGTCATTGTGGAGTCAGACCAACATCCATGCCCGTCTCGCCACTTGTTACAGTTACCACCAGATTTCGAGTCTTTGCATTCTAAAAGGCGTAGAGTTATTAGACATGGTACAAACACCTCCACTTTTCAGACTTGTGATTCTATAAGGATGAGTACTGAACCGAGTCATCAAAATACTGGGAGCCCCTCGACTCCCACACCGACTATAGTTAATGACACCCATTTGACTCCTGCAACCACCATGGTTGTAGTGTCGGAGGCACCTATCATCATTGTTTCATGTCTTATAGTGAATGATCAACCTATTTACATGGACCCATTTGGGTCTCTTGGTCACTCACTAGGCTATAATGTTCATTCCATCCCTGTGGCCTCTAGTCCTTTTTCCTATGGTATGTCGAATTTCACCTCGCAGTTTTCAAACTCCATCCCAGTTGTTGGCCCTAATGCTAGCATTGGACTTGGGGGCACAAATCCTCCTTATACTCCTTTTTCGTTTGATGGATCTCATATCCCTCAAACGACTCTTATAGTGGGAGGTATTCCTTCTTTTAACCTCAGGTCTATCCTTGTTCCTTCTAGGTGGAGTAACCAACTTGGTGGACAAGATTCTGCTCAAGTTCTGTCCTATACCCTCACCTCCTTAATGTCGATTCTGACCAACACATTTGGCATGAAGAATCCACATTTATCCTCTAGATTTACACCTGGAGGAGGTCAGTTTCACACCTTGGGAAACCCCCAACCCGGAGCCACTCCAGCTGGGGGTAGTTTTTATAACCTCCATCATAACATTCCTACTGGAATGATGCCCAACCAACCTCCTATGAATCATCCTGGAGGAGGGTCTTACAATCCCGGATAGGGCCATGGTGCTTACCAGAACCCTAGATGGGCTACAGTTCCCCAAACACAATCTTTCCAGGGATCTTGACACCAAATGCCGCAACCTCTTCTCCCTTTTCTAAACACACTCATCTTTCAAGACTTGCCTAAGTTGATGAATGATTATGTGTTTCATGATCCTACATGGCCCCCCATTCCCACCAAGCTTCCTTTGAATATTCTGAAATTCGAAGGTATGAATGGTGAGGATCCTGGTGATCACGTCACCACCTTTCACCTATGGTGCTCTTTGAATTCCCTTAATGACGATTCCATTTGGTTAAGATTATTTCAACGCACCTCATTGGGGTTGTCGTGAAATGGTATATCAAGCTACCTAAGGGGGCATATGGGACCTTTAGTCAGATGGTGCTAGTCTTCCTTAACCACTTCCAATTGTCGTTTCGTTACGATGCTGGCCTAGAAATTATGTTGACTTTACGCCAAGACACAACAACGCATATCTTGGATCACATCCAGGAGTGGCATAGACATAAGATCTTGATCAAGAACTGCATCCCATGGATTTCTTGTTAGAATGGTTCCTTAAGTCCTTGCAACCTCCTATCTCGAAGGATGTTGCTACATACGAGGTTACATATGAGGAAGAAGCAATATTCAAAGCCCAACAGTTAGTTCTTATATACGCTTAGTCTGGGATGTTATACCATATTCTTCCAAATGTACTGAGGTCAAAATATGACCCTAGACAAAATCCTGGACCTCATGCCAATGTCATTGTAGGCTCCGCTAATGTGAAATCCACAGACTCGGTGAAAAATCATTTGAAAGAGTTGTCGCTAAAATAGTCTGTAGGAGGGCCAACTTCGCATGTGTCTTCCAATCCCACTCAATCGGTGGATGTAAATCTCGTCCAATCGTCGATCGAACCAAATGTTTACCAACAACCAGGCGGGAATAAGAAGAAAAGACGTAATAGTAATCGTAAGGGTGGGAAGAATAATAATAAACCCAAGGACAATGGTAATCATGAGAAGACGAATAATAATGTTGGTGAGGGCAAGAAAGAAAGGCGTAAGGTGAAATTTCCCTGTAAGCTTTGTACAAATGATCGTCTTACTCATTTATGCCCCAAACTCATGAAAGCTGTGAGGCTCTTGTCTCTACCACCCACCATGCTGACGAATCCTTTCCCACATAACCAACACATGGCCTCAAGCTCCTCAAATGCCATAAATGTGGCCGGTGGAAGTCAAAACCCACCAACATAAGATGATGACTGTTTGTGCATCAATATGGTCAATTCTCAGGTTAATGTAGCCACTTGGTCTCGCTATTATAGTTCTTCAAAAATTGTACCTGGTCTAGAATCTCCTCCTCCTCCTCTATAGACGCCTTTGCAGATCAAAAAACAAGAGGCACCACCTCATATTTTGAAAGGAGTACTCAAGCGCTCTACCCACAATCCAAATGCTAGAGCTGCCCATAATTACTCTATTGTTGAGGACCTGGGTCAAACTGGTGCAGACCCCCCTACTCTCCCTTGGGGCTACTCAACCTCTCGAACAAGGATCGTTAAATATTCTTGAGCTGAATCAACTCCTCGGGACCTTGCTGGTCTCAAAATAAATCAAACACAGGCCCTATTATCACTCTCAGGATTTTCATGATCACGATCTGATCGTTACCGATTTGTCTATTGATTTTCATGATCACGATCTTGCACACTCGTTCCTCCTAGAGTGGTTTCACCCGAAGACAACAAATTTTTTCCACGTGTCCCTCTGGATATAATGGTCCAGATATTCTTCGCCCAGGTCGAATTCCTTTCGGAGTGTTAAGCCTCTGAACTTACGGATCTCTCACCACGTGCTCTCTGCAATGGACGGTTGCGATATGCTTCAGCCTTCGGGACTTCGAGAGTTTGTCACACTCCACACTTGAAATCCTCTGAAGTGACTTTCCCTGAATTCTCAAATCTGTTGACACATGTCTCCCTGCGACCAACGACCTGGATCTATTTCAGCTCTTCGACTATTTGGAGATTTCTCTTTCTCCTTGACCACAAAACTTCTAAAGTGATCTCACTTAGTAGTTGTGTACCTTAGGCCACCTATCCCTCTAGATGATGAACGATTCATTCCTACTTCGGACTTCGACGAATCCTTATCCCTGTGAACTTGCGAGGGATTAAAGTCTATGCACTTTACCTTGATTGGATGACTTTCGATCCTCTGCGTTGAGATCCTATAGCTAGGATCTGTTCCTCTCCTCAATTCTCTCCTTTGCTTCCCTGGATGTTGATCTAACGATCTATATTTCTTCCAAAAACAGATCCGACAACTGTTGTCGCTCCTCCTCCCGAGCTTTTGATTTCTTCCGACTTGGAAGAGTTTGTAAGTGTTCAAAGGCTTCGACCTTTGCTCCTCCTACGAGCCTGATTTCTTGGGTCTTGTCTGCAATTCTGAAAGCGATATTTCTTCTGAGTTTTTAATTTACTTAGTATCCTAAGGGTCTCGAACCTTTTTCTCCCTTCAAATGGTTCTTGTGCCCTCCCGACAACCTCTTCTCAAAGCACACCTTGTTGAGTGTTTTCTATAAAGTGTTCAACAACTCTATGAGTATCTTCCTCTGATACTCTTCTCTTTGAACTCGACATAGAGTTATCCTTGTGCACACTTGCACCTGCTCGATGCCCACCTGGAAGATCTCTACAGAGTATTCAACAACTCTACGAGTGTATTCTCTTTGACACTCCTTTTGTCTCTCTCTCTCTGAACTCAAAACAGAGTTTTTATGTGCACACCTGCACCTGCTCAATGCCCACCTGGCAGAGCTCTACAGATTTATCAGTGACTTTGTCTCTCTGTTCTTTCTCTACACAGTTTATCCTCCAAGGTATTAAACAACCTTGAGGTTCCCCTTGAGTTGTCATCACTCTGGTGTGCCCTCCTGGCACGTTCTTTTTTGACTCAACAGAGTTTAGATGTGTACTCCTTTCACTGGCTACAAAACCTCCAATGTTATGTTGTGCACTTCTTGCACAATCTAAATAATCAAAAACGATATTTTGAACTCAAAAAAGATAAATAAATCTATCTTCCTACTGCAGATGAAACCTATCATACATCTACAACATACATAAACATGTAGATAACAAAAAAAAAACATTCATTCATACTGGAATTCATAAACAATGAAATTATTTATTTTCTATTAATTTGAATGCTTGGTTACAATATGTGCAGATCAGAATGCCACATAGTCTCAGATCTCTCTCCTCACCTATCTTGAGCTCTCTCTAAGAACTACTTCTTCCTCTAATGAGGATTTCTAACTCTAAAACTAAGTTTTTTTTTCGTTCTCTCTTCCTGTTTTTTTTCTTTTTGAGTCTCTGAGACCCTGATAAAAAGATCTCTCTCCTTTTACCCAAGAGGGCTCTACGAGCTTCTCTTCTCTTCACCTAAACTCATCTATTACATTGAAGTTTCTTTTAATGGCCATCTGGTCTGAATTGAATCTAGATCCATCAACCTGTTAGCCATTAAACTTCTGTCTCCACAAAGGCATGGCTTGGATTTCACTCAACCTTACATCATTAATTCGTATAGGATCTTATTTCAAATTTAAAAATGGGAGGGTTGGTGTCTCTCCCTCTCTTGAATGTGATTTAAATGTGTTGGCTAGCTGGCGCATTGTTGAGGTGGAGCAATGCTCCTGCATTACAAAACCCTTGTGCGATGTCAGCTCTAGAGGTACTCTAGACGTGTCCTTCTCAGAGGAATTCCTTGCTATCTATGTTAGGAGCTCTAGACCCCAGTGGCTCGAAAGTTATCAAGTTTGATGTCACATATGTGAAGCCTCACTTGCTTTACCATGTGGCATTCCAACTCCATGTGGGTTACTCGAAGTATACCATCAAGGATGTAGTTGTTGATGAAGGTGCTGCTACATGTGTGATGTCTCTGATCTGTTGGAAAGATCTCAGCTCTCCGACTCTCTCTCAATCTCTGACCATGTTGACTTCTTTTGACGGTCATTCCTTTCACCCTCATGGTATTCTTCCTTCCTTTCCAGTGCAGTTAGGTGGGAAGATGGTAGAGGTGGATGTCGAGGTGGTTGATGTGCCCATCAATTATAACTTATTACTAGGACGCAATTGGAATTACGCTATGACTGTCATCATATCGTGTGTCTTTCGTATTCTTTTTTTCCTCACGATGGGAAGATTGTGACGATCGATCAATTGTCCTTTGCGTATGCTAGCCCTAGTGCATCTGTTGGACCATCGATCCCTGTGGTCGACAATTCTCAACCGAAAACTGAGAATATCAGTGTCAGAATGTATCAATCCCTTATGGGTACCTTCAACTTCATGGCACCGGTTCACCATATTTATGCTAGTCTAGACACCGCTAGTCATATTGAAGCTCCATCACCAACCACTGCTAGTCATGTTGGAGATTGGTCAACGACATCTGCAAGTCATGTTGAAGACCCGCAACTAGCCGCTGCTAGTCATGTTATGAGAATCACTCTAGTCACCATGTGTCACACTGCACATTCATCACTAACGTCTACTAGTCATGTTGGGGATTCATCACCAACCTCTGCTAGTCATGTTGGGTATTCTTCACCAACCTCTACTAGTCATGTTGGATATTTTCTACTAGCCTCTGCAAGTCATTCTAGGAGCATGTCACCATCCACTGCAAGTCATGTCGGGGGAATTCATAGGATTGATAATCCTAGACGTGTAAGACATAAGCCCAAGTTCCTTTGTAGGCTTTGTAAAGGAGATCACCTTACTCATTTGTGCCCTACTACTATTGTGGTACAAGAAGCATGGTCCTTGTCTAGGGGCCCTTTGGGTTCTAAGTTTTCTTTGGCTTCCCAACCTTCTTTGGTTGATATAGTGGTCATGTCGATGTAATCTTCGGTTGACACCCCTCTTCCTTTAGGGGTTGATGCATCTCCTGACCTTGTTGTCTCGTATCATGTTCAACCAGTGGTCGCGCTGATGCAATTTTCGGTCAATCCTGCTCTTCTAGTTTTAGTTCTATACCTTCTATGCCATGTCCTTATAATTTACATTTCTATACATTTTGAACAAGAGAGAGTTTTACTCTCCCCGAGTACTCTCCCTTCAAGTCCTAGGGGGGTTTCCTTTGATTGGAATGATCTTGTACAACCCGAATTCCTTCTTCTACACCTTTCCAGATAAGGGGCATTCTTCGATATATTGTATATAAGGTAACCTCTTCAAGTATTTTATCCTCCTCAGCTTTAAAAGATTTTGGTTTTCCCAAGCTTGTGTCATCTCTTCATAAGTTGTTGACCTTTCACAAAAGTCCTACACTAGAGGCTTGGCCTCCCCCATTATATGTTTCTTAGAACAACATCCACAAGACTGATTTAAGCTCTTTTCCGACTTGTCTAAAAAGTGAAAAGATTGTCGAGTGAATTTGTCGCTTTCACACTCTTTAATTAGACTTGAAAGGTCATGAGTATTATTCAAGCTCTTTTCCGACTCATTTTCAAAAAGTGAAAAGATTACCGAGTGAAATTTTCTCTTTCACACTCGTAAATTGGATTTGAAAGGACATCTATTTGGTACAAATTTATCCCTTTTTCAAACCAAGTAGAATAAGATTATGAAAAAGGATATTTTTTAGGCATTAAGTTGTGATTGAATCTCATTCCCTTGCTTGCAGTATTGAGCCTATAGTCAGTTCTCACTTTGCATTATAAACTATTTGCCTCAGCAGTTTTGCATCCTCAACCAAGAAGAGCCTCGTTTATATCCTTTGCAATTTGAAACCCTATACCTAGGAGGGAAAATTCCCCCGAGTGTCCATCTCCCGCATGCACCCCCTTTCATTGAGCATAGGTATATTCCACTGCTGGAGCAAGTTTTACTTACTTGTGACACTTGTTTCCTCCTCTGTATCATAACATTCATTTGACTATGAAAAAACAAAAAAAGACGGGCAAGAAGGGAGTATTATCTTATATTGGAAACAATCGTGTCGCCTTTGAATGGAGAACAAAGTTATTTAGTCCACGTGTCATCATAATTTTGGTTTTAGCATGGCCTTAAGGAAGCTGAACTCATTATAAAGAGTTTTCTCCCCCGACTGGTTACTCTTCCAGTCCCTATGGAGAATTTGATTGATGCCTCCTGCATCTCATGGTTTCATCATTGATTCTATGTTGTCAGAGTCTTCCATATGTCTCATGCTCTTGTTCAAAGGATGTCTATCAACCTGTGTTGGTCATTCCTCAGAACTCTTGATTTTGCATGTCGACCATACCCTTAGTTTGTCTCAAAATCACATGATGTTGTACTCCTATTACGTACCCTGGTCCTACTTTCATTATTGGTAGGTAACCTTGGACCAAGTAGTCGACATATCATCATTGTTCATTGACTGGGTGGTTTCCCTTGTGTTCAACGACAAGACATCTATTCACACATTGGGATTCGTGTAGTGTCTTGGGTGCCATTATCCTTATTAGTGGTTTCCTCGCCTTTGTCAATAGTTTTCCTTATTGGCTTCTATTTAGAGGGTCTTTTTCGTGTACTTCTTGCACTTGGCACACGCGAAAGATGCACATGGTCATTGGTTCATGAACATGTTATTCGTCTGATTTCCTCCAAATCATGAAGCTCTTGCTTTGTACCTCGTGTTGAATAATGAGAGATGCCTTAATTCTCTCCTTTCAGTGGGTCTCCTTCCATCGACTTCATCTCATCTATTCTAGAAATGAGACCTAGAGTCCTATGAGTACCTTGAGGCTTCCAGTCATTAGTGGCAGGTTCTCTCACCATCGACATTTGGGAGCACATCAATGTCTCCTGATTAATGGATTCTTCAAGTGTTCAACCTCGACTCCTTTATTAAAACTTGTAAGAATGTACTCGGTGCCTTGACACCTACTTTCATCACTGGTAGGTTGTCTCGCGTTTTTTAACGATATACCTCAATGACCAGTAATCAAACGAAGTCTCATTGTGTTCAACCTCAACTCCTTTATTCACACGATGTAGACTTGCACCTTTGGTGGATTATGTAGAAGAGTTGAAGACGTCAGTATGTGGTCGTAGCTTTCCTAAGTTGTTACTTCCTTTTCATTGGAATAATACCTATGTGACTTCAGTGATCATGGGAGATCAGATTGTACTCCATTGTATATAGATATCTTCAAATTGATTTTGAGACTGGTTCTACTGGGCCTTGTTCGTGACTATGACATCCATTGGCATGTAACTGCATTTGTATTTGCCTATTCATGGCCATAGACAGTTGTTTGGTATATTTTCAAATGGATCTACAGTGCAATTCAAATTGGCAGCCATGTATGCAAAGTTAGTACAGATTGTAATGAGCAACTAGCTCTTCCAGCTGGTTCCCCATCACTCCACTTCTGGGTTTTTATAATGTATTTCAACCATCACAGATACTCCTCTGGCCTCACACATTAGGGGGAATATTTTATAGCAATATTTTCCTCACCCCATGCAGTCTTGCACATAAGTCCCTTTTCCATTTCCACATGCATACTTTTAATCCCTTTTTGCAAATCCCAGAGATAAAAATATAAATTTTCCACATATACGCACCTCACCTATTATACAACATGCGTATATGTAGGTTGTACCACTACAACCTGCATACATCGGGAAATGTGCCCAGAAATGAAAAATAGTGTCGGGTTTCCATGTCACAATAGGATATCAATGATCCTTGGCCTTCCATATACTGGAAATGTTCCAACTCGGCCCTTCAGTTCCACTTGAAGGCTATAAATGGGCCAATTCTGAGCTATGGAAAAGAGGAGAAATAATTCAACTTTGAGAGAAAAGTTACTCTGGAGGAATTATTCACTTCAGATTGAGTCTACATCCCTTTTTTCTTTAAGTCTGAACACAGTTCTCTTCCCTTGTTGATTGAGAACTTCATTGTCTCTCTTCTATGAGCTTTCTTTTGGTGGAGGATTAAATTGGTGGAGGCCCAGCTAGAAGGAACTTAGTTTCTGAGTTCTGAACCATGTCGACATGGAATTCTGTAACTTATTCACTTATGTTGATTACATATTAATAGAAATACTCTTTTCTCATCCAATTGATATCTTGCAAATATTTGAATTATTATTCCATCAACGTATTTTTTATGAATGTTAATGGATTATTCTATTGAATGTGCTAACATTATATATTGTCATCATATGCTTGCTTTGCTTGGTTGTTGAGGACTAGTTGCAGGTATATTGCTTTGGGTCAAGTGCTCAATGGTGGACTTCATTGAACGTCTAGAGAAGGTAGGCCTTTTATCTTGTCTTGCTAGCATATTTGTTTATATATCATGCTTGAGAATAGAGTTGATTTTTTTGGTCATCTCCATCTGTTGTGGTTTTCCCCTAGCCATAGAGAGATTTTCCTCGTAACACCAAGCATCTCTAAAGATGAGACCATTTGAGGTACTTTATGGAAGAAGGTGCAACACACCTGTAAGCTGGGACAACCCAACAGATAGAGCAATAGTTGGACCAGAACTACTCAGAGAAATGAAAGAGCGGGTGTTGAAAATAAAACAGAATTTAAAGTGGGTGATCATGTATTTTTAAAATTGAAGGCCAACAAAAGTTTCCTGAAGTTAAGAAATTATTCAAAGTTGGCAGCTCGTTTTTGTTGGTTGTTTGAAATCCTAGAGAGGATTGGGCATGTGGAATATATCCTTACATTGCCTGCATCCATGTCTATTCATAATGTATTCAAGGTATCTATGCTCCAAAAGTATATACCTGATGTTAATCATGTTATTGATTGGAATGTGATTCAGGTGGAGCAAGAAGGTGCTTTTTAGGTGCATCCGGTGTGCATTCTAGATATGAAGATCAAGCAGCTTTGGAATCGAGCCATAGAGCTAGTAAAGGTCTAATGGGTCTGGTACGGTCACGAGGATGTGACTTGGGAGTATGAGGATGCTATGCAGACAGTATACCCTCACCTTTTGTAGGTTTTTTGAACTTTTAGTTGTATATGTATATATATATAATGCAATGAGGACAATGCATAAAATAAGGGGAGGGGGATGTAACACCCCAAGACCCATCCCTAGTTTTAAATGTGAATATGTTTTATAGGCTGGTGAGCCAGGTTATTATAAGTCAGGAGGCTTATGTATTGATTAGGCCAGAGAGCCTAGATGCTAAAAGGCCAGTGAGCTTATTTTTGTATATGTAAACACTCATATCATTAATATAATACATCATTGTGTGTAGACCGACCATGATAAAAGAGTATGGGGGACTAAAATCCACTAGGAAGGGAAAGGGATGGGCTAAGAGCCTAGAAAGTGGGCTAAGCTAGAGGACTTATTGCCAAAGTAATATTATAATATTATTCCTAAGGATTATGGTGAGGATAATTATTTTATCCTAAGTTCTTATGGGAAGGTGAATGAATCCCAAGTGGAGAGAAAATAAGCTACTGGAGATCCATGTGTTATCTAGGGTGCATGCAAATATGTGTGGGGAAATTAGTCTGTTTTGGGAGGTTTTTTCTCATGCACCCAACCATTCTCTCCATCGTTGAACCTCAACGTCATTCATGTACCTTTGGAGCCTGCACGCACTCCTATAGCTACCATGTACTTCCTATTATCATCAGTAAATTGTATCCCTCCTAGGAGGCACAACACACCTATACATACCCGAGTTAGTGTTGTATATTTTTGTTATGAGTTGCGCCTATACCAAACTTGAAGGTTGTTGTTGTTGACCATCACCCGTACCTTTCCTATTATGTGCAACGCTCTGTTCCTTAACTGAGTTTGGTTGCTGCCACCAGCTATTCGATATTTTGTTTTATATTGCTGCCTTCACCTAAGTCGGTACCTGGTTGACTAGAGCATTGGATTGAAGAACCGGGTTGTCATGCATGTGGGATTGAAGAGGCAGGTTTTCAGGCCAGTTAGAAACTCTCTCCAAGAGAGAGAACCGTTGGAAATTGAATTCCTGAAGGAGCCCAACTACAGTTAGAGTGATCTGAGACTTCCTATCTGAACTGTTGTTGAAGCCCTGGAAGGGAAGTGGGGCAGTCGAAGGATTGTTGAGCAGAGAAGGGGCACACTTCTTGGGGTGGGACAAGCATCTGAGGAATGAGAGACTGTAGGATGGTAGTTTGAGTTGTCTCATGGGATGAAATCCTTCCCGTTGTCTGTATTGTCTCAACTTAGCTAGGAATCCCTTTGCCCAGGTGGAGTTTAGTCCCAGCTCGGGGGTGACCCACTGCTAAGATCTTTGAGCAGCGTGGTCTAAGGCTGAGAGGTTTGTGGAAGGTCTACATGGATTTGGTGGTATTATATAAAAGATAAGTATCAATTATGTGTCCAATTGCATGTTGTGTATTTGTACATGTCTTTATAATTATGAGTATTGTGTGTGTATGTTGTATGTATAGGCTTATTGTTATTTCCACATGATTCTATGCATTAGCACAATGTATCTGTTTGTATTAAATTTGTATAAGTATATACAATAGAAATGAATAATTGCTATGTGGCATAGCCTAGCAGTCTAAATATGGGGATGCTACAATTTGGTTTCATAGATTAGTAAGAGTGTGTTATGGAGTAGCATGGCTCGGCCTGGAAGGCTAGGGATGTTACACAATACAAGTTTCTTCTTGAAAAATTTCATTTAATTAGTTCCTCATTAATTAAATATATCATCAATATATGCATATCTAAAATGGGTCCCTTCCCCTTTTTAATAAAAGCTTTTAAATAAACTTTTATTTCACAATTTAATTAATTTCCCATTTAAAATAGGAGGAATGTGTTTTAATTTTCTGGGAATGATAATAAAATTTTTAGCCATGTAAATCACTTATGTGATCTTCATCATCTTATCTATCCAACGATATAAAATTTTCCCAAATCCGTCGCCTGGATCCCAAGATATGAGCTCGTGAAGTTGAACTGTCATGCATGCCCATTAAAAAATGCAGCTAACTGATATTTTAATTTTTGAGAAAAATATATCAACTTTCAACACTTGAAACCCATACCACCATATTCTACATCAAAATACCTTTCCAACAGTATACATTTTGCATGATTCTGACACCCGAAGCTCAGTTATGGCCTCTGCAAGATTGTGACTCAGCCATCGTCGATCTGATGTCTTGGGGAAATCTCAACCTTTGATTTCAAATTCATTTCTCCCTCTTTGAAATTTCGACTTTTTATTCAGAAATATTATCCCACATTCATTGGGATATTACAATCTTCATGGTAAACAATACTAAGTGTTTCATACACTTAGCAAGAAACAAAGAAGAGAAGAAATTATGGAGCTTGGAGGATTTGACCTTTGGAAAGTTATTGAATAAAATCATATTTTTTTGGAATCCCATCATCGTCCACCTAATGCCCAATCAGCAATGAGTCATCACTTAGTCATTTTCAATTCATATCACACGTGTCAAAAACTCATTAGATGCCAAATATAACCAATAATATGTCGCCATGTGTCATAAATTGTATGTTTCCACATGTCTCCAATGTTGAGTTACCATGTGTCATGACCTCATTCATTGCCATGTGTCATATTCTCATTCATTGGTTTTCATGCCTTGAAATAGCTTTGAGAATTTGGCTAAGTATGGGAGATGAGACGAGAGGGGAGGAGAGAAATTTGTGGGTAGTGGAAGTTGAGGGGGTAGTTTGTAGATAGCGAGAGTAGGGGTGAGGAAGGTGAGGGGGAAGGGTGAAGGAGTGTGGTGGGTGTCCGCCCCCCTCCATAGATTGAAATATGTCTTGAAATATGGTTAAGTATGGGAGGATAAGGGATAACGGAGGGGAGAGGCTGGAGAGATAAGGAGAAAAATGGTTAAGTGTTGAGATGGATAGAAGTGAAAGGTGAGAGAAATAAGTGATGAGAATACTTAGCCAAAATTCGAAAAAGGATAGAAGAACATGATACTTAGAAAGATTATTCAAAATTGGATCTCTAGACCATATTTTGAATAACCGAGGCATACAAAAACGTATTTTTTATCTGAAAAATGCGTGGAGAATCTGAGACTGAGGGCTATGCGGTGAACTTATAAAAGTTCAAAAATTTTCATCTTCCATTATCATTTGTTTATATTAATCCAAGAGAGGGAAAATATAGCTGACCATTTTTTGGTCAACAACTGGCTCCAACTGTGGGACATCGACCCCTTGTGGGTTGCTGAGAACACCAGAATCTCAAGACCAACTACCTTCTCCATTGCGCTATGGAGTCATATTCAAAGTAAATTCCCGCAATTCTTCTTCGTTCATGGAGTTATATTTAAACTTCAATACAAAGACCTCCTTATTATGCAAAATTGAATTGAAGAAACCAAATATGTGCATACATGATCTACCTACCCTAACTTACTTGAAAGAAAGGTTCACCTTAGGTGTAGGCATATTTCCAATGGAGCCATTCAAGCATTGATTTTATTTGTGGAATGAACTCCAAAATTATGAGATATGTTGGGACTTGTACTAGTGAGTCAGGGGCACTCTCAATATGTACTAGAGAAAAACTATACCAAGTATGGTGAAGATTTGATTGTGTTGTTTGGCCAACAATGCTCTGGAACCATAATTCAATGAAATCAATTCTTGGTTGCTCAAGAATACTATTGTCTTTGATTGGTTGAGGAGTTTTCAACATAAGAATACATTCGTCCTTTTCCTTGTTTACTTCCACTTCCAAGGTTCTTGATTCATCAAAAATATCTTGAAAAGACTCTTCTTTCTTGTAAAGGTGATCTTCCTCACCATTCTTCTCAAGATTCATTTCTTCCATCAATTCTTCTTGCTGCAAGTTCTCTTGTGATGTTTCATCATCTATTACAAGGCTGAAATCTTCTTGTGTATTTAGTGGAGGCTTCTCAATTTCATTTTCAATTTTTTTGCTTGAAATATCTTCATATGGAGTATATAGGAGGTTGAAATTGTATTCTTGTAATTTGGAATTTTCATCCTCCTCTTTAGCAACATGACTTGTCTTAGAAATTTCATCCACTCTTTGATTAGATTCTTCTTTGAAATTGGTGACTTCATTATCTTGCTTCCATATGGGAAAGGATGGGTGGGCAACACCATTTAAAACATCAGCAAAAACATATGAATGCACTTTTGGGATGAACTTTTCTGCAAATGAATCTTCTAACACATACCAGTTGGTAATGCAGTTAGCCACTAATGAACTATACCATTGAAGAGCATTCCCTCGTAGATTTTGTAATAATAATATACATGTAACATTGTCTTCGTTGAGGTTGAAATCATAACATGTACCTTTAAAATTAATCAATTGTTTCTCTGCATCTTCTAAAGCATCCCCAAAGAATGTAGAAAAAATTTCAATAGGAATATTGGGCATTTGAAAGTTTATTTCTGGTAGATTTAAAGGGGTATTATGAAATCGTCTCATTCTTTGAGTATTTCTCCCTTTTGTCGAGTCTTGTAAAGAAATTGATGGGCTCGATGAAGAATATAAAGAAGCATCATGACATGAATGAAACCCTTCATTTTGAACTTTTTCAATGGAGTTGTCAGGGAGTTCATTCTCCTGAATCTTTGGTGCTTCTTGTTTCTTTTTGAAATTACAAAAAAGACGAGACATGCTTAAAATAAGCAACAATTTTCTTGAATCTTCTTTTTGAAAATTTGAGCCATGGAGATTTTTGGTTCCTCAAATATCTTGAAAATAAATCGTTCCCTACTATGGTTGCCAAAAATGTTGATGCTTGAATCCATCAGGACCAAAACGACAACCTCATGAGGACATTGTTCCCCCTTCATTTTTAGAGAGGTGGTTCTCCTCTTTGAATAAAATATATATCTTTGAATATCTTGGTTTAGGGAGAGTGCTAGGCAGAAATCCCCAAATCTTTATTGCTTGGATTTATATGAAAATGGTTCTTCAATAACCCAATATGATCTTTATGTGCATCAAAAGTATTTTTACAATAAGAAAAGATTGAAGGAGGGATTCAACATCAGAATTAAATTGTGATCACCATCACACACAATATTCTTAATAATACATAAATGCATCCATTTCTTATTCATGAGAAATATGAGAGAATGATTTAATCATCTCAAATAATTTTAATAGAGTACTGCAATTAGTAATAAAAGAGAAATTGATAGTTCAACCTCAAATATCTCATACTTAAAACTCAAAGTTACAATATACAATTAAGATCAACCCTGAAGCAATTCTTTGTGGAGTTTATTCACGAGAAATGTTCTTCATTACCAAAAAATTGACAGCCATGTATGTGGCTGCAAATACTCCATGATCATACAATAAAATTCTGTAGAAGAATACAAGAAAAACACTCAACAACTCATCCTTGTGCCCAACTCTGAGATTCAAGCATAAAGCTATCAGAAGTGGTGTAGAAGAATAAAAAGAATGGAGAAGATGTAGATTTATTTATTTTGATCAGAATCTCTATTGTGTATCCATGGTTGTACCTTCTTCTTCCTCTGATATTCTTCTTACCCCTCTGACAATACTGATTATTGGAACCCTTAATGACGTCTCTCTTCTCTTTTTAAGAAGAGATTTTCTAGCTACTTGTGTAGTTAGGGTTTTCTTCTTCTCTTGAAATTCTCGTGCAAGTTTCTTCTTGAAACCTTCCATTTAATTAGTGCCTCATTAATTCCTTATTAATGAAATTATATCATCAATATATATATA
>JZKD02S0112380.1:250669-268760 GCA_000966675.3 Picea glauca
AGTTTTCTAAGAATGATAATCAAATTTTTATCCATGTAAATCACTTATGATGTGATTTTCATCGTCTTGTCTTTACAACAATATAAAATTTTCCCAAATCCATCGCCCGGATCTCAAGATATGAGCTCATGAAGTTGAATTGTCACGTGAGTCCATTAAGAAAAGAAGTTGACTGATATTTTAATTTATGAGAAAAATATATCAAATTTCATCACTTGAATCCTATACCACCACCTTCTACGTCGAAATACCTTTCTAACGGTAATACTTTTGCATGATTCTGACACTCGGAGCCCAAGTTATGGCCTCTTCAAAATTGTGACTCAACCACCGTCGATCTAATGTCTTGGGGCAATCTCAGCCTTTGATTTCAAATTCATTTCTCCCTCTTTGACATTTCAACTTTTTATTCATAAATATTATCCCACATTCATTGGGATATTACAAATCTTCATGGTATACAATACTAAGTGTTTCATACACTTATCAAGAAACAAAGAAGAGAAGAAATTATGGAGCTTGGAGGATTCAACCCTTGGAAAGTTGTTGAATAAAATAATATTTTTTTGGAATCCCGTCATCATCCACCTCATGCCCAGTCATCACTGATTCATTTTCAAGTCATATCCCACATGTCATAAACTCATTAGATTCCAAATATAAACAATAATAGTCCTCCATATGTTGCAAATTGTATGTTGCCACATGTCTCCAATGTTGAGTTGACATGTGTCATGACCTCATTCATTGCCATGTGTCATATTCTCATTCATTGGTTTTCATGCATTAGAATAAATTTGAGAATTTGGATAAGTATGGGAGATGGGACGAGAGGGGAGGAGGGAAAATTGTGGGTATTGGAATTCGAGGGGATAGTTTGTAGATAGCAGGAGCAGGGGTGAGGAAGGTGAGGGGGAAGGGTGAAGGAGTGTGGTGGGTGTCTAACCCCTACCATAAATTGAAATATGGCTTGAAATATGGCTAAGTATGGGAGGATAATGGATAAGGGAGTGGAGAGGGTGGAGATATAAGGAGAAAAATGGTTAAGTGTTGAGATGGATAGAATTGAAAGGTGAGAGAAATAAGTGATGAGAATACTTAGCCAAAATTCGAAAAAGGATAGAAAAACATGATAATTAGAAAGATTTTCAATATTGGATCTCTGGACCAGATCTTGAATAACTTAGGCATATAGAAACGGATTTCTGATCTGAAAATGTGTGGTGAATCTGAGACTGAGGGCTATGCAGTGAACTTATAAAAGTTCAAAAATTTTCATCTTTGGATATCATTTTTTTATATTAATCCAAGAGTGGGAAAATATAGTTGACCAATTTTTGGTCAACAACGCCCAAGTGTGTCACCTTGGGGTGCCCCTGTTTTGTTCGTAAAGAAGAAGGATGGTATGCTGAGACTTTGTATCGACTTCATGAAGTTGAAAAAAGGTAACAGTAAAGAACAAGTTTCCTTTTCCAAGGATAGATGATCTCTTTAATCAGTTGCAGGGCGCACACATATTTTCTAAGATTGATCTCATATTTGGATATCACCAGGTAAGAATTAAGGAAAAAGACATCAGTAAGACTACCTTCAGAATGAGGTACGAACATTACGAGTTCACAGTGGTGCCTTTTGAGTTGTCAAATGCATCAGCTATCTTCAAGTGTTTAATGAATGGAGTTTTCAAAAGTTATTTAAATAATTTTGTCATTGCATTTTTGGTTGATGTACTTCTACTAAAAGTGAGAAGAAGAGAATGAGCATCACTTGAGGATGGCATTGCAAGTATTGAGGGAGCATCAATTTTATGTGAAGTTGAGCAAGTGCTCATTTTATCAGTGATAGATTCATTATTTGGGTCATATTATTTCCAAGGAAGGAATAGTTGTGGATCCGAAAAAGATAAAAGCCATTGAGGAAAGGCCGGCACCAACAAATGTCGCGGAAGTAAGGTCCTTCATGGGATTGGAAGGGTATTACAGAGGGTTTATTGAAGGATTCTCACAGATTGTTCATCCAACTACATCTTTGCAAAAGAAAGGTGCGCGATTTGATTGGACTCCAAATTGTGCAAGGAGTTTTCAACACTTGAAAGGTTTGTTGACAAGTGTGCCGATTTTGAGAATTGTTGATCTTGATGCAAACTTCATTATGTGCATGGATTCATGCAAGGAAGGGCTTGGTGGAGTCCTTAGTCAAAATGGGCATATGGTGTGTTATGAATCAAGAAAGTTGAAAGAGCATGGAAGGCTCTATGCTACTCATGATTTCGAATTGGAAACTAAAGTGCATGCCCTAAAGATGTGGTGGAATTATCTTATGTGTAAAATATTTGAGCTAAGGATAGAACATAGTGGTATGAAGTATCGGTTTGGACAGCCAAGTTTAAATTCTAGACAAAGCAGTTGGTTAGAATTCCTCACTGAGTGTGACTTTGACATAAAGCATAGCAGAGAAAAAGAGAACAATGTGGTTGACGCACTCAGCAGGAGGGTGCATGAGATGCATGCTACAACCATTAGTGGATGACACACTCAACATGAGGGTGCATGAGATGCATGCTACAACCATTATCATGTATAAATTGGATTTGTGTGACAAAATTTTAGAAGTTTTCAAATCAGATCTGTGTTATGTGGACATAAAGGCAACTTTACAACGGGGTATGTCAAAACATAAATTTAAAGGTTATGAGCTAAGAGAGGATGGGATCCTCATGTATAGACGCAGAGTCTATGTGCCAAATGATCATGATTTGAAGGGCCTGATATTGTCAGAGATGCATAAGGTTCCTTATGCTAGACATCCAAGTTACCAGAAGATAATTGTCGCAGTCAAGAAGCAATACTTTTGGCCATGTATGAAAAAGGAAGTTGTTGATTTCATTGCTAGATGTCTCGAATGTCATAAGGTCAAGATTGATAATATACATCCAGCTAGTTTGTTATAGCCTTTTCCCGTTCCTGAGTGGAAGTGAGAATTTGTGACCATGGATTTCAATACTAAGTTGCCTAAGACTGCTAAGAAACATGATTCTATTATGGTGGTGGTGGACAAGATTACTAAAGCTGCCCATTTTTTTCCAGTGAAGTTAGCGCACAGGGCAGCTAATATTGTTGATATTTACATGAGAGAAATTGCCAAGCTACATGGTGCACCTAAGACAACTGTGTCTGACAGAGATTCCAAGTTCACCTCAAAATTTTGGAAAGGGTTATTCAAAAGTTTTGGAACAAATTTTGAATTTTAGCACAACATATCACACCGAGTCAAATGGACAAACAAAGAGGGTAAATCGGGTAATTGAAGACATGCTAAGGATGTATGTCATGGATGAACCATCAAAATGGGAAGACTACCTTCATTTGGTAGAGTTTGCTTACAACAATGAGCCCATTTGAAGCATTTTATGGTAGAAAGTGCAACATGCCAGTGAGTTGGGAAAACCTTGCAGATCGTGTAGTAGTTGGGTCATATTTTCTCCGGGAAATGGAGGAATAGATGGTGAAGATTAAGAAAAATTTAAAGGCTATCCAAGACATGCATAAAAGTTGCACAGATAAAGACATAACCCACATGGAGTTCAAAGTGGGTGATCACGTGTTCTTGAAAGTGAAAGTTAGGCGCAGTTCCCTGAAATTGGGAAAGTGTTCTAAGTTAGCAACGCGTTGTTGTGGATCGTTTGAAATCCCAGAGAGGATTGGTCCTATCGCATATATGCTTGCATTTATTGCATCCTTATGTATTCATAATGTTTTCTATGTGTCCTTACTTAAAAATTACGTACCTGATGCTAATCATATTATTGATTGGAATGTGATTCAGGTGGAGCCAGAAGGCGATTTTCAAGTGTGTCTAGTTTGCATATTGGATCAAAAAATCAAACATCTTTGGAATCGAGTCATGGAGCTAGTAAAGGTTGAATGGACCTGCTACGGTCTTGAGGATGCAACTTGGGAGTGTGAGGATGTTATGTGGGTAGAGTATCCACATCTTTTTGAAGATTTTTGAAATTTTGTATGTACATGTATAAATGATGCACTCAGAACAATGCATAAATAAGGGGGAGGGGAATGTGATGTCCTTGATCCAAACCCTTTGTAATTGTACATATAGGATGGTGAGTCGTTGCTACTAAATGTAAGTGTACATTTAGGTTGGTGAGCCATTGGAACTAATTTTTGATGTTGTGTGTACTTGAGTAGTGCATGGAGAATTTTTATTAAAGACAGGGTGCACACATTTCATAGCATTGCGCACACTTGGATAAGCGCACACATTTCACAGTGTTGCACGCACTTGGGTAAGTGCATGAGAATGAACTAGGAGTGCACATAGAGCTGATTTATATATACATATATAT
Organism: Picea glauca; assembly: GCA_000966675.3. Taxonomy (NCBI): domain Eukaryota; kingdom Viridiplantae; phylum Streptophyta; class Pinopsida; order Pinales; family Pinaceae; genus Picea; species Picea glauca. The sequence goes on from JZKD02S0112380.1 coordinate 255,033, forward strand.
AGATATAGATATAGATATAGATATGGTTGTATATGTATTGAGGTTAGAGAGCCTATGTGATTATGAGGCTGGTGAGCGGGGATGCAGATAGGCTAGTGTGCCTATCCATGTAAATATAATCATAATTATTAATATAATATTACATTGCTATGTGCAGATAGACTCAAACGAAAAGAGATGGGGGGATGACTCCACCAGAAAAGGGAAAACGGGGTGAGACTTAAGTCTTGGGGAATATTTTATAATATTTATGGAAAAGTGTAATGTTGGATAATTATTTTATCCTAAGTTCCCGAGGGTAGGGAACGAGTCACCAAGTGGCTTAAGCTACTTCTGAGGGTGAAATATTTCAATTTTAAGGAATGCAATATATATTGCTATCCTTAGTGTATTTTGGAAAATTATTATTTGGGGATTATTCAGGATTTCACTCTCGGGTGCAGTAGGGGTCGGTTTGGGGGAGAGGACAACTATTATATTATATGCACAAAGAAGCTTGTAAGGATTTTATGTACTATAATAAAAGTTTTACTATCGAAGAGGCAGGTTGTCAAGCCTGTGAGTAGTCTCTCTGGGTGAGATATTTGTTGTTGAAGAAGAAGGTTGTCAAGCCCGTGAGCATACTCTCTAGGTGAGATTTTTGTTGATAATTGTTCCATTGTGCACTAGGCATTAGTTGCAATACTGAGAGACTTCATGTTCGGCCTGTTGTTGGTAACCCTGAAAGGGAAGTGGGGCAGCCGAGGGACTATTGAGTAGAGAAGGGGAACACTTCCTTGGGTGTGATAGGCGTGTGGGGAATGAGGGATTGTAGGCTAGTTGCAGCAGCGAGAACCTTGGAGTGAGAAATTATGTTGAGAGTCAAACCTTATATTGTCACTGGGAACCCTTTTTCTCTGGTGGAGTTAAGACCTAGCTCGGTGGTGACCTGTTGCTGAAAGATTATGAGAAACAGAGTCTATGGCTGGGAGGAACGTCTAAGTTTTTCACACAGTTGGTAACTTTCATAAAACATAAGTGTTCTTTATGTGTTTGTGTTGGTTACTGTGTGCTTGTTTATCTATGCGTCATATGGTTTAATTTTTGTATCTTGTCACATATAATTAATTGTTGTTATCATGTCTAATGTTGCTTGCACTTGTAAGTGTGGTGTTGATAGTCATTATTTAGTTGTGTCTGAGTATTACAGTTGTTGATAGTCTTTCCTATGAAGTTAATCTTATGATTTTGGTTATGAGTCTTCAAGAAGAGGTTTGAATAGTCATGTGCGTAGAGAAAACTCTATGTGCAACAGGGGTTGGAGTTACTTGTGTGCACAAGGAAGAAGTTTGCGCACACAAGTAGGATAGATTTTGCATGTGATGCCAGGGTGGTTGTGCGTACGATTGTGTTGTGTGATCAGTATGCTGATGCGTGCAATTTTTTGAGTTACTTACGCTATGTAAACTTGTGTTGAAAGGAGAAATTTAGTGTGGTGCGACTCGGTTTGAGGTTGAGTGCACTACTTCAAGTGATACTACATAGACCGGTGCTTAGTATAGAATCCACGCAGTAGATTTTTGGAGTAGCATGGCCTTGTAGTATGCTGGGGATGTTACAGTTTGGTTGATTCAAAGCTACAAAAGTTGAGATTGAGTGATGTGGCCCAGCCTTGGGTGGATGGGGATGTTACAGGGACTCAATGCGTATTCAAGTTCACTTATTATTTTCTTCAACTTAATGGTTTGCAATTCTTGTTGGGAAATTGAATCTACAAGAGCATCCCTTATGGAGCGATGTAGTTACATGAGTTTAGACGGTGCAAATTCTGATACATTGACCACATACCTTAATTTTTGAACCACTTTTTGGTGATTGACACTGACCCTTTCTATCTGCAGTCTATTTTCATGGCTCTTGTATTGATTGTTGTATAGTGTTAAGGACTAGCTATCAAAGAACATTGGTTTCTCTATTGCAAGTTCCTATGTAATTTCTTGGCTTTCAACAATTTTGCAAGCTACCCAGTCAGGTAGATTTCTTCTCTAAACTTACATATCTTCAACATTTGTTGGGCTTCTTGTATCTTGGGAATTGTCTCTATTTGTTCATTTGTTTCCTTTTTTTATGAAACACTATATGTGTGTGTTCAATATTTGTATGGTGTGGTTGCTCACCATCGTCCTCTCCACCATATTTGTCGTTATTGTCTTGTTTGTTTATCTTGTGTTGTTTTTTTCTTTGGTTAGGCAAGCAAATTTTATGTGGCTAGCGATTGGAGGAGGATTGTACATTAGGATTGATTTCTTCTCTTTCCATTGGCTTACCCTGGATTTTGGTATTTGAATTTATTTCTATTAACAAGCCATCATTGCATGCTTTTTTTTCCTTTTTTGTCGAGTTCTGAGGCTTTTCTTCATCAAATGTTATAAAAAGGTCGTTGTACCTTATTGATGTGAAATGTTGAGAGAACAGTCCCTCGGGATCAAATCCCCTTACTAGACATGATTCTTTTAGATTAAACATATTAAGTGTCTCTGAGACATGTTTTAGATGGGATAGATTCCTAATCATTGTATCCCCAACTTGAAGTGGCGATGTAATGAATTGTTTTTTTCTCTTTTTTTCAAATAGAATACACCGGGCTTTATACTAGCGACAAAATTTTGCAACAAAATATCTATCGCAAACAAATATAGGGAGAAAAAGTAGGTTTTCTTGATATACATATAAGAAAATGTAAGTGTCGCGACTTTGTTCTTGAATGCAAATGTCCTTTTCCTTAAGAAAATCTTCAGCTTCCTTGGTTATTCTCTTGGGATCTGCCCCAACCAATATGTGTCTGAACTCTCTAACAAATTTGTCTTGAACAATGAAAAAATTGAATGATGCTTTATGTTTATATAGAACTAGGTACCATAACTGAACTGGTTCATTGTGTATATTAATAGTTTCATTGCCAGGGAGACTATCAAAGAAATTGCAAATACCAAATATGCAGCCATGAAAAATATTTGACTGCTGAAATAGTTACTTTTTGAAAACAAAGTTCATTTGATACGACCTCTACCCAATCGAACATGGAATCCTTGCGAAACGAAAAGTACAATGCAGACAGAGCTGACCTGGGTATGTGTGAAGTTGACTCACAACCAACAAAACGGGTGAACAACCATGAAAAGTCTTGATATGGTTCTTGTAGAAATGTTATATAGATTGTTGAAAGGTCAGCCAGGATCTTTGCAGAAGGTAGTAGAAAGTCTTTCAACACATTAGATCCCTCTGCTTGAGAAGCCAGAAAGTTGTCTACATCCTCAATCTTAAGTGTTTTATTTGCAGAGGGAAGCCAGAACATTTTATTGAACATTTTGGGAGTAAGCACGATTGGATTCTTTGTTTTTTTTGTTACTTTAATCATCCTTTTCCTTGATATGAACCTTCAAGCACACTAGGTCACGATATCTTTGAATTTGAAGACTTCAGGAACACAACCAACATTGACCAGACCTGTGGTACATAATCTATCGTTTTTCTTTTCTTCTGGTGTCTTGTTCAAGAACCACTGGTAGGAGGCAAACTAGTGAAAATTATTGTCTTGCTTGGCTAATGAATTGATAGTATCACCAAAAAAGGGTTATTTCCTTCATCTATTTGTCATAGTGTTATTTTTTTAAACAAACCTTGGTCTAGGTGAACTTTGTAAATAATATATTAGCAAGGTGCAATTTCTTTAAAGCGGGTTGGATGGGACGTATTCACTAGAATGGAATTTCCACACTTATGAACTATGTTTGAAACACGGGTAATGATTAATAGGAACCATTATCTAGGTCTCAAAAAAGCGAGACATTTACTTTGCATGAATTCTATTACCTACTCCCCTTATTTGCTGCCAAATTGGAGCAAATCACGATGGCATAAATGCTTCAGTTATAATGCAATTTATGTGGTTTGTCAGAATATCTGTTGTGAAACTATTGCATTTACAAATGTAACTTACCCAGCCACCAACAAGCTAGGCACGCTACCTAAAAATCTCACTTCTAAACTGATTTCGAACTCTAATAAAATTTAATTTGAAATCAAGCATGAAAGAATGCAATGACCACACATGCAATAATCAAAATTCATGCTTAACCATCCAAGAAAGGAACAATTTTCCATGCATAGAAATAACCAACAAGCAAGCACATTAAAAAATATGAATCTTGAAGATAATGATCATACACATAGGAAATACAAATTACACAGAAAACACAAAGATGACTTATCTTTAATTAAACCATCACCAACTGGCTGCAGACCAAGGACATTCCTCCCAACCATAGACACTATTGTTCCAATTATCAGCAACATGTCACCCCCGAGCCAAGGCTATGAATCCACAATGACGAATCCTAGGCCAAATATAAAGCACACAATAGTTGGCTAATTAGCTCTCAGATTTTCCCAACCACACAACAATCCTAATTTCTAGATCTCTTTCCCCTTTATCCTAGACAACCCAAAGAAATGAACCCCTTTCTCTTCCATGCAGTCCCTCGAGCTATTCCATTTCTCTCCAGGGCTCGAGTGCTAATTTTTTCATTTTAGTTTGATTAAGATACAAGAAATGGATAAGTAATGAAGTTAAGTGTTAATGCAGTTGGTTACAGGACTTGAAAACTTAATTCTAATTCTTGGAAGTGTCTTGTAAAAAAAAAGTACTTTTGAATTTAGTGTGTTTAGTTTAGAGTTAGTTGCCTACTCTTGCATATATTTTGTCGGCATCATCACAAGCTTACGTGCATCCGTATTGATAAATTTAATGTCTAATTTATGCATATAAATTGCTCGAAAAGAACCACACTTGTTGAGGGATTGTCCCCACGGAAAGCATGACAACAAGAAAGTGTATAATGTGTCAGAAGCAACTACAATCAACAATGTAGCTGGAAGCATGCCAATATTATATGAATTTGTGGAAAATCGACAAGCAGGCCACCAAGCCTCTGTGGTGGAATTGGAAGGTATTATTACCAAGAAACATATCTCTATTTTAATTGACCCAGGATCTAACCTCAGTTATATTTCACCTCTAGTTGTTGAGGCATGTTCATTACAGAGAAAGAAACATGTGAGATCTTGGTTGGTTCAGTTAGCCACTAGAACAAAGAGGAAAGTGACAAAGGTCATTGAAGCTTGTCTAATCGAAATGAATGGACTGCAGACCCAGGTAATTTTGAATATCCTAGCCCTAGGCTCATATGATGTGTCGTTGGGCACATATTGTCTAGTTTCCCACAAGGCGAAATGAAATTGTCATGAGAACAATTTGGAATGTGAAGATAAAGAAGGCAATGCAAGAATTTTGCAAGGCATTAAGAATCCATTTTCATTGAGGAAAATATCAACATTGCAACTCAAGAAGTTCAACAGAAAAAGGTTCCCCTTGTATGCTATACAAGTACTTAACTCAGTAGAAAGTAAGGAGTTGAAGGCTAAATATCACCTTGTGTTTTGGGAATTCAAGGATGTGTTTCCATAGGAAGTGTCTGGATTACCTCCGAAAAGAGATATTGTTTTTTATATAGATCTTATGTCTGGAGAAGTACCAACATCAAAAGTGCCTTATAGGATGAGCACACTAGAGTTGGTGGAGCTGAAGGTATAACTAAAAGTGATGTTGGATAAAGGTCACATTAGGACGAGTGTATCTCCATGGGGAGCATCGACCCTTTTTGTAAATAAAAAGGATGACACGTTGCGCCTATGTATTGACTATAGATAGTTGAAAAAGATGACCATCAAGAACAAATATCATTTTCCCAAGATAGATGATCTCTTTGATCATCTCAGAGAAGTTGGAGTTTTCTCAAAAATGGATTTGAGGTTAGGATATCACCAAGTCAGAATGAAAGACAAGTAAATCCATGAGACAACCTTTAGAACAAGCTACGTGCACTACGAGTTATTTGTGGTGCCATTTGGGCATACAAATGCACCAACCACATTCATGTGTCTTATGAATAGTGTGTTCAGTAAGTATTTGGACAAGTTTGTCCTGGTATTTGTGGATGACATTTTGGTGTATTCAAAGAACAGAGAAGAGCACGAAGAGCATCTTAGGATGGTGATACAAGTGTTGAGGGAGCACCAGTTGTACACTAAGTTCAACAAATGTGATTTCTTTCAAAAGTAAATCCAATATTTAGGCCACGTAATCTCAACAGAAGGAGTGGCAATGGATCCTGAAAAGATCAAGACAACCATGGATTGGCATACCCCTAAGAATGTCACATAAGTAATCTCCTTCATGGGATTGGATGGATATTACAGGAGGTTCATAAAGGGATTTTCCAAGATTGGTAATCCTATTACCCCATTGAAAATAAAGGGGAAGATATGTGTATAGTCACCTAGAGTGTGAAGATAGCTTCCAGCAGTTGAAGCATCTCTTGACAAATGCCCCTATTTTAAAGATCACAAACCTAGAAAAAGATATATTGGTTTGTACTAATGCTTGAAAATAAGGACTAGGAGGAGTTCTTATGCAACAAGGCCAAGTGATTTGTTCTGAATTGCGAAAATTGAATGAGCATGAGTAGAAGTATGTTACCCACAATCTAGAACTTGTAGTAATCATGCATACATTGAAAATGTGAAGGAATTAGTTGCTCGGGAGAAGATTTTTCCTAATGACAAACCACTATAGTTTGAAGTACCTATTCAACCAGCCAAGTCTGAATGATAGACAGGCCATATGGATGGCGTTGATTAGCGAATTTGATTTCAAAATTAAACACATTAAGGGAAAGGAAAACAAAGTGGTAGACACGCTCAGCCAAAGCGTTCAGACAGTACACTTAGAAGAAGCAAGTGTAGGGGAGTGTGATATCAAGTTGGGGATTAAAACCATCTTGCAAGAATATGAGTTCTTCAATCAAGTAAAAGAAGGGTTACATCAAGAACCCAAGAAGAAGAAATATGAAGGATATTAGCTTGGGGTTAATAGTTTGTTATTTTTTAATAACAAATTGTATGTGCCTAATTAAATATATTTGAGACATCTGGTTATGGATGAGTTCCATAAAAGATCATATATAGGTCACCCTAGTTACCAGAAAATAGTGAAAATAGTAAGACAAATGTATTATTGGCCTGGAATGAAGTAAGACATTTCTCAGTACATCATTAAATGCCTGGAGTGTCAGCGGGGAAAAGTTGAGCACAAACATCCTATTGGGATATTGCATCATTTTCCTACTCTAGAGTGGAAATTGGAAACCATTTCCATGGATTTCATTATAGGTCTACCAAATCCAATCAAGAAACAGTATGTGATCATGGTTGTAGTAGATAAGCTAAGAAATGAAGCTCACTTCATCCCCATCACATACACTTTCAATTCCATAGATGTTGCTAACATTTTTATGAAGGAAATTTTTCGACTACATGGTTTACCCAAGACTATAATCTTGGATAGGGATGCCAAGTTCACCTCAAGATTTTGGAAAAGCTTGTTTGCATGCTTAGGAATGCAATTGGCATTTAACACGACCTACCATATTCAAACAGATGGTCAGACTAAAAGAGTGATTGGTAGAGGACATGTTGAGGATGCATGTTATGCATCAGCCTAAGTAGTGGGAAGAGTATATACCCTTGGTAGATTTTGTCTACAACAATGGGTATTAGGAATCATTGAAAATATGAGCCCATTTGAGGTTTTTTATGGAAGGAAGTGTAGAGTTCCAATTAGTTCGGACAATCTAGTGGATAAAATCACACTTGGACCAGATTTTTTGAAGGAGATGGAACAAGCCATGGTTAAGATAAGGAAGAATCTAAAAGTAGCTTAGAACAGACAAACGATCCATGCAGACAACAAGAGAACTTACCGAGAGTTCAATATGGGAGATCATGTGTATCTCCGAGTGAAACCCAAGAGAAGTTCCTTGAGAATGGGGATGTGTGCTAAGTTAGCACCCCATTACTGTGGACCTTTTGAAGTTCTAGAGAGAGTGGGCCTATAGCATACATAATTGCTTTACCACCTACTATTAAAGCTCATAATGTGTTCCATGTGTCTTTGCTGAAGAAATATGTACATGATTCTAATCATGTTATTGATTGGACTATGATGTAGGTGGAACCAAAGGGAGAACTCTAGCCCAAACCTCAAAGAATCCTGGACGGAAGAGAAACAATGCTCTGAAATTGAGTCGTCATGTGGGTCAAGGTGAAATGGAAGCACTTTGGAGTGGATGAGGGTACATGGGAGCTGGAAGATGCCATGAGACTAGCATACCCATTTTTGTGTTTTGTATAATTGTATATACATGGTATTTTTGTTGAAATAATGTAACTGCAAAGTGTATTCTTTGTTGGGTTTTCTGCCCCATGAGGGTTTCCCAGGATAAATGATGTGTCTCTTGTGATTGTATATTTCTCAGTGATCTTATCTTATGCTGTTGTTATTCATTGAAATGCAAAGAACTATAATAATGGATTAAACATTAACATGGTATCAGAGCCAAGTTGAAGAAAGCATCTTTCACAAGAGAAAAGTGAAAAACATCATTGTTGTCGTACATGCAAAATAGGGCTTTTTGTTGGTGAGGTATTTCAACCTTAAAACCATCTATAAAAGTGTGCCCTCCCCCAAGGATCATTTTGGCACCTTCAGTGCACCTTTTCAGTGGCTAGATCTCCTAGAAAGTGAAACCCTAGTTTCACAAAGTACCAGAAAACCAGAGTACCAGAAGTACCAGAAAACTAGAAGCACCAGTCCAAAAATCCACAGATCAAGTTTGAGGGGGTAAAAGTTGGATTTTCAGAAATCTGACTGCACCAACTTACTCATCTCATCTCAGCGCATCTATCCCCTGGATCAGAATTTCAAATTTTGAAGTTTAAAAAATTAGGGTTTCCTCATAAAACCCTAAGTTGCAGTTGTAGTTGCAGTCTTAGAACCAGTGGCAGTTGCATCCGTAGCACCAATTAAAAACACCCTTGAAGTTTTTAAGAGTTGGTAATGATTACCGTTGCTACCAGATGGAGCCACTACCTACAAATACTATCAGAGGTATATACTCACATATGTTTAAATGGGTAAACCTTAGAGAGTATTTGTAGGAGAAGGGAACTCTTGCCATAGATCCAACACATTCAGAGGAATGATGCAACCCAGGTGTGATTATTCTGATATGCATCCATTTGTTATATTGATCAATGTTGCATGTTGTAGCTATGACCTTCATTCTAACCTTTTTTGAGTCAAGGTATTAGATGGATTAAAAGTTGAGATCATAGAGCTTATCCTCTAACCCAACCTTCTGTCAAGATAACGTATTGTCTTAGTACAGAAGACAGGTTGAAGAAAGCACTCGTCATCTTGAGTGAAGGAGACTCGGAAGAAAAGAAAGCAATCATTCCTGAGGACAAGGCTCCAGGTTTGATTAATCAATTTAATAAGATTCAAAGGTAAACATGACAAGTTGATGACTATAGTTGAGATAGCAGTCTTTGTAAAGTATCATACTTGATAGCATGTGAGCATATAGCAGTAAATGCTTAACGTAGTCATTTGTCTGATACAACTAACACCTCCTCTAGGAAGAATCTCATGTGTTAGTTCTAGGTTGCCATCGAGGAATGTTTGATCACAACACTATGAGAGTGTTGACCTCATTTTTGTATTACATTCCTTACCTTTAATCTTTGCTTCAACCAAGTTACAAGTAATAGCTCTAAAGGAGATGCTGTGATGATTGTTCGTGCTATTTCTTTATATTATCAGAAGGATATTATTCTTTCTTGTTGTTTTGTTGACCTTGCTCCAGGTCACAGGTAATAACCCTAAGGAAGCTATGGTGAAGGTTGCAGAAGGAAACATGCTAAAGGAGAGACCATAAATGAAGCAATCATCATTGGAAAAGAAGAAGGTGGCTTGCATAAGCTAAAGGGTCACTCAGAAGATGCCATGACCCACGCCATTGAGAATCCATGTGAACTTTGGCATAGAAGATTAGCTCACATTAACTACCAGGCACTACCATACATATGCAAAGCGGTCACAGGTTTACCATAATTCAAGGTTGACCATGAAGGCATATGCAATGGATGTGCACAAGGGAAGAACATCAAGAACCCTTTCCGAAGAGAGACAACAAAGCAGAAGGAGTCCTAGAATTCATTCATTTAGATGTGTGTGGCCCAATGCCATCGTCCTCCATTAATGGGTATGTATATTATGCATCATTTATTCTCGTAAGACCTGGTTGTATCTCTTGAAATCTAAAGATGAAGTGTTCAACAAATTCAAGGAATTCAAAGCATTGATAGAGAATCTTTCTGAAAGAAAGATCAAGATACTCAGGTCAGATAATGGAGGAGAATACACCTCAAAAGAGTTTGTGAACTTCTGAAAAGATGTTGGGATCAAGAGGGAACTCACTACTCCCTATAATCCTCAACAAAATGGTGTAGCTGAAAGAAAGAACAGAACAATAATGGAAGTCGTGAAGACCATGATCCACTATCAAGATCTTTCTATGTGCTTATGGGCAGAAGCAACAATGACAGTCGTATATGTGCAAAATCGATTGTCCCATAGTGCACTTGGGTTCAAGACCCCAGAAGAGATGTTCACTGGAAAGAAGCCAAAGGTAAACAATCTCAAAATATTTGGTTGCCCAGTATTTATACATATACCAAAAGAGAAAAGAAACAAGCTGGAACCCTCAAGAAAGAAGGGAATATTTGTGGGATAATGTGAGGTCTCCAAGGCCTTCAGGATCTATATACCAGGTCACCGCCACATTGAGATTAGTAGGGATATGACCTTTGATGAAGATGCAGCGCTCAAGAAATCGAGAATCGAGAAAATTCTAGCTTGAAGAGGTATATGAAGAGGAACCCGTAATCCCCAGAGTTGCAGAATCGGTGAGGGAGGTTACCATAGTTGTTGAACCAGTGAGGGAAGTCGTAACTTCCCCTGATGAGGAAATTCTAGAAGATCATGATGTAGCAGAGTTTCAAGAACCTCCTCAGATGACGATCCTCCATAAAAGAAAGCCAGCTTGGGCTAGAGAGTTTATTCAAGATGGAGAGTAGTATGGTGTTCCCGAAGGAACCATGAGACATGTGAAGAAACCTAATCCATTCTCCAGTTATATGGATTTGATGTGTGATCTCCTAGAAAAGGAGCATACATTCTTTGAAGAAGCCATTCAAAAGAAAGAATGGGCAGATGCCATGACAGAAGAATACAAATCCATAATAAAGAACGATGTATGGGAAATAGTTCCCAGACCGAATAGCAAGGATGTGGTATCATCCAGATGGCTCTTCAAAATAAAACATGTTGTTGATGGAAGTATTGAGAAGTATAAATCAAGATTTGTAGCTCGTGGATTTTCTAAAAAAGAAGGCATTGAATATGAAGAGACATTCGCTCCTGTAGCCAGATACACTTCGATCAGAACCACCATATCCCTTGCAGCTAAGATGAAGTGGAAGTTACACCAGATGGACGTAAAGACATCTTTCCTAAATGGTGTTATCGAAAAGGAAGTGTATATAGAGAAACTCAAGGATTTGAAGTTGAAGACGGAAAGTCTCATGTCTGGAAGTTGAAGAAAGCCTTGCTCAGATTGCAGCAAGCTCCTAGAGCTTGGTATGGCCGGATAGACAGCTTCCTGACGAGCTTGGGCTTTACCAAGAGTAAAGAAGATTCTAACCTCTACTTCAAGGTTATGAACGATGAGAAAATAATACTATTACTATATGTGGATGACTTATTCTTAACTGGAGAAGAAAACCTCATCACTGAATGTAAGATGAGAATCACTTCAGAATTTGAGATGAAAGACCTTGTCCTAATGCACTATTTCTTAGGTCTTGAGGTATGGCAGAGTCCAGAGAGGATCTTCCTTAACCAAGGGAAGTATGCAGTTGAAATCTTGAAGAGATTCGACATGTTAGAGTGCAAGCCCATGAATACACCCATGGAAACAAAGTTGAAGCTGTTGGTCGATACTTCGTCAAGATTGATTGATGCCACACTATATAGAGAGATTATTGGATCACTGATGTACCTGACGAACACTAGACTAGATATTTGTTTTGCCGTGAACACCTTGAGTCAATTTCTGGTAGAACCCAGACATGTTCACCTTGTGGCTGCAAAACATGTGATGAGGTACCTTAAGGGTACATTATATTGTGGTCTCAATTATGATGGAGATCATGATTTCACATTGAGTGGGTAAACTGATTCAAATTGGGCAAGAAGTGTTTCTGATAGGAAAATCACTTCAGGATGTTGTTTCAGTTTGGGATCATCCATGATCTCATGACAGAGTAGGAAGAAATCCAACATTTCTCTCAGCACAACAGAAGAAAAATACATATGTTCTGCCAGCTGCGAAGCTATATGGCTTCGAAAGTTGTTGACCGACCTATTTGAACTAGATATGGAAACAATCACGATCCTATGTGACAACCAGAGCTGCATAAATATGACAGAGAATCCTATATTCCATGACAGGTCAAAGTAGATAGATATTTGTTATCATTACATCTGTGACATGGTGCAGAGAGGAGCCTTAAAGCTCTAGTACGTTAGCACGGATGAACATGTTGTTGATGTGTTGACCAAGCCTCTATCTCATGTAAAGTTTGAGCACTTTCGAGATAAGATTGGTATAGTCCGAAAGGACCTTCCTTGAAAGGGGGAGTAGTTGTTGTGATGATACATCTCTTGCTTCCAGCTTCATTGTTGTGATGCAAAGCAAGATGATGTGATGAGACTAGTACTGTGCTTCCGGCTTGACAGTTGTGATGTAAAGCAAGTCTAGTATCTTGCTTCCAACCTGATGGTTGTGGCGTAAAGAAAGATGATGTGATGAGACTAGTATTGTGCTTCCGGCTTGATAGCTATGATGTAAAGCCAATCTAGTATCTTTCTTCCAGCTTGAGTGTTGTGACGTAAAGCAAGACAATGAGATGAGACTAGTACTGTGCTTCCAGCTTGATAGATGTGACGTAAATCCAGTCTAGTATCTTTCTTCCAGCTTGAGTGTTGTGATGTAAAGCAAGACGATGAGATGAGACTAGTATTGTGCTTCCAGCTTGATAGTTGTGACGTAAATCCAGTCTAGTATCTTGCTTCCAGCTTGAGTGTTGTGATGTAAAGGAGGACGATGAGATGAGACTAGTATTATGCTTCCATATTGATAAGCTATGACATAAAGCCAGTCTAGTATCTTGCTTCCAGCTTGATTATTGTGACGTAAAGCAAGACGAGTACTAAGCTTCCAACCTTATAGCTGTGACGTAAATCCAGTCATGTATTATGATGAGCCAGCCTCGTGCTGTGATGATGATGATGTATTAGTTTTATACTAATACATATTGATGCAGATGATGATTGCATTCCTTTGAGAATGACGATGTTGTCAATGAAGAAAACTTCCGATGATTTATAGATATGCCAGTCAGTGTTCCAAGATGATATTGATGATGCTGTCCTCTTGATGTTTTTGATGATAAAGGACTCTCTCTCGTCTAATGCTGTTGTAGAATTGTAGAATACCCTTCTTGTTAAGGGGGAGTGTTGAAATAATGTAACTGCAAAGTGTATTCTTATAATTATTTGATATATTATTCATTGGATCAATCCCCATTGTGAATTGATCATGTCGGCTATTGTAAAAGGACCAAATCCCCTTTTGCGGATTGGTCATAATATAATTGTAATAGGCA
>JZKD02S0112380.1:273832-284720 GCA_000966675.3 Picea glauca
TCAAACACAAAATTTTGAACATCATTTTTAAGACCTTCCCAGAAAAAATCCTTCTTGATATTGTTTAATGTTTTCAAGAATCCTGAATGTCCCCCTATAGGAGATGTAACGTCCCTGACCATCCATGTCGTGCCACGCTATGGAAAATAACTCTTACGTTATCTCTACAGAACATATTGTAACATACCTAGTATCCAACTGAGCTATGCCACATAAATTTTTCGAACTGCATGTAATTAAAATATATACACACAAAACTCTTGCGGAAGCATATATATAAAACGTAAATAGCCAAATACATCTGTAAATGCATGGATTCACACTGAAATAACAGTAAACATATACATGTTGCATATACAGGAAATACCCATAAAAATAAACACGGTTATAACCGCACATATGATAACCCATAAAAATAAGCACGTAAATAACAATGCAGCATGTAAATTTATCACACAATTGGCACTTATCTTGGTAAGAATGTCACCAACTGCATGCAGACCTTCCACGAACCTCCCAGCCTTAGACCACATTATTCATCACTCTCAACAGTGAGTCACCCCCAAGCTGGGACTAAACTCCACCTGGGTAAAGGGATTCCTAACCAGGCTAAAGGCTCATAGACAATAGGAAAGACTCCATCTCAGGTACCAAGTCAAACTAAAACCCTACAGTCCCTCATTCCACACATGCACGTCCCACCCAGGAAGTGTGCCCCTTCTCTGCTCAATATTCCTTTGGCTACCCACTTCCTTTCTGGGCTTCAACAACAGGTCAGACAGGAAGTCTCAGAGCACTGTAGTTGCAGTTTAGCACCTTCAAGAAATCAATTCCGAGCAATTCTCTCACCCATAGAATTTCTCACGGGCTTGACAACCTGCCTCTTCAATATCCCACGGGCCTAACAACCCGCTTCTTCAGTCCATCTCCCAAGCTAGCCAGCTACACGAATACAAAATGGCTATGGATATAGGTTCAGGTACACTCATGAAGATACAAAGGATAGCTCAATGGGTGTGTGCATGCTCATGGATGATTGACTGGATGACTGAAGGATGGAAGGAATGATGGGAAGAATGATGGTAAATATGGGACAATGAATTAAGTCCCAAAAATATGTATGCATGTCCCCAAATTGACACTTGTCATGTTGGGAGCTACTTTGGCCCACTTGTACCCAACTTTAGAACTTAGGATAAAATAATTATCCATACTTTATGATTTAAGAAATATTAATATAATATTAATTTTTGGCTTAAGCTCCCTATCTTAGCCGTTTTCCTTAAATTTTAGCCCCACCCTTTCCTAACTAGTGGATTTTAGTCCCCCATCTCTTTTATCGCGGTCGGTCTTTGCGCAACGATGTATTTTATATTAATTATGAGACATATACAAAAATAGGCGCACTGGCCTTTAACATCTAGGCTCTCCAACCTAATCAAAACATAAGCATCCTAGCTTATAATAACTATCTCACCAACCTATAAAACATAGCATATACAAAAAAGGCTACCTGGCTTCAAAATCGCGTGCACTTATGTTGTTGCACGCGGTATCCTGGAATGTGCAAACTTCCTCATTTTACTGCGCAATACATGCGCACACTATGCCATGAAATGTGTATACAAAAAAAATGATATCAAACATCTCACCAACTTAAGTACATCTTCATTTACATTACAATTGGGTTCGGCCTAGGGATATTACAATCCCCTCCCCTTATTTATGCACTGTCCTCAGTGCATCATGTACCCATATACAACAAAACTTCAAAAATCCTCAAAAAGATGCGGTTATTATTTCCGCATTGCATCCTCATGCTCCCAAGTAGCGTCCTCAGGACCGTACCAGGTCCATTGGACCTTTACAAGCCCTATGGCTCGATTCCAGAGCTGTTTGATTTTTCGGTCCAGAATACGTACCGGATGCACTTGAAAAGCACCTTCTTGCTCCACCTTGAATCACATTCCAATCAATAACATGATTAGCATCAAGCATATATTTCTTTAGTAATGATACATGGAATACATTATGAACAGACATAGATGCAGGCAATGCAATCATATAAGCTACTGGACCAATCCTCTCTAGGATTTTAAACGGCCCACAATAGCGAGCTGCCAACTTTGAACAATTTCCAAATTTCAGGGAACTTCTGTTGGCCTTCACTTTCAAGAATACATGATCACCCACTTTAAATTCTCTATGAGTTCTTCCCTTATCAACATAGATTTTCTGTCTGTCTTGGTCTGCCTTTAAATTTTACTTTATTTTTATCATTTGTTCCTCCATTTCCCTGAGCAAATATGGCCCAACCACTGCTCTGTTTGTTGGGTTATCCCAACTTACTAGTGTGTTTCACTTTCTACCATAAAGTGCCTCAAATGGGCTCATCTTTAGAGATGCTTGGTACCCATTGTTATAGAAAAAATCTACCAAGTGTAGGTAGTCTTCCCATTTAGATGGTTTATTCATCACATACATCCTCAACATATCTTCAATCACTTGATTCACCCTCTCTGTTTGTCCATTTGATTCTGGATGATAAGATGTACTAAAATTCAAATTTGTTCCAAATCCATTAAATAATCCGTTCCAAAATTTTGAAGAAAATTTTGGATCTCTGTCAAACACAATTGTCTTGGGTATTCCATGTAATCTAGCAATTTCTTTCATATAAACATCAACAATGTTCATTGCCTTGTGAGTGAGCTTAACTGGAATAAAATGGGTAGCTTTAGTAAGCTTATCCACCACTACCATGATAGAATCATGTTGCTTGTTTGTTCCGGGAAGTTTGGTAATGAAATCCATGGTTACAAATTCCCACTTCCACTCAAGAATGGGTAATGGTTGTCGCAAAGCAACCAGGTGTTTATGCTCAGCCTTTACCTTTTGACATTCCAAACATCTGGCAATAAAATCAACAACCTCTTTTTTCATGCCTGGCCAATAATATTGGCTCTTGACAGTTGCAATAGTTTTTTTATATCCTCGGTGCCCAACATAAGGTGCATTATGCATTTCTCCCAATATCAGATTTTTCAATTCATTAGAATTTGGTACATAAATTATGCCCTTGTACATGAGAATTTCATCGTTATCTAGCTTGCATTCCTCAATTTTCTACTGCAAAATACCTTGCTGTAATTTTTCCACTAACTCCTTGTATTGCAAATCTGATTTTACAGCCTCTGTAATTCTATCTTTCAAATATGATTGGTACATGCTAATGGTTGTAGCATGCATTTCATGCACTCTTTTGTTGAGTGCATCAACCACTTTGTTCTCTTTCCCCTTGATATGCTTTATATCAAAGTCACATTCACTTAGAAATTCTAACCATCTGCTTTGCCTAGCATTTAAAGTTGGCTGATCAAATAAATATTTCAGACCATTATGGTTTGTTCTTAGCTCAAACCTTTTCCCCATGAGGTAGTGTCTCCATTTCCTCAAGATATGCACTATGGCTTCCAACTCCAAATCATGAGTGGCATAGTGTCTTTCATGCTCCTTTAACTTCTTTGACTCATAACATATAACAAACGCATTTTAACTGAGGACTCCACCAAGTCCTTCTTTACATGCATCTGTGAATACAATGAAGTCTTCATTTAGAAATCCTTAGTATTGGAGCACTTGTTAACAATTGTTTCAAGTGTTGGAAACTCTTTTCACAATCCAATGTCCACTGAAACTTCACACCCTTTCCTTGCAAGGAGGTGATTGGGTGTGCAATCCTTGAAAATCCTTCAATAAACCTCCTATGTTCTCCTGCAAGGCCCATGAATGATCTGACCTCTGACACATTCTTTGCATTTTACCATTCTCTAATGGCTTTTATCTTCTCAGGATCCACTGTTATCCCATCCTTTGAAATGATATGCCCCAAATAATGAATTTGCTTCTGATAAAATGAGCACTTGCTCAATTTAGCATACAACTGATGCTCCCTTAATACTTGCAACACCATTCTCAAATTATGATCATGCTCTTCTTCTGACTTAGAGTATATAAGAATGTCATCCAAAAATACAATGCCAAAATTGTCTAAATATTCTCGAAAAACACCATTCATTAAGCACATGAAAACAGTTGGTGCATTTGACAACCCAAATGGCACCACTGTGAACTCATAATGATCATACCTTGTCCTGAAGGCGGTCTTGCTGATATCTTCCTCTTTAATCCTTACCCGATGGTATCCTAACCTGAGATCTATCTTTGAAAAGATCTTTGCATCCTTCAATTGATCAAAAAGATCATCAATCCTTGGCATAGGATACTTGTTCTTAACAGGCACTTTATTCAACTATCTGAAATTAATGCACAATATTAATGTCCCATCTTTCTTCTTCACGAACAAGACTACGAAACCCCAAGGTGACACACTTGGGTGCATATACTCCTTCTTCAGAAGTTCTTCAAGCTGCATTTGCAACTCCTTCAACTATGGTGTACTCATTATGTAAGGAGTCTTTGACACTGGAGTTGCTCCATGCATTAAATTGGTAGAGAAATCAATATCTCTCTTTGGGGGTAGTCCCGATACCTCCTTGAACACATCTTCAAAATTTTCCAAGACTGCATGATCTTCCAAATTTGGCACCTTATCTTTAGGTGTCTCTTCCATATGTGTTGCAAATATTTGACAGCCTTTCCTGTAACATTTCTTTAGTTGCAATGCTAAAATTTCTATAATGGCTACTACCCTAGGAATTCCCTGCATTTTCCTTAGGCTCCCTTCCTCATCCAAGTAAGTAAATGCATTTTTATGACAATCTAGGATAGCATGATGTTGATCCAACCAATCCATCCCAAATAGACAGTCATAGGAACCTAAAGGCAAGATGTTCAAATTTGCCTTGGTGTTCAGTCCATTCATGTCCATAAGAGATGACTTAACTATTACCCATTATTTTCTTCATCCCTATGACCGTTAATGATGTAAACCTATCTGTTTCCTTCAGAGGGGTTAGTGGCCTGAGTTCCTGAAGAAAGAAGAGAGAAGGACTTTTCCTGAGAGAAAAAGTTGGATTCTCCTTTGTAAAAACCCTATAAAAAAGGAAGTTCGCAGGTTGCTCTATAGGCGGGGTGTCAGAATGCCTGATTCTTGTAGGTTGCACCATAGTTGGGTTGTGAGAGGTTCACAGGTTTCTCTATAGGCAAGGTGCGAGAATGCCTACACGTGGGAAAACGAGCATTTTCTCGAATCTTCTAGAAGGAGAAACTTCCATGGTGAGGTGGCATCCGAATGGTGTGGATCTTACTCGCTTTCATGATATAGTGGGATCATCCTAACCTCCTCACCTTATGCTCTTCAACTTATAAAAGGAGAGGAGCTCTCATGGAGAAAGTTATCTTTTGAGCTTGGATTGGGCTAAGTTGGATTTGGCTTGGAATTATCAGCTTGGTTGGAGTGTCTTTGAGTTTTGCCTTTGTCAAGATAGATTGTGAATACTATCATATCTGTGCTCTCAGAATTCTTGGAGTGAAAGTGTGTGGGGAACGAAGGACAGATGGAAGGGACCTTATGACATCAAGGCCATGGTTGTAATCTCTCTTTCACATTTAATATGATACAATAATATGATTCTTTCCTATAAAGCTTGTTGTGTTTTATTGTATGATTCCTTGATCACATACACAGGTTTATATCGAGCTTATGCTATTACTATCACTTTGGTTGGTTGTGTTCTTTTGCAGGTTCATCATTGTATGAGCATTGGAACGGAGCTAAGATGGTGATGGCGAGAGGAAGCGACGTTTAAACGATATGTCACCCATCCCTCTTTAGTTAGTAAATTCAATATCTAAAACTTAAGGAAAGCGTCATGTTTTGGTGTGTTTTGTTCTAGATCTAGGTGGATCTAGGGATATCAGTTAGTGTCTGCACCTACTGATTAGTTTGATAACATTAACCATCTCATTAACTTTTCTTTTGGCTCTGGTAGCCAGCTGCACCAACCAATATTTTCCATTCCTGCTTCTTGGCAAATGCAAACTTTCCACCATCTTAGGATCTGTATAACTATGACTAGCTCCTGAATCAATTAAAATAGCAATGGTTTGATTGTTGATCTTACCTTCCACTTCAATCATATGTGACTAATACTCTGCTTGCTTGTTGTCCAGGAATGCATAGATCCTTGGCACGTTTCTGCCCATTTCCTCCACTATTTCAGCTTGTTGTACATTATGAACAGTTCTCACTTTTTCACCTTTGTGAGGACAATATCTGTACATATGATCTCCTTTACAACCTCGATCCACTGTTTCAATCGCTCTTGTCTCTCTAGGAGTTTGTTGTCCCTATGAATTATTTCTGAAGAATGATGGCTTAGATCCCTTCTTCCTTTGATCCACCTTGAATTTGTTTTTTGTCTTCCCAAGATTTTTGGAAAGTTGGCCTTGATTTTTGCTGATCATAAAGGCATTTAGCTCGCCTTGTGGTCTCCTCGAATGTCTTGGGATCAACATACTGTATTTTTTCACTGACAAATGATGGAAATCCACTCAAATACCTCTGAATCTTAAATGTCTCATCCTTGATGAAAGAGACATACTTCAATAGTTCTAAAAACCTTGTATCATATTCATCTATGGTCATACTTCCAAGCTTGAGTTCAAAAAACTCTTTCATTTTGTTGTCATAATATCTCTTAGTCAAGTATTTCTTCTCAAAATACTTCTTGAATTCCCTCCAAGTAACACTTTTCTCTTTAATGTGTTGCACCTGCACAATCTGATCCCACCACATGGATGCCCTTCCCTTGAGTTGATAGATGGCAATTCTACCTTCAGCATGAGATGAATAATTATGCAATTGAAAATACTTTCTCATGCCCATCAGCGATGTCTCTGCATCTTCATTTTTCTTGTGCTCACCATCAAATGTAGGAGGTTTGATTTTGTTCATTTCTCCTCGCAATTCATCCACCCCAGAACTCTTGTGTTTCCTGACAGGGGATGGACTTGAGTTGTTGTGTGATCTCTTATTGGAATTCCTCAGGGAGTGATGGTGATGTCTGCTAACACTTATGGCCCTTGTTTTCTCATCAAGAGGCCTGTGACTTCCAGATTTTCTTGAACCACTCTCCTTGTCCAATTTATTTTCTATTATGTTCAAGCTCTACAATAACTTCATGTTGAAGTCATCCTGTTTCTCCTTGGATTTCATAAGCCTTTCATTATCAGCTTTATGGATTTGGATATCCTTATGAAAAATTTTAATGGTCTCTTCCATATTCATGTTTTCATCCCTTCCTTCTCCATGTCCATTGGAGTTTGTTCCTTCAATGCCCAAATGGAAATTCATTCCTCTAATCTCATCCTCATGAATGTAAGTCCCATGTGCCTCTTCCATTCCTATGGACACTGTGTTGATCTTGATAACGTTGTAAAAAGATAACGTTCAAATGATATAAAACGTCGCAGAAAATCATTGATTTTCTGTTGTTGTTCACCTTTCAAATAACTTCGCAAACACAAATTTCAACTTGTAACCCATATTTAACATGCGCAACAACAACACAAGGTAAATCATGCTTCGTGCACTTTAAAACCACTGTGTACCACTCCTTTGTCGCGCCAATAACTTGCGTGCACTACTTTTGTGTCACACACAAATATCCACCGTGCGCAGTTTTGGTTCTTGCAATATTTTATGTTGCATGCAGTTTTTGTATCGCGTGCTGAAATTGCACATGCATTTCACTCTACGCGTTGCACCATGCCAAAGTTTAGTACGCCCCCACCACGCACCAATACTCTGCGCGCACCATTAACTAAATTGTCGCATGACAACATATACCCACATTGTGCGTGCACCAACCAAACTCCTCTACGCTCTGCCAATACTGTGCACACCATGCGCACCATTATTATTTTTCCACGCGGCGCCCAAAATTTAGTGCGTAGACCCTGACACCAACATTTTTTCGCACGGTGTCAATTTTTTAGTGCGTGCACCAGCACACCACTATTTTTTCGCATGGTACCAAATTTTAGCACGCGCACCCGCATGCTAACATTTTTCCGCACAGTGCCCAATTCTTACATATCTCAAGCTTTTACTGCGCAACATGCATTTTTAGTGTGCCCACCCGCGCACATTCATTTTTATGTGCATTAATTCCTCGTGAATTCCACTGTAGAAATTGGGGCTTTTTCCTAACTTTTTTCCCAATTCACCATAGACATTTAGCAACCACAAAATTTGTTTTATTTCACTCTGATAACACCAATTCAACCTCTGCAACAATAAATCATTGTGGGTTGACATTTCTAGAATGGATTTTTTTTCAAAATCAATTCACGAATTGAGAATTTTAATTATAAAACTCACTCCAACTGTCATGGCTTCATTGCAACTTCAAATTCGACCAATTCCAGGTCTGAATTTGCTAGAATGGATATTAAATCAACAATATCTCACCACATGGTCAAATTTATCGATTTTCCCATGAATTTAACAACAAAAATTAGGGATTTTCCCAATTCCGCGTCGTTGCTTCTAAAATTTATCATGGACGTTCTACAACTCGAAATTTAGCCACTTTGAAATAAATCCTCTGTGACATTTCGCTTCAACTCAACTTTTTTGGCCCATCCAGGCTTAGTGTTGAAAATTGAAGCTCTGATGCCATGTTGTAACATCCCTGTCCATCCATGTCGGGCCACGCTACGCCAAAGAACTCTTACATTCTCTCTGCGGAACATACTATAACATACCCAGTACCCAACTGAGCTATGCCACATAAATTTTTCGAATTACATGCAATTAAAATATATACACACAAAACTCTTGCGGAAGCATATATATAAAACGTAAACAGCCAAATACATCTGTAAATGCATGGATTCACACTGAAATAAAAATAAACATATACATGTTGCATATACAGGAACTACCCATAAAAATAAACACAGTTATAACCGCACATATGATAACCCATAAAAATAAGCACGTAAATAACAATGCAGCGTGTAAATTTATCACAGAATTGACATTTATCTTGGTAAGAATATTACCAACTGCGTGCAGAACTTTCACGAACCTCCTAGCCTTAGACCACATTGTTCATCACTCTCAACAGTGAGTCACCCCCGAGCTGGGACTAAACTCCGCCCGGGTAAAGTGATTCCTAACCAAGCTAAAGGCTCATAGACAACAGGAAAGACTCCATCTCAGGTGCCAACTCAAACTAACACCCTACAGTCCCTCATTCCCCACATGCTTGTCCCACCTAGGAAGTGTGGCCCTTATATGCTCAACAGTCCTTCGGATGCCCCACTTCCTTTCTGGGTTTCAGCAACATGCCAGACAGGAAGTCTTAGAGCAATGTAGCTACATTTTATCACCTTCAGGAAATCAATTCCCAACAATTCTCTCACCCAAAGAATTTCTCACGGGCCTGACAACCTGCCTCTTCAATATCCCACAGGCCTGACAACCTGCCTCTTCAATATCCCATGGGCCTGACAACCTGCTTCTTCAGTCCAGCTCCCAAGCTAGCTAGTTACATGAACACAAAATGGCTATGGATACAGGTTCAAGTACAATCATGAAGATACGAAGGATAGCTCAATGGGTGTATGCATCCTTATGGATGATTGACTGGATGATTGAAGGATGGAAGGAATGATGGGAAGAATGATGGAAAAGATGGGACAATGAACTAAGTCCCAACAATATGCATGCATATCCCTAACTTGACACTTGTCATGTTGGGAGCTACTTTGACCCACTTGTACCCAACTTTAGAACTTAGGATAAAATAATTATACATACTTTATGATTTAAGAAATATTAATATAATATTAATTTTTGGCTTAAGCTCCCTAGCTTAGCCCTTTTCCTTAAATTTTGGCCCCACCCTTTCCTAACTAATGGAGTTTAGTCGCCCATCTCTTTTATCGTGGTCGATTTGTGCGCAACGATGTATTTTATATTAATTATGAAACATATACAAAAATAGATGCATTGGCCTTTAACATCTAGGCTCTCCGGCCTAATCAAAACATAAGCATCCTAGCTTATAATAACTAGCTCACCATCCTATAAAACATATCATATACACAAAATGCTACCTGGCCTCAAAATCACGCACACTTATGTTGTTACGCGTAGTATCCTGGAATGTGCAAACTTCGTCATTTTACTACGCAGTACATGTGCGCACTATGCCATGAAATGTGCATACAAAAAAAAATGATATCAAACAACTCACCAGCTTAAGTACATTTTCATTTACATTACAATTGGGTTCAGCCTAGGGATATTACAGGAGAAGTGTGCAATTCCAAAAGGATCTTATGTTTTAGTTGGGAATTATTAAATAAATATAGGCGATTATGATACCATAGCAAATCATTCTTCCATACAAAAGTATCTACTGAACTGGGGTCTTCATGTAGTTTTTGAAAATGTTGCATACCTCTTGATCTTGCTTCCATTCTATCCTTGCTTCTTCCACCCAATCAGATTGCAGAATAGAAATATCACATAGTGAACCTTTTGTTTCTTCTTCTTTCCTGGAAAGGGCATCTGCCACAACATTATGTTTTCCTTTTTTGTAAATAATTTGAATGTCACAACCCAACATCTTTGTAACCCATTGTTTCTCTTCTAAAGATAATAGTTTCTCCAAGAAGTACTTCAAACTATCATGATCTTTTTTTAATTTGAAGTGTCTTCCTATTAGGTAGGGTGATCAGGGGATCAAATTTTGCTCAATTTTCAAAGTGCTCGGATTGAGACGAAAATAGTGCCATTGCGTCCGTCTCATTTTCCTGATTCCGGTGGTATATTTATTTTCGCGAACGGAGTCCGTATGGAGGAGATATCGCGATTTGACTGCCAAGTCAAACAGGGAAAAATTTGGGG
>JZKD02S0112380.1:297637-311179 GCA_000966675.3 Picea glauca
TCATACTAGAAAATTCAGTTTCTTTGCAATCTGTTCAAAAGGGGAACAGAAGGACACTGCAACCACTACAGTCTCGCCCCAAGCACCTTCTATCCAACAGAAGCAGGTCGACAAGGGTGCAACAAAGCGTAAATATTCTTCCTGCACATAGGCATCTCATGTATCCAGACTGGCAAAAAAGGTCCAACCCTTCCAGCCACATGTTCGTGACAACCTTCAACAAGATAAGCATCACAACTTATCCAACAAGGCAAGCAGTTTATCGAGATGCAGATTCAACAAATGCTTTTCCCTCTCCCCTGGGCACTCAAAACAATTGAGACCATTGCTTCCTAATGAGGGAGGATTGATCCAGGTGGATATCGGTGGCCACCCACCTTTATCAACTGGCTCAAAACAGTTTTTTGGCAATTTTGGTAATTTATTATTTTTAGCATTTTTTAACTTTCGAGGCCATTTTGAGGGCCTAAATGAAGGTTTTTCGGGATCAAACTTCTAAATGATAGTCAAAGGCATGATTGATCCCCCAAAATGAATATCCTTGACAATACCTTTCCAATGGGCTATCATGCGCCTAAAACAAAGATCGTATGCAAAAGTTACGACCCCGACAAGTTGATGTACTAACTTACACCAACATGGCCCACATGACTTTTGGCGCTTCATCTCCTAGGGTTAGGTTTTTGGATATCTAGGGGTTTGGGAACTCCTGTTTATTGTAAAAAGGATTTCAAAGACTCATTGTAATCATGTTCTTGCGAATGCGAGTAGCCATCACATCTCTTCTCAGAGATAGGCTGCCACCATTCTAGCGACTCTTTCACTCTGTATTTTTACAGTCTCTGTACATTTATTTCATTAATAGAAATCATGTATTATTGTATATATGTGTTTATGGTTGCATCTCTGATACATTTATGTTATATTATTGAATATATGTGATATCTCTGTGCATTTATTTATTATATCTCCGCTCCCATTTCGTGCCAAAAATAATCTGGATCACGCATGCCCCAAATGGAGATTGTATGTCGAGAAGTTGATACATCAAACTACCCAAAACGGGGTCCACAAAATTGTTGGATTTTCATCTTCCGGGGTTAGGGTTTTGGATTTTCTTTATGTTAAAAATAAATTTGGAGCCTCATTGTAATATCCATCTTCATGCGAATGAGCGTAGCCGTCACATCTCTTCTTAGAGATAAGTTGTCACCATTCTAGCAAGTCTTTCACTCTGTATTTCTACAGTTTTGTACTTTTCGCTCATTAATAGAAATTGTGTATTACTATATCTCTGTGTTTATGGTTATATCTATGATACATCTCTGTTATATTATTGGATATCTGATATATCTATTTACATTTCTTTATTAAATCTATGCTCTCATTTCGTGCCAAAAATAATCCAGATCAATGGTATTAGAGCATGATGCTCTTGATCGCTTTTCAGTGCATGTGCCCGATGAGGTCCGAGTATAGAAAGTTGGGTCTCAATCTTGTCTCTCTTGAATAAAATAACTCTCGCACACCCAAAAAAACCGTCCATGGCTGAAGAAAATAAAGACGACATAGCAGAAGATTCAATTAATTTGTTGCTTGAGCAAGCTCTCATGTGATAGAGGGACAAAATAATGAAGAATTTTGCCCACATTATTCAACCCATGCCGATAAAAACATATGTGTATTCATCAAGAAGCCACTTTGGAGACACTTCTCATTTCAAGGTACAAGTTAATTTTGATATTCCCATATTTGAAGGTCAGATCGACGCAGAAGCTCTAGAAAAATGGTTAAATCTACTAGAAGGTTATTTCTCTATTCATAATTTTTACGACAAGGAAAATATCACCTCCGCACTCCTTAAGTCTCTCCCCCATGTCAAACATTGGTGGGAAACTAGTAGGAGCAAATTTCCATAGAGGATTATGGAATATATGGGGTTGAGCCCATTTGGGATTTTTTTATGGATGCAGTCAAGGAACAATATTACCTTGTTGGTAACTATGATGACCAACACATGAGATGGACCACACTGCAGCAAGAGAGGGGCCGAACATTGTCGGCGTTCACAAATAATTTCCATACCTTATGCACTAAGCTGGGTATCAAAGACTCTGAGTGACATCTGGTTCTGAATACAGTGAGGCTTTGCATAGGTACATCCAAACCAAAATGGATTTCCTGGACATCTTATCACTGGGAGTTGCCTATCGATATGTTGTCAAAAT
This sequence comes from Picea glauca, assembly GCA_000966675.3. NCBI lineage: Eukaryota > Viridiplantae > Streptophyta > Pinopsida > Pinales > Pinaceae > Picea > Picea glauca. The sequence goes on from JZKD02S0112380.1 coordinate 299,866, forward strand.
CGAGTAGAATTTTAGGCACCAGAACAAACGGGAGTTCAAGTCTACAAATATGCAACAACCAAAGTATGGTAAATATGGCCCTAACAACTAGCCTCCAGAAAACCACACCAAGCCACAGGAAAATAAGGGTAACAAAAACATGAAGAAGGACACTAGAAAGTGGTGCGATTTCCACAAAAATCCCTGGCACAACACTGATGAATGTTGCTCAAAACAATCATTGGTGGTTGAGATCAAAGAAAAGGTGTTGAACCCTAATTCAGAATCTGATTCATAAAATAATGGGAGAAGACAGATCATCGATGTAGACCCCATTGCTACTTTTGCGACCGCAACAATTCAACCAGAAGAAGAAACATATCCTTTTCATCCTTTTCTTATCATCAATTCAAGAAGAAGAAGAAAGGTTGTTATGTGAATCATTTTCTTATCATCCATAATATTATGTATCTCAAAATGTTTCTCTATTTGGTTCACCCAAGTAAAGACCTATGTACCATCAAACCTTTTTAATTCAATTTTTGGAAAGTTGAATTTAGGACCCCCACCATTTTTTTTTTGTAAGTGAGTGTGAATTCCTGTATTACTGAAAGAAGTTATGATACAAAAAAGAAAATTGGAATCCATTGATCTGCCAAAAAGGAAACTAGATCAGGGTTCCCAAAGTTGCATTGTATGCACGCGTATAGGCCCTCTACAGGCCGCATGCACCTCTGCAACTTCTCAAAAATTGAAAAACAAGCAATCAAGCATTGGCAAGGAGTACTGGTATTGAGAACCAGAATCCCTTGAAGACACAAAAACTTACTTTGACAAAAAAAGATGCAAGGAAACTTTGTTAAAACAAAGCTAATATGAGGTTATACCTAGGCTACAAACTGCAACAACAGAGACCAGAACTAGATCCAGAAAACCCCTGAGAAGGATCACTTTTGACAGGGAAGAGGATGACGACCTCTCTTAAAAAAAATAAAATTATGAACTTAGGCACACAACTAACACTTCATCAGCCAGCGTATGTATGCGAGATGTATAAAGGTAGGGCACGTATATATGCGTGTAGTCCTTGTACATGCCATGTATACCTATGTGACTTCCCGAAAAAGTAAAAAGTAGTCAAGCAATGAAAGCAGGGAGTATTGGTATGGAAGACCGGAATTCCTACTAGCTCAGACTCCTGCAGAAACTTAGAAAAAAAGGTAATAAAACCAATTTAAAACACCCAAAAAGTATCCCCCAAAACCCTAGAGATCTCCCCAATACGGTCGTCAATTCTATTGTGGGTGGGAAATCCTCCTACTGACTAGCACTAAGGGTTTAGTAATGCATGCAGAAATAACCTCTGAAAGTCTCCTACCTTTTACTATTATCCCGACATAGGCCCCACATTCATGCATAAAACACAAGGATAAAAGGATCTGGTAACTCTACCTTGAACTTCTCGCTTGGTGTTGATCCTTTTTCATTCAGTTGCTCCTTGACTATAGGTCTCCTCCCAAAGCTAACCTGCATTCACAAATAGACAAACAAAGAACTATGAACATGCATCTCATATATGAATTAGTGGGTAAGAGGTTCCCAAAATATAAACCAAAATTGAATATTGAACACCTCATATGGCGGGACGGGAAAAGTAATTCTTTCTATTAACCTTACAAAAGTCACTTACAATGGTGAGATTGGCTACTGCTCCTCGAATCTGGTCCTAGGCTCTTCTTCAACTGTGCACCAACTGCTTCCACATATGCTTCTCCTCTTCAGTTCTCACACAATGGTTGCAAAAGGTTAGGGCAAGGGGAATGCAAAATCGAGTAGAGTTTCTTTACTATTATTTTCCTCTCTCCAAATGGGACCCCTACCCCTTCTTTTATAGGCTAGAAAGGGCTAGGTATTTGGTTGAGTGACCGGACATGGGCGGTCAAACGGTTTAGGCAATTTACCTAAAAATATGTGTTCCGTCTGCAACCTTCTATCTTTCGTGCTTTTGTCAGTATACGTGGGCTGTAGTGAGTCATCTAGTGTATACACGCGTGCAGTAGTGGAGAAGGGCGTGTATGCCTTCAAAAAGGGTGTTTTTAAGAAGCTGTTTAGTAGTGGCTTGGTGAAAAATGGATAATGAGATAAGCATGTATGGTGCAAATTAGGGTTATAACTGATGCCCCCTAATGTGTGAGGTCAGAAGAGCATCTGATGACTGAAATACATTATCAATTTTCACCAACGTACGAAACAAGTGAGCCCAGGAACCAGAGTTCAAGACCATCTGCACAAATAACAATTGTCTCACCAAGGCGGGCATACCCATGCTCAGGATGAAATAAAAACATTGCTGCCAATCAAATTCATTGCAGATCCATGTCATATAACTATATAAAGTTTAGCCGCGAGCAATACACAGTGGATCTACATCTCAAAATAAAAAAGATATACATGTATAGTATCCATCTTCAAGAAGCTAATAAGGCATGATGGCTAGAGATGAGGCCTTCAGAGCTCGAGCAACAGATTCAAAATCTTCACAACTCGGGTAGGAGTGTAATATGAGTGTACGACTTCAATACCCAGAGGTCTTCGACGGCTTGTCAGGAACGAACTAGAGGATCTTGATGATCAGGCTGAGGGCTTCATTTATTTCGAACAAAGACTTGATTGGAATTTTAGGATGGCTGGGCATGAGGGCAAGAGACAAACTACAAAGGGGATGATTGAAGCTTGGTAAAAACTTCCCTTGGACAATAGCACGACAAAAGATGAGACTCAAGTAGCATGGTATTTGACATAAGTCCACGATGCAAGAGGCAATGCAAACTCTCCAAATGTTTGGAAGAATAACCGAATGGAGGAGGATACAACTCTATGTAGTGAGAACAACTTCCTAAGGTCATGTTAAATCCCACAACTTGACAAACAAACAAAAGGATGTGCTTTGTCCAAGGGCGACTCAGTGTGCTGCCAACAAAAAGAAAATACTTTTCCCTTCCTCTTTTTGGGGTATATTTGATTTTTTTGTCTTTTTCAATAATTTTGGAAATCTTGAAACGGAATAAAAGAATGCTAAGTTACAAAGGAGGATCGAGTGTCGCAGGCATACTATTTCCAAGCACAAGGAACACATGGATGCTCAGAGAAAATGGACATATGTAGGAAAATGACACTCGAGAAAAATCCTCCATGGGCCAAGGTGTCAAGACGTAGAGGAAAAGTGATACAGGGCTTGTGTATAAGGCATGCTTCAAATGGTTCAGTTGAGAGAAACATGGAGCTGACATTAGGCTAAAAACGCAGGTATGTAAATGTGATTAATAAGACACAATGATAACGTCCTTTGATGTGGTTTTAACGAGCCCAGAGAAAGTAAGCTCGACGGTTTTTCATTTTTGAAGAGTCTGAAAAAGTGTAAAATGAGACTCCACTGGGGTACCTTTTTCGAAGGTAGTCTAATCGGTTTGAAAAAGGGGTAAACTAGCACCAAAAAGACATCTATTTGAAACCATTTTAACGAGTGTGATAAAGACAAGATCACTCAGAATTTTTTCATATTTAAGGAGTCTGAAAAAAGCTTAACTATGGACTTCGTATGAGATGTTCTTCTGGACCATTTTAACGAGTGTGAAGGAATAAGGTCACTCGACGATCTTTTCAATTTTAGGGAGTCTGAAAAAATCTTAACTATGGAGTCCATGGGGGTTCCTTTTTCGTAAATTTAGTTCCTCAGGCCCGAAAAAGGGTTAAAATTATACCTGAGAATACTCTTCTAGAGAACCGAGGCTCCTAGAGTATTCCTTTGTTTGTACAGTTGACCATCCAGACCGAAAAAGGGGTAAACTACCACTGGACAGATGTGCCTTCACATTTTAGTTTAGAGAGCGTGAAGGGTGACAAGATTGCTCGACAATCTTTTCATTTTTAAAGGGTCCGAAAAGTGCTTAAAAGAAGACCCGTTGTGTTTTTGGAGTCCCGAGGGTGAGGTCAAGAGTGATAATGAATCATGCAAATGAGGCTCATACTCGTAATCAGGAAAACCTAATGAGGACTCCCGAGCCTATAGTCAGTAGTGACGACATGGATACCAAAAAATGCAACCAGGACCTACCTAGGGCATCCATGAAGGATTAGGCTCTACCACTAAATTACAACACTTCTAAAGTAGCAAAGATGGTTCTGTGTCACAACTCGGTGAGGTCGATCCTATGGAAAAGCGAAAAAGACAACGAGATACAGAAAGTGGAGGTGGAATCCTAACTTATATGCAACACGTAAAAAAAAATGACTTTTTACCAAAGGACCTTTAAAATGACCCAACACTCCAAAAAATTCCCAATACCCAAAGTAACATTTATCGTAACATTCCATAAGGAACTCTTGAACCATACTAAATGATTTTCAGGCTAGAAAAAACAACAAAAAGGTCCAAAAAATGACAAAAAGGGGCCAAAAAGTCTATAAATAGAAGTTGGCAGCTCATTATCACCATTGTGAATTGAGTAATTGACAAAAAGCCAAAAACACCCCTTTGTTAAAAGGGTTGATTTCAGGAGCTTAAGTGGATGAAACAAACTTCCGCTTGGACCAAGTAAGTACATACTAACCCCTCTTGCAATTCAATTATTCCTTTATGCATTTAATTTTGTTTTTTGGAGGGGCACCAACCTTTAAAAAGGTCGGCCCTGCTTATATGTGGGTTGTCCTATGACAACCTGCGTGTGCATGTGGGCATGAGAAAAGATGCACACATGCGCACGCGACTCTGTACACTACAGCCCGCGTATTCCCTCCATTTTCTAGAAAAAAGAAAAAAGAAAAAAAAAACAAGAGCTAATCCCTCTTGAACTTGTGAATTGCAGGATGTATGTTCATTGGAGAGAGAGGGAGCATGAGGACATTGATAATTTGGTCAGAGAGGACCCTGATGCTATCGCCGCATTGGCGCAATGTGGTTTGCTGAAATTCTTCCAGTGTCCATTTATGCAGGCACAACCTAGGCTGTTGAATTCCTTAGTAGATTACTGGCACCCAAATGTAGAGGAATTCATGCTTGAGGGACAATCATTGACTCCAACGACTGAAGATATCTACTTTCTGACTGGCCTCTCAAGGAGAGGGGAACCAGTCAACTTTCGCACGTTTCCCTCTGGGCCTCACAACATAGCGGAGTTGATTGGACTCCATTGCGAGGCAGGCACAGACAAAGTGGGCACACAGGTGTTGATAAACAAGATTTCTAACCTATCGTTGAAAGTGATAGTTCTACTCATTGGCAAGATTACTGGATACACATCTTTACATCAAGCTTCTCGAGCGCACATGAATTGTGCGGTTCAGTGCTTAAATGCACAGTTTTTTTATTGGAGCACCACCTTACTGGCATGTATGAAAAAACAGTTGATAGACTGTTGAATGCGGACGCACAAGAACTTCGGGTTTGGGACCATTTTTTGTTCTTTCATCTTTGAGAGGGTACCCATTCTTAGCCCTAGAGAGATGATACGAGGGCATGATACCTCTCTCTCAGCATTATGCAGGTGGGCGGCGGTGTTGCTGCGATAGGGGGGAGGGAGGACTATCGAGGCTTTTGACGACAAAATCTTTGCCTGGTGGGCGTGACAGATTCCAGCAATAGAGGAATACCCCTATGTCGGTATTGAATTCTACAGGAACCATGCCATGGACGTACCTCCTAGAGTAGAGCGAGGAAAGTTAGGTATTCTTGTTTTGTTTTTTCAAAGTTATTTAATTTTTATTTAGTTTTATATATATCATTTATTTTTATTTTTGTGTACAAGAGTATCTAAGAAGTATGTATCTGTTACGTGCAAATGTGGGACCAGTGTGTCAAGTAGATTTCGTGAGGAGCCAGCAGCATCCTCGACCGGAGGCAGGACCATCAGTTGTAGGGGGGCCTCCAGCCGGAGAGGCTGATAGAGTTTTGAGACGAGTGGAGCAGAACCTTACCGCGCTCACTCGCATAGTCCCAATGGAAGAGATCGAGGACTTGCCACCATCGATGCAACCTCATGTTTTTGGGGTGCCCTGGACTTGGGTTCAGATTTTTCGGCGCTTGGCCAATGTCGTTGTTCACTATGGCAGGGCCAACAATCCCCGCCCTTAGTTAGGCTAGAATTTTTATGTGTTGAGGACATCTTTTGTATATTTTTGAGGGCATAAGCCCCGTGACTCTTACTGGACATATATTTTTTTCAAGCACTCGTGCCCACTTATGTACTCTGATACTTTGCGATATATATATATGCGTATTTACATATCTTGTGTTTTATGGACTACATTTATTTACAAACGTATTTACATGCATGTGTGTGTGTTTCTTAAATGTGTGCAACATGCCAATCTAATATATGATTAGCTAGAGTATCTGTAACTTGATTCAATCTCCTAGGAACATGGATATACGTAATGTAATCAAAGCTTAGTTCTAAGAGACGTACCCTAAGGAACCGTCAGTGTAGAGTAGGATCGTAAATGTGGTAAACCCCATTTAACTGAGACGCAACTAGTTGAGCGTCTAGATAGACCCAGAGATGAGAGATACCAAGTGATAAAGCGTCAAGAAGCAACTCAATAACTGTGTTGTATTCAGTGACATTGTTTGTGGTGCCACCTAAACAGATACCTTCTAAAGATAACAACTGGCCTTGAGGTGTGAAAATCACCCAAGTTGTGAAAGCAAGCCTCCGAGTGTGCCGGCTAGCACTGTCCGTGAACCCAACAAACACCTCTGATTCACTTGAAATTCACCACAGTGAAAAAGATAACATAAAAAACGACACGTCCATAAAATCAAAAGACAAAACTAAAAAGTAATAGTACAAAGACTATACACATGTTACAAAAAGTCACCCAAGGCGACCCACCTATGAGTAATATTTCTTGAGGTAGAGCCCATTTCTAGGCTCCACCAAAACATTTCCCTCAAAGTCCATCAGACAATAAGAACCCTTTTTTAGAACCTCTTTCAAGATGAAAGGTCCGAACCACATAGGTTTGAACTTGCCTTCCCCCAGGGGGTCCTTATCTTAGTCATAGACCAGGACAAGGTCGCCTTCAGAGAAAATCTGAGGACGAACGGACCAATCATATTGACACTTGAATTTTTGTTTGTGAGCCTCGTTAGCTAAGGCCGCATCATGACATTGCTCGAGATATAATAAACTCTCTTCAAGCAGTGAAGTGTCTGGCAATAACTGTACTTCCAAATTTAAAGACGAGATCTGGCACTTGATGGGTAAGACTACTTCCAGCCCGTAAACGAGTTGAAAAGGTGAGAAACCAGTTGCAGTCTTAAGAGATGTTCGGTAGGCCCATAATTCCGAGTATAACATCAAATGCCAATTTGACTTGGTCGAATTGATCGTTCATTGTAGAATGGTCTTAAGATATTTATTTACAGCTTCTACCTGACCATTCTCTTGTGGGTATTAGGGTGATGAATTTTCTTGCCTCAACCCAATCTTTGATGTTAACTCGGTCATCATTTTGTTCTGAAAGTGACTGCCATGGTCAGTGACAATCTCTCTCTGGACGTTGAACCTTGCTATTCTTTGGTTGAACAAAAAGATAGTTGCGGTCTCCCCATCATATTTGAACGTCGGCATAGCTTCGACCCACTTGGTGAAGTAGTTTATTGCTACAATGATATAACAGTGCCCCCTTGCTGAAGGGGGGTTGCATGTAGTGTAATCAATCCCCCACTTAGTGAAGGGACCAACGGTAATAACGAGAAACATGGGAGCGGGGTGTGCCCTCATTTTTCGATAGAAGTTCTAATATGTGTGGCACTTCTTGACTGATTCAACACAATCTTTGATTAATGTCGACCAGAAGTAACTGGCTTGTAGAAGTTTTTGGGCTATTTCCAACCCAGACAAATGACCGCCACATGCTCCAGTGTGGCAATCATTAAGCACGATTTCCACTTCTTCATGAGTGAGACATTGATGAAGGATGCAGTCTACACCTTGACGATACAAAGTGTCCTCGAGTATGAGATAGTTCTTGGCTTGATGGCGTATACGACGACGCTCATCACAAGAAGCAGAGGTGGGGCACTTCAAAGTCTAGAGATAGACAAGCACATCCCCATAATAGGGGTTGGAAGACGTGATAAAAAACATGTCTCCTTTGATAGGCGACTCGTCAGGTATAACATCACCTGATTCGACCGGAAGTTCCGATATGAGTTTTGCAAAGACCAACGACTTTTTGGATTTCGCCGAAACGAAATCCAAGTCGAATTCCTGGAGGATAGTTATCCATCTACTGATATTTCTGTCGATGATGCGTCCTGTCAACATGTATTGAAATGGATTCACAACGACAATGACAATGGTCTTGTGAAACATGATGTAATGATGGAACCGTTGGACAACATGAACTGTTGCCAACGCAAGTTTTTCAATGTGGGAATAATTGAGTTCCAGTCCAACCAGGACTCGGCTCAGGTAATAAATCACATATTCTGAGATCAAATCATCCTCCTGAAGTAAGACCATACTAATGATTGACTCTGTTGCGGCTAAGTACAATAAGAAATCTTTATTATAATTGGGTGGTCGAAGCAGAGGGGTAGATGTGAGGGCGCGTTTCAACGCTGCAAAATAGGGTTGAGCGACTTCATCCCAATGGAAAGGAATGTCCTTCTTCAATAAACACATAAAACCCTTTGTGATCTCGACATAGTTTGCGATGAAATTCCCTAAAAAGTTTGCTTTTCCCTGCAAACTTTGAAACTGAGGGATGGTGCACAGGGGAGGCAACTGAACTATTGCCTCAACCTTTAGAGGATCGACCATGATCCCTGTTGTTGAAACTATGAAACCTAGCAGACGACCTAACGTGACTCAAAAACTGCACTTGCTTGGATTCAAGCGGATTCCGTAGTAGCGACACCGTTCAAGGATAAGTCAGAGGTGTGTCAGATGATCAACTCTCTTGCGATATCATGACGCTAAATAATCAAGATAAGCCTCAACTATGTGTTTGAGGTCGTGGAAAGCAAAAGACATGGCCCGCTGAAACATAGCTCCAACATTTTTTAGACCAAAAGGCATCTTCTGATAAGCGAATGTACCCCATTGACAAATGAAAGCAGTTTTGTGTTGATCTTTGAGCTTGATCTGTATCTGATTGTATCCCAAAAAACCATCCATGAAAGAAAAGGCTTCGCAACCTTCACATTCATCGGCTATCTGGTCAATAAACAGCGTGGGGAAATTATCCTTTGGACAAGATTTGTTTAGATCACAGAAGTCCGTACATACGCGAATCATACCTTGTTTTTTATTGACTGGCATGGGATTTGACACCCATTGAGTCAATTGGATAGGGTAGATGAAACCAGCTTTAAGTAGTTTCTCTACTTCAGCCTTAATAGTTGTTGCTTTCCTAGGATTGATCGGACGAAGCTTCTGTCAGACCGACTTAACATCAGGATAAGTCATGATTTCATGTTCGACGATTCTTGGATATATGTCTGACATTTCCTCGTAAGACCAGGCAAACACATCGCGAAATTCTTTAAATAAATCTGTGTAGATTTGAGTCTCCTCGGGGGATCAATTTGCTTCGATGAAGATGTTCTCCACGATGCCATGGGTTCTAGAGATATCAATAGGTATCGTTTCAACTATTGTTGCCATATTTCCTTCAGCGTAAACAGTGTGTGTTGCCAAAGGATTAATAGGACAAGCTTTATCTCCAATTATAGTCAGAGTGAATTCACCTACTTCAATTCATCTTAAATCTGGGAGGAAGTAAGATCTATGATGAAGATCATCCCAGGCTTTGTATAGACTTGTCATTGCCTCAATAATCTCCTCATCTAAGGGAAAGACTAAGTCTAAAGAATCTGTATCAGTAAGGGAACCTTGAGCCCAAATAGGCTTAAGCACTGGATCTAACTCTTGTGCGAGAGTCAGGTTAGGGTCGACAGAAGCTTGTTGAATAATCGAGTATGCAACTTTTGTTGCGGACATAGGCATGGCCATGCCATGGTTCTCTGTCCCTTCCATCGTGGATGATGGGGAAGGAATATTCCATGGATCATTAAAGTAAGTCATGCAAAACAACGAGAGTTGAAAATTGTTGGCCCGAGGTTGGTCGGGGACAACCGACATGAAATGGACATTGTTAGTCGGAGGCGGGTAATCGAAAGTACCCATCAAAGGTGGGAATAAACCAACCCCTACGTTGACGATGTCAGGATGAGGTTTGTCAATCATCGAGACCATGGAGACCCCCGATGAAGAGTCATGTTAAGCCCTAATATTGGCTCATTACCCCTTAATTGGCGCATATTATATTAGTAATGTTATTTTATTTATGTCAGCGTTAGGCCATTGGTTGTAATTATACCTCCTAGTCTCCTATATATACCAAGGAGACATTTTCATTTTGAATCATCTTGTACTTGAACATTTAAGTGGGGTAAAAGGAGGTTTCCCCATCGAAGAGGCTTATTATCTGAAATTGTATCTTTTTCAAGGCATTGAGTACTTTTCTGAGGTTTTTCTATGCTATATTGGTATTTGGTTCTTAACATATGGTATCAGAGTTCAAGGTCTTGGGGTTTAGCTGCTACATTTGAGACACCTTAGTATTTTCTCTATAACTTTTTTTCTACAATGTTTCAGAAGAAACGGATTGGAGGATATTTAGAAGATGGATCAAGGTACGTTGGGTTCAAAATTCATCTCCTAAGACCTTATACTTTCTAAGATACAACCCATACAAAATAGGGTTTTGGAATCATCCTGAAATGAGTCATTGCGGCATTTTCACTATAAAAACTTTTCTGTAATGTTTTAGACCATGAACTTTAGAGGATATTTACAAAAATTTGTAAATATCTGTGGTAAGAAGTTTATCTTCTTGGTCATCTTAAATTTGTAGATACACCCTGTGTAAGATAGGGTACCTGACTAGTCCTATTGACTAGTCTCAAGAAGGTGTTCCAGGTAAAAAAATCATAACTTCTTCCTAGAGTATCCAAATTGAGTGGGACTAGTTTCATTAGATCGTGGACATTCTATAGTATTTTTGGTGTGAGTTTCAAAATTTTATATCAATTATTTTGCGCGGGGCACGCTATACAAGTGAGATCTCTTGGAAAGGACAAAAATCGACAAGTTGTGGGGAATTTACCATAAATTCCACTTGGCACATCCAATTTTGATCAGACCTGTGGAATTGCAGAGAAGAAATATCAGAGAACTACATAAAAGAAAGTTTCATACCCAGAAGGGATGAAACTTGGGAGATACAACAGAAGAAATATTGTCTAGCAGAACCACCTCAAAAT
>JZKD02S0112380.1:322688-336207 GCA_000966675.3 Picea glauca
GGGGGTGAATCAATTGTCTCTGTGCTTAAACAATAATAAATCTATTAAACCATTCTTAAATTTTCTTCTAGTGACCATCGATATTATACAACATATAGACGATACAAATAATGAGCATCAGTCACACATAAGATATATACAGAGACATATTTTCATGAGGAAACCCATAAAGGGAGAAAACCTCTTCTTCTTTGAAATGATAGGCAGTCTCTTAAGTTCTGTACATCATCTTTAATTGAACACCAACTCAATGTGAGGCTACTAGCTCTGTTTTACAAGCTCCAACTTGTTTGAGAGAACTAACTCTCTGGTTTCTTTAGCACCCACTAGAAGGAAGCACCAACTCCCTTAATGTTCCAGCACCAACTGAATGGAAGCACCAACTTCCAGTTACACAGGCTCCAACCTGTATAACATAGAACACTTGATCTCCCTTGCACCACCCTGCCACCCTGGTTTATGTGGCTGCAACCAGATGGAAGCTACAACTCCCTCTGTTCAAGTTCCCACTTGAACCTCTGAGGACAACAGTCCTCCCTAGCACCTCCCAACCACCCTGGAATATAAATGAATGATTAAACAACCAACTACACAGATAAATCGATTCTTACCACTTCTTCTTTGTTTTGTAAATCTGGTCTTCTTCTAATGATTCTGCAATTCTTCTCTTCCTTTGTTTGTTCTGCAATTCTGCTCTGCTTCAACTTGTTCTGCCATTATGCTCTGCTTCAAGTCTATTCCTCATCTGTTACTCTTCTCTGAGTTTTATCTCACACTGCGCACATTTTCAGTCTCACACTGCACATCCTATTATTTTTCCTTTCTTACAGTTTAATTCATTTTTCATCCAGAACAATCAACCACGCACAGTCTGTTTCTTTTTATTTTATGCACCACACCTACAACAGTTACACTTCGAATCTTCTGAGGCAAAAGAAAAAACCGTCTAAGCAACTGAAATGCCAACCAATCATGAATCATGAATTAGTTTTGCTAACTGATTTGTAACTGATGAATTAACTGTGAGAGAGAACAGTAGCCCTCTGATCATATTCATGTTTATCTACACCATTAGATGAACTTTATTAATCTTGCCTTTAAATCGGGTTTCGGCATTTCGGCATTCTTGTGGCCAAGTGTCTCAACACTTCATGTCGCGATCTCTGAAACTCCGATACAGAGCTTTTCTGTGCTAGCTCCTTCCTCTGTATGACCATGGCCATGACCAAGCAATTATGCATAAAGTGCTTTTCGTGAATTCACATTTCGTGAATCTAGAGATGAGGCATATCGACTCTCCAAGTCGCGATCCCCAAAACCCCGAAATGGAGCTCATATGAATTGACTCCTTCCCTTCTCGTGACCACCGACAATGACCATAGGCTGTGCCAAAAGGCACTTCATATTTCGTAAGTTTATAAACTTCATCGAGTCTGATCGACGGTTGAGATCTCCATAGATCTGACGGTCTAGATCTTATCGTGATCTCGCATCTCGCGAGTTTCCACACCATGCTCTGTTGGCTCCAAGTCAGTGACTTTTCCTATGATTCGATGGTCCAGATATGATCTTAATTCAATGGCTCAGATCATATCGCGATTTCAGTGGTTATGTTTCTTGCCTCTCCAAGTCGCGATTCACGAAACTCTGAAAAGGAGTCAGATCAACGGTCTAGATCACATCTTGATCTAATGGCTGCGATTAAATCACGATTTCGCATATCGCGATTTTGGTGGTTATGTTTCTTGCCTCTCCAAGTCACGATTCGAGAAACTTCGAAATGGCGTGGGATCAATGGTCCACGATCTCGATGAATCTACGGTCTAGATCTCATCGTGAATTCACATCTCGCGATTCCTTCGATGGAGGTTCTTGTCACTCCAAGTTGCGATAGGCGAAACTCCAAAATGGAGCTTAGATCAATGGTCCACGATCTCGATGAATCTACGGTCCATATCTCATCGTGAATTTGCATCTCGTGATTCCTTCGATGGAGGTTCTTATCACTCCAAGTCGCGATAGGCGAAACTCCGAAATGGAGATTAGATCAACGGTCCACATGTTTTGGTGTATTGACGGTCGTGATCTTTTCATGATTTCACAAGTCTTCATTGTGTCTGCATCGGGATTTCGAGATTTTGCGAACTCGCTTCACCTTGCACTTTTAAAGGTCGTGCAAATTCTCCTACGATGGTCGATCCTCACGCTCGGATCTAACGCTCGAGATCTATCCTCCATATCTGCGCGCTCTTCTTGTCTACATTGAGATCTGATAGTCATCGAGAATTCTTAATTGTTGATCCAACTATCACTGTTGTTGTTGATCATGTTGATCTTTGCCATCACTATTCTTGCCAACAATCCTCTGCACTATCTCTTCTAAGCTTATTCGAATCTTCTTTGCAGCATCTTCTCATAATGCCCATCTATTACATAATTTTTGTACTCATGCCATCTTCATTGTTGTACTTGCCATCAATGACAAGCATTCGATGTCTGTTAAATATTTGCCAACAAACATAGTTCCAACTCCATCCTAACAAGAGATTATAGTCGAGAGATGCATCAACCACTTCAACTTTGATGCACACGATTTCCCCCTCTAACTGCACGGGGAAAGAGGGGATGATCCCATGTGGCCAGAAAGAATGATCATCGAAAGTCGTAAGAATACTAGGTGATGGAGACAAAACGGGTTGGCTAATAGCCTTCCAACACACCAATGACATCATCCATGTCGAGGCACCCTCATCAACCACTGTGCGGAAAATGTTCTGAGTAAAAAATTTCGTGGTGTAAGCCACTACTATTTGAAATGCTACATGGTAAGGAAGACAAGGTTTTAAGTCGGTTGTATCAAGCATGATCATTCCTGGATTACAAGTCTCAACAGATCTTAAGGCAACTAATAGAGCCTTTCTCTGGGAAGGGCAACTTTGGAGGACTTCCAAAGCAGACATTGCACAAGGGGTTTGTGACAAATCCTCCACCACAGAGTAGTTCCCGCAGCCCTTGCGTTTAGATTGTGAGAAGCTTTCTTGAATGCACCTTTTGGGATGCGCATCATTGTTTCGCCAAACATCTTCTCAATCTAGAGAGGAAGAGGTGGGTTTTCGGCTTGTTTGCTCTTCTTATAGGTTCATGGCATTTCATAATCATGTGCTCTAGTTGATATATAGGCATCACCTTTCATCATATACACATTTACGGAAAAAGGATTACTCGAAGATGGGGGGTCCCTAACTGCCTCCCTCAGTGCTCGAAGAGGCTTGGGTTAGGTTTTTCCCATATGGAAATGAGTTCGTTAACACAGCAGGTTGTTGTTGTGCCAATAACTTCTAGGCCTCCACAAGCCAAGGGCACTGATGTGTCGGGTGGTCCTCCTTGCAAAGATTACAAGGATACTTCGACTTCCTCTTTTTAGTGTCGCCCTCGCCAACATTATCAGTGGGTTTCCAATCCCCCTTACCCTTCTTTCATTGTTTCTTATTTCCGTCAGGATTTTGGGTTGCCTTTGGGTTTGTCGTTTGCACACTATGTACATCCGAATTTTGGGTAGGGGGAATAGCCGAATTGGTGGTCTGTCTAGCCCCTATTTGTTGTATCAACAATTGTTACAATTGATTTGACAATGAATCAACGAGCTTCATTTGCGCTGAACCAATAATTCCATCGGCATGTGGTCCAGACCTTTGTCTGGTCTTGTCAAGTATTGACCTTGATGCATCTGGAAAAATTTCATAAATTAAACCAGACTAAGAGTAAATCAGCTCTAGCTGTTGAGCTCTCATTGTTGCATCTTCCTCGAAAAACACCCTGGACGTTGTGACGTCTTTAGACAACTGGGGTACCAAAGACTTAAGGAACGACTCTAGAAAGAATGTTGGTGGGACCGACACTTTTATCAAACTCTTCCAGCATCTCCATTCTTTAATGTGATCCGAGATATGATCTGCTTTTGTCTGCTCAAAGTTGGCCAACAATTCAGTGCCGGTGTAATATCTCATAGGTAATTGGAAATGGTTTAAGAAATCCATTGCCAATTCACCGAAGGAAGAGTATCGTGAGCGGTTGAGCACGATGTACCATTTCGCATCACTCCCTATGAGAGTGCGTTGAAACAATCGCAACTAGATGAAGTCGTCTCTCAAAGAGTTGGACGAGCACCATAAGTGGAAGGTAGTCACATGATCGCCAAGATATTCATTAGGCTTGGTTTTGAACTTTGGAATGTCTGAAGGCAACTTGGTCGACATAGGAGGCCAACTCGGATCGTGACATATGGGGTCATTTAAAAACCTTGTCAAGTCTGGCAAGTGCAGAGTTGTCAGAAAGGGTAGTTTGGGTTGTGGATTGTAACCAGGGAAAAAGGAGCCTGAATTTTGACTGGCATCAGGTTGCCAGGAAAAATTAGGTTGTTGGCCAGGGCTCTGGTAATAAACATGGTCGTGACCAGCATATGGATTATGTGCTTGTTGAGACGTCATCAGCTGATTCCCGTAATAGGACATAAAGGGCTGGGCTTGCATCGCATTCCAAGGATTTTGGGAAGGGTTGCCCCCTGTCGATCCGACGGGCATATGTGTTGAGCCTTGACTAGGGTTCCACTGGGTATGGAAGGGGTTGCCCCCGATCGACATCCCTGACAAGGGAACTGGTCCTTGCCATGGATTCCAAGGACCTTGTGAGGAAGGAATTCCTAAGAGTGGCCCTTGTGCAAGAATAATACCCTGTACAAGATGTTATTGTTCATAACCGGGGTTGCCCCCGATCGAGACGACAGCTGACGAGAAAGCCTTGTGACCAAACACACTGAACAAAGAGAATGGTGTCAAACCAACCGACATGTTATAAGAAGGGAGTGCTTGACTACCTGCTCCAAACAAGTTTACGTTTGGCCCGACGGAGTGTTGATGAGAACCGTCGAGTGAGGGGGTACATGACCCCCGCTGTAAGGGAAAGCGATAAAGAGAGATGAAGTGCCCCCCATAGATCCTTGTAGAAGAGCATTGGAACTCCTTGCCCCTATACCTAAATTCTGTAGAGTGGAGGAGGAAAGTACAATACTTGTACCGAACCCAGGCATCCCGTATGAGAATGGAGGGCCTGTCACACTCTGGGTAAACAGAGTAGTGATTGTCTCCATAGACGGAATCAGACCTTTTCCTGAGGTAGAAGCAGTCGAGACCATAGTGGTCTGGACCAGTGACGGTTTGTTAGGAGGTGGAACACCCCCTGTAGTGACAGTCGCGGAGGGAATATGAGTATTCCCTGAAGAAGTAGCAGCATTTGGTTCCATTGCTACTTGAGACACTATGATTGGTTCCTCCAGAATCGAATGTTCTCCTCTCGAAGATGGTTCGGGCACAGTTTCATGTAACTAGGTTGTCTCAAAAGACCCGTGTTGGTCTAGTTTTTGCCTTAACGGTGGCGGGGTGGGGTTCGAGTTCAACCGACGGCAGGCCCAAAATCCTTCACGACCAACGGAACTCCTGATCCTCCACTGTGTGAGAATATCAAAGACACACTAGGGCTATCTATAATAGTTTGAAAACCAACACGCACTAAAAAAATACCTATGAGATAAAACAAACAGTCACTAGCTAGTTGGAAGAACATTTACAACAACCAACACTAGAGAAACTTATCGGTGCAAGTGCAACTTGAATATGGAAGCGCCCTCTGGGTATACTCTGCAAAGCATGGCCTGATGTCTTTCCTAGGTACCACAGTAGACCCCCGCAGTCACCTATGTAAGTCAATGGAATGATAGGCAACTAGGTTGCCAACGCACAAACAGTCACCAGGCGGGCACAGTCGACAATCGGGTGGACCGTAATGAACAGGGTATCAAGCCTGAAACCTATCAAGGGTATCAAAAGCAAGTGTTCCGGAATATGAGTGAGGACCTCGAATGGATTCGAGACCCATGAAGCTCTGTGGAAAATGCGATCAATGGAATTCCAAGATAAGCCCTCTATATGCATTCCCCACTACGCTTGGTCTGGCTTTGGAGGGGTTATCTCCGCTACCTTTCCACATGTGACCTTGTGTTTAGCCCCTGTGTTAGAGGGGGGTCCCGGATAACTTTCACGATACTGGAATTTTAGCACTCCCTAACACAGACTCTTATGTTTGTTTCTGCAGCCTTGAAGAGTTTCCTCTCCAATCCTAAATAAACAAGGCTCTAGCCTAGACTAGTTGATGGACCCTACAAACATAAAGTCTAGTTGATTTTAATTAATCGTTAATTTTAGTGGTTGTCTTAAGTCAAAGGGAACGAAAGTGAAACTAGTGATGTTTTTCAGAGACGAAAGGGAAGAGCATATAATGAAACTGGAAACAAATTACTTCTTCACAAATTCAAATTTGCACATTCAAACTCTTTAACCAACTTTTTTTTCTCTAAGATATTTTAACAAAAAACTCAAAACAAACTTTCACTCAACTACGAGCTACTTATTGTCCTAATTCAATCAACCAAGAACTTATGAAAGCAATCTTTTTCCTGATGATTAATGAAAACAACCAACTACTTAACCAAACCAAGAAATATAAGATTTTTTTTTATTGTTTAATGCTTAAAAAGCAAAAAAATAAAAAATGACGACAAGTAAAGACCAAGAAATGACTTTCGACCTAAGCGTAGATCGCAAAGAGTTACTGACAATAACACAAAAGCTAATTGAAGTGGACACTCAAACTTGTCTAAAAACCCTATTACAGAAAAATAGAGGAAAACTTTTAATGAAAAAGAAAGCTATGTTGTAATCAAACCTAAGCTACAGACTGCTATGACAGAGACCCAGACTAGATCAAGAAAATCCCTGAGAGGTGTGATTCCTGACAGGGAAGAGGATGACTGCCTCTTCTAAAAAACAAATTTCTCGACAGGTACGCTACTGACAGTTCAACAACCAACATATGTATGTGGGTTATGCAAGGTCAAGGTGTGTATGCACACATGCAGGCTATTTACAGGCCGCGTGCACCTCTTCAACTCCTCAAAAATTGAAAAACAAGCAATCAAGCACTAGCAGGGAATACTGGTATTGAGAACCAGAATCCCTTGAAGACACATAAACTTACTTTGAGATAAAAAGATGCAAGGAAACTTTGTTAAAACAAAGCTAATCTGAGGTTATACCTAAGCTACAATCTGAAACAACAGAGACCAGAACTAGATCTAGAAAACCCCTGAGAAGGATCACTTCTGACATGGAAGAGGATGATTGTCTCTCTAAGAAAAAAAAATATGAACTCAGTCATGCAGCTAACACTTCATCAGCCAGTGTATGTATGTGGGTTGTATAAAGGTAGGGCAGGTATATATGTGTCCAGGCCTTGTACAGGGTGTGTATACCTCTGTGAATTTCCGGGAAAGAAAAAAGCAGTCAAGCAATGAAAGTAGGGAGTACTCGTATGGAATACCAAAATCCCTACTAGCTCAAACTCTTACAGAAACTCAGAAAAAAGGTAAGAAAATCAATTTAAAACACCCAAAAAGTATCCCCCAAAATCATAGAGATCTTCCCAGTACGGTCGCCAATTCTGTTGTGGGTGGGAAATCCCCCTATGGACTAGCACTAAGGGTTTAGTAATGCATGCCAAAATAACCTTCGAAAATCTCCTACCTTTTACTATTATCCCAACATAGACCCCACATTCATGCATAAAACACAAGGATAAAAAGATCTGATAACTCTACCTTGAACTCCTCGCTTGGTGTTGATCCTTTTACCTTGAACTACAGGTCTCCTCCCAAAGTTGACTAGCATTCACAAATAGACAAACAAAGAACTGCGAACATGCATCTCATATATGAATTAGTGGGTTAGAGGTTCTCAAAATATAAACCAAAATTGAATATTGAACACCTCATATGGCGGGATGGGAAAAATAATTATTTCTATTAACCTCACAAAAGTCGCTTACAATGGTGAGATCGGCTACTGCTCCTCGAATTTGGTCTTGGGCTCTTCTTCAACTCTGCACCAATCGCTTCCACATATGCTTCTCCTCTTTAGTTCTCACACAATGGTTGCAAAAGGTTGGGGCAAGGGGAATGCAAAATCGGGTAAAGTTTCTTTACTATTATTTTCCTCTCTCTAAATGGGACGCCTACCCCTTCTTTTATAGGTTAGAAAGGGATAGGTATTTGGTTGAGTGACCAACTATGGGCGGTCAAACAATTTAGGCAATTTACCCGAAAATATGTGTTCCATTTGCAACTTTCTATTTTCCATGCTTTTGTCAGTATACGTGGGTTGTAGTGAGTCAGCTAGTGTATACACGTGTGCAGTAGTAGAGTAGGGTGCGTATGCCTTCAAAAAGGGTGTTTTTAAGAAGTTGTTTAGTAGTGGCTTGGTAAAAAATGGAAAATGAGATGGCCTGATGCCAGGTAAGCATGTCTAGTGCAAATTAGGGTTATAACACAAGGAGCTAAACCCTGATTCAAAATCTAATTCTGAAAATACTGGTAAAGGACAAATCATTGACGCAGACCCCACTGCTATTGTCGTGACTGCAACAATTCAACCAGAAGAACCAACAGATCCTGAAGAGGGGGAGCACCTTTTTCATTCATAGATGTGGGTGAAGGGGACCCCACTGCATTTTATTTTTGAAAGTCGAAGCCAGAAGAACCTCATCTCAGCAGAGGTCGTCAAACAGTTGGGATTGTCGACAACACCACACCCACAACCATACAACATCGGGTGGCTTCGCCAGGGACGAGATCTTCATGTCAACCAACAGTGTCGATTATCATACGACATCCAACCCTTCAAGGATGAGGTATTATGTGATGTTGGCCCACTGGATGTATGTGATGTCCTCTTGGGCCAACCATATATGTGGAGATGCCATGTTGTTTATGAGTCTCGACCCCATAGTGTCATTGTTACTTTGGGGGGTCATCTCTACAGAATAGCAGAGGTAGTTCCAACTATTGTTCCACCAAAACAGTGCCGCAAGGTAGTATCTCATACTACAAAATTCAGCTTCTTCACAATCTATTCAAAAGGGGAACAGAAGGACACTGCAACCACTACAGCCTCGCCCCAAGCACCTTTTATCCAACAGAAGCAAGTCGACAAGGGTGCAACAAAGCGCAAAGATTCTTTTTACACACAGGAATATCATGTAGCCAGACTGGCAAAAAATGTCCAACCCTTCCAGCCACATGTTCGTGACAACCTTCAACAAGCTAAGTAGAGCAACTTCTCCAACAAGGCAAGCAGCTTATCGAGATGCAGATTCAGCAAACGCTTTTCTCTCTCCCCCGGGAACTCAATGCAATGGATACCATTGCTTCCTAAAGAGGGAGGACTGATCCAGGTGCATATCGGTGGCCACCCACCTTTTCCAACTGGCTCAAAATAGTTTTCTGGCAATTTTGGTAATTTACTATTTTTAGCAGTTTTTAACTTTCGGGGCCATTTTGAGGGCCTAAATGAAGGTTTTTTTGGGATAGAGCTTCTTAATAATAGCCAAAGGCATGATTGAGCCCCCAAAATGAATCTCCTCAACGATACCTTTCCAATGGGCTATCATGTGCCTAAAACGGAGATCGTATGCAAAAGTTACGACCCCGGGAAGTTGATGTACTAATTTATCCAAACGGGGCCCACGTGACTTTTGCGCTTCATCTCCTAGGGTTAGGTTTTTGGATGTTTAGTGTTTTTGGCATTCTTGTTTATTGTAAAAAGGCCTTCAGAGCCTCATTATAGTCATCTTCTTGTGAATGCAAGAAGCTGTCACATCTCTTCTCAGAGATAAGCTGCCACCATTCTAACGAGTCATTCACTTTGTATTTTTACAGTCTCTGTACATTTCTTTCATTAATAGAAATCGTGTATTACTATATATCTTTGTTTATGGTTGCATATCTGATACATTTATGTTATATTATTGAATATATGTGATATCTCTGTGCATTTCTTTATTATATCTCTGTTCTCATTTCATGCCAAAAATAATTTGGATCACGTGCGCCCCAAATGGAGATTGTATGTCGGGAAGTTGATACATCAAACTACCCAAGACGGGGTCCACAAAATTGTTGGATTTTCATCTTCCGGGATTAGGGTTTTGGATTTTCTTTATGTTAAAAATACCTTTGGAGCCTCATTGTAATATCCATCTTCATGCTAATGAACGTAGCTGTCACATCTCTTCTTAGAGATAAGTTGTCACCATTCTAGCAAGTCTTTCACTTTGTATTTCTACAGTTTTGTACATTTCGCTCATTAATAGAAATTGTGTATTACTATATCTCCATGTTTATGGTTATATTTGTGATACATCTCTATTATATTATTGGATATCTGATATATCTCTTTACATTTCTTTATTATATCTCTGCTCTCATTTTGTGTCGAAAATAATCCAGATTAGTGGTATCAGAGCAGGCTGCTCTTGATCGTTTTTCAGTGCATGTGCCCAATGAGGTTCGAGTATAGAAAGTTGGGTCTAGATCTTGTCTCTGTTGAGGACAATCACTC
This sequence comes from Picea glauca, assembly GCA_000966675.3. NCBI lineage: Eukaryota > Viridiplantae > Streptophyta > Pinopsida > Pinales > Pinaceae > Picea > Picea glauca. The sequence goes on from JZKD02S0112380.1 coordinate 333,194, forward strand.
TCTCACACCCAAGAAACCTTCCATGGCTGAAGAAAATAAAGACGACATAGCAGAAGATTATATTAATCTATTGCTTGAGCAAGCTCTCATGCGATAGAGGGACGAAATAATGAAGATTTTTGCCCACATCCTTGAATGCATGTCGATAAAAACATATGTGTCTCCATCAAGTAACTGCTTTGGAGGCACCTCTCCTTTCAAGGTACAAGTTAATTTTGATATTCCCATATTTGAAGGTCAGATCGATGCAGAAGCTCTAGAAAAATGGTTAAATCTGCTAGAAGGTTATTTCTCTGTTCATAATTTTTACGACAAGGAAAATATCACCTTCGCACTCCTTAAGGCTCTCCCTTGTGTCAAAAATTGGTGGGAAACTTACTGGGAGCAAATTTCCACAGAGGATTCTGGAATATATGGGGCTGCGCCCATTTGGGATTTTTTTATGGATGCGGTCAAGGAACAATATTACCTTGTTGGTAACTATGATGACCAATACATGAGATGGACCACAGTGCAACAAGAGAGGGGTCGAACATTGTCGGAGTTCACAAATAATTTCCATACCTTACGTACCAAGATGGGTATCAAAGACTCTGAGTGACATCTGGTTCTGAATATCGTGAGACTCTGCATAGGTACATCCAAACCAAAATGGATTTCTTGGACATTTTATCATTGGGAATTGCCTATCGATATGCTGTCAAAATCGAGTAGAAATTTAGGCACCAGAACAAACGGGAGTTCAGGTCTACAAATATGCAACAACCAAAGTATGGTAAATATGGCTCTAACAACTAGCCTCCAGAAAACCACTCCAAGCCACAGGAAAATAAGGGTAATGAAAACACGAAGAAGGACACTGAAAAGTGGTGCGATTTCCACAAAAGCCCCTGGCACAACACTGATAAATGTCGCTCAAAACAATCATTGGTGGTCGAGATTAAAGAAAAGGAGTCGAACCCTGATTCAGAATTTGATTCAGAAAATCATGGGAGAAGACAAATCATCGACGTAGACCCCACTGCTACTTTTGTGACCACAACAATTAAACCAAAAGAAGAAACATATCCTAAAGAGGGGGAGAGCCTTTTTCATTCACATATGTGGGTGAAGGGGACCCTGCTACATTTTATTTTGATAGTGGAAGCCAGAAGAACCTCATATTAGCAGAGGCTGTGATGTTCTTTTGGGCCATCCATATGTGTGGAAACGCAATGTTATTTATGAGTCTCGACACCATAGTGTCTTTTTTACTCTGGAGGGTCATCTCTACATGATACCAGAGGTAGTTCTGATTACTATCCCACCAAAAAAATGTTGCAAGGTAATTTATCATACTGCAAAATTCAGCCTCTTCACAATATGTTCAAAAGGTGAACAAAACGACATTGTGTTGGCGCTTGACCAAGTTTTGAGGATCCTTGGTCATGTTTGACCTAATTTTGGGACTTCGATAGGCTATCGAAGGCAGAGCGCAAGTCGAAGCAGAGATCGTGGGATCTCGTCCCCTTTTCAAGGCTTTTTGGGTTTTGGGCTTATGTAACGGGTATGGGGATGTCGGCCCATGGGTTTACCCATGTTTAGGCATGATTTTGTAATTTATAAATAGATGTCTACGTGATGTAGGAAGGAGCTTGATACCTTGCTAAGTGTTAGGGAAAGGGACACATCTATGGGAAGCTAGGTGCTAAGTGCAAGTGGTAATTGTAATTACTTTGTGCACACTGTGCAAGACTTGCAGTGCTAAGTGCAAGTGATCATAAGAGACTGTGGAAAGCTTTGTGTTGTAACTCAGGAAAGGAAGATCTAGTGAAGTGCATAGGTCTCCTATCCTCTGTGGAGTAAGATCTCGAGGCTCTATGCATGTAGAAGATTGATAGAAGATAATAAAGAGAAGAAGAGTTGGTGGACATAGCCCCAGGGAGGGGGTGAACAACGTATATCCTATGTTGTGGTTGCTTTGTGCGTTTTGGGTGTTCTCTTGTTTATGTGATTAAATGATTAGTGCACTGATGTATGTTAGATGAATCTGATATGATAAATTAGTGTTGAATAATGTGAATGAATGTTAGATATGACCTATGTTGATGTGCTTAGTGCTTGATTATATTAGATTTGTGTGAATACTGAGTCGTTATGTTATTAGGGTTTATCTGTGTTGTAAACTAAAAACGAATATTAATGAACTGTAAGCTGCTAAGTTCTCTGTTAAAGTGTTACAATCACAGATACGTGTCCTAGCTAAGGTTGCAGACATCGGAGTCCTGCAACCACCCCTGCCTCTACCTCGAGTGAGACTTCATCTGCTTCGCAGGTGTTGCTGAAAGGGTCGGTATTTAAGGTTTTGTTAGTGCGTTTTTGTAGCGTTGAACCCTCGGTCTGCCCCTGTGCTAACACACTACAACCACTGCAGCCTTCACCCAACACCTTTCTTTCCAATAGAATCATATTGCATAAGAGAAAGAAGATATTGTGTCTTCACCTACAAGGGTACCTACAGACTGCCAATCAAGCCAAGATACAACAGGTTGGTTGAATAGATTCAACCTTGCCAACAACAGGTTCATGACAGTCTTCAACAAGCTAAGAAACACAACATCTTCATCAAGGCAAACAACTTACCAAGATTCAGATTCAACAAACGATTTTCCCTCTCATCTGGGAACTCAACGCAATGGAGACCATTGCTTCCTAAGGAGGGAGGATTGATCCAGGTGGATATCGGTGGCCACCCACCTATTCCAACTGGATCAAAATATTTTGTTGGAAATTTACTATTTTTAGTAGTCCCAAACTTCTGGGGCCATTTGGAGGGCCTAAACGATGTTTTTTCATGATCAAGCACCTCAATGATAACCGAATTTGGGGCTATTTTAGCTATCATTAGGTGCCCGATCGTGGTATTTTTAGTTAAAAATAGATCCATTAGGGGTTTGGGGTGAAATTTACTATTTTTACGATATCTCAATACCTTTCCAACGAGCTATTGTGTGTCCCAAACAAAGATCGCATGC
>JZKD02S0112392.1:0-24448 GCA_000966675.3 Picea glauca
AGTCATGGATGCAGGCAATGCAAGCATATATGCAATTGGTCCAATCCTTTCTAGTATTTAAAATGGTCCACAAAATCTGGCTGCCAACTTTGAACAGTTTCCCAGCTTCACAGAACTTCTGTTAGCTTTCACTTTCAGGAAAACATGATCACCCACTTTAAAATCCCTGTGGATCCTATTCTTATCAACATAACTCTTATGTCTGTCTTGGGAAGATTTCAAATTCTGCTTAATCTTTAGCATTTGTTCTTCCATTTCCTTGAGCAACTCTCGCCCAACCATTTCTCTATCAGTTGGGTTATCCCAGCTTACTGGAGTGTTGTACTTTTTGCCGTAAATTGCTTCAAATGGGCTCATCTTCAGTGATGCTTTATACCCATTGTTGTAGGCAAATTCTACCAAGTGTAGGTAGTCTTCCCATTTTGACGGTTTTTCCATCACATACATCCTTAGCATGTCTTCTATCACTTGGTTCACCCTCTATTTCTTCCCATCAGATTCAGGATGATAAGCAGTGTTGAAGTTCAGATTCGTTTTGAACCCCTTGAATAACCCTTTCCATAACTTTGAGGTGAATTTCGGGTCTCTTTCAGACACAATTGTCTTGGGGATACCATGCAATAATTCCACTTCCCTCAAAAAGATATAGGCAACATTAGCTGCCTTGTGAGTAGTCTTCAATGGAATAAAATGGGAAGATTTCGTAAGTTTGTCCACCACCACTATGATTGAATCATGTTGCTTGCCTGTTTTGGGCAATCTTGTGATGAAATCTATTGTCACTACCTCCCACTTCCACTCAAGAATGGGTAAAGGTTGTAGAAACCCTGTTGGGTTCCTGTGCTCAGCTTTAACCTTCTGACACTCCATACATCTAGCAATGTATTCCTCAATCTCTCTCTTCATACCTAGTCAAAAGTAATGGATTTTGACTGCTACCATAGTTTTCTAATATCCAAGGTGCCCAACATAAGGCATATTATGCATTTCTTTCAAAATCATAAGTTTCAAGTCATGTACATTAGGTACATAAATTTTTTCTGGTACATAAGTGTTCCATCGGCTTCCAATTTATAATTTTCCACTTTCTGTGGCATCTCACCTTGTTGTAGCTTTTCTACCAAATCCCTTTACTGAAAATCTTTATTTACAGCCTCCGAAATTCTGCCTTTAATATCATTTCGGTACATGTTAATGGTTGTAGCATGTAATTCATGCACTCTCATGTTGAGTGCATCAGCCACTTTGTTCTCCTTTCCTTTGATATGCTTGATATCAAAGTCGTACTCACAGAGGAATTATAACCATCTACTCTGCCTAGCATTTAAGGTTGGCAGATCAAACAAATACTTCAGACCATTATGGTCTATCCTCAGTTCAAACTTCCTTCCCATGAGTTAATGCCTCCATTTCTCCAGAGCGTGAATGATGGCTGCCAACTCCAAATCATGAGTTGCATAGTTCCTTTCGTGCTCTTTCAAATTTTTGGATTCATAACAAATTACGAATCCATTCTGACCGAGGACTCATCCCAGTCCTTCTTTGCATGCATCTATGCACACTACAAAATCCTCATTCGGATCTGCAATCCTTAGGATTGGAGCACTGGTTAACAGCTACTTCAATCATTGGAATCTCTTCTCACATTCTTCTGTCCATTGAAAATTCTTCTCCTTCCTTTGCAAGGAAGTGATGGGGTGTGTTATCCTTGAGAACCCTGCAATGAACCTTTTTTAATAGCTAGCTAGGCCCATAAAGGATCCGAATTATGTTACAGTCTTTGGCACTGACCATTCCCTGATGGCTTCTATCTTCTCAAGATCTACAACTATCCCATCCTTTGAAATGATATTCCCCAAGTAATGGATCTGCTTTTAATAAAATGAGCACTTGCTCAATTTGGCATACAATTGGTGCACTCTTAGAACTTGCAGCACCATCCTCGGATGATGTTCATGATCTTCCTCCGACTTGGAATACACCAGGATGTCATCCAAAAAGAATATGACAAACTTGTCTAGATATTCCCTGAATACGCCATTCATTAGGCACATAAAAACAACGGGTGCAATTGACAACCCAAAAGGCACCACTGTGAATTCATAATGAAAATACCTTGTTCTGAAGGCTGTCTTGCTGATGTCTTCATCCTTTATTTTTACTTGGTGATATCCTGATCTAAGATCTATTTTTGAAAATATCTTAGCATCCTTCAACTGATCAAAGAGATCATCGATCCTTGGCAGAGGATACTTGTTATTTACAGTGACTTTGTTCAATTGTCTGAAATCGATGCATAATATCAATGTTCCATCCTTCTTCTTCATGAATAGGACTGGGGCTCCCCAAGGTGACACACTTGGTCATATATACCCCTTCTTCAAAATCTCTTCAAGATGCAATTGCAGTTCTTTCATCTCTTTTGTACTCATTCTGTAAGGAGCTTTTGATATTGGAGCTGCTCCAGGCATCAGGCTTACAGAGAAGTCAATATCTCTTTTCAGGGGTAGTCTTGGTACCTCTTGAAATACATCTTCGAAATATTTTAGTAACGCATGGTATTCAATCTTTGAGACCTCATCCTTAGATGTTTCCTTCGCATGGGCTAAAAATAATCGACAACCTTTCCTGTAGAACTTCTTCAGCTGCATTGCTGAGATTTCTCTAACAGCAACTGCCCTGGGAATTCCTTGTACTATTCTTCGATTCCCTTCCTCATCCAGGAAAGTGAATTCCTTTCTATGACAGTACAAGATGGCATGGTGCTGGTCCAACCAATCCATCCCAATTAGACAGTCATAAGAACCTAAAGGTAAAATGTTCAATTCAACTCTCGTGCTCAGTCCGTTCATGTCCACTGGACAAGACTTAACCAATTTTGTAATCTTTCTCTTGGTTCCTATATCCAGCTACACTAACCAAGATATTCCATGTTTTCTTCTAAACAATTGCAAACTTTCCACCACTCTACGATCTACATAACTATGGCTAGCCCCTAAATCAATTAAAATAGTAAAGGCATGGTTGTTGATCATACCTTCCACTTCAATCATGTGAGACTGATATTATGCTTTCTTGTTGTCTAGGGCTATGTAGATCCTTGGTACTCTATTTCCCATGTCCTCCATTGTTTCTGCCTCTTGAACATTGTGGACAGCTCTCACTTTGTCATTTCTATGGGGGCAATCTATGTACCTATGTTTTCCTCTACAACCCCAAAATTACATAGGTGGTTGTCTTGGAATTTGTCCACCTACTTTAGCCTTCCTGGGCTCTCTAAAAGATGGATATCCTTGAGGACTGTTCCTAAAAAATGGTGGCTTGATTCCCTTTTTCCTCTGCTCCCTCTTAAACTTCTTCTTGTCTTCCCAAGCTTTTTGGAAGGTAGGCTTTTCTTTTTGCTGATCATATAATCATTTTTCTCTCCTTATAGTTTCTTCCGTAGTCTTCGGGTCATCATACTAGATCTTGTCATTGACATAAGGTGGCAGTCCATTCAGATACGTTTGAATTTTGACAGTCTCATCCTTGATGAAGGGAACATACTTCAACAATTCCAAAAATCTTCGTTCATATTCATCAATGGTCATGCTGCCCAGCTTGAGTTCAAAGAACTCTTTCATCTTTCTATCATAGTATCTCTTAGTTAAGTACTTATTTTCAAAATGTCTCTTGAACTCCCTCCAAGTAACATTCTTCTCTCTGACATGTTGTACTTGCACAAAATGCTCCCACCATATAGATGCCTTTCCTTTAAGTTGGTAAATGGAAATTATTCCCTCTACATGAGAAGAATAGTTCTGCAGTTGGAAATATTTCCTCATGCCCAACAACCAAGTCTCGACATCTTCATCTTTCTGGTGTTCTCTGTCAAAATTAGGAGGCTATCAGTCCTTAACAATTCCCACAACATTCATAAACTAATCTAATTTAAGAACGACATTTAGGTTTCATTTTCTTTCCGATATTTTTCTCTTCTCTGTAATAAATTTCGGGCACTAGCCCCTTTCTCTCAGTCTTGAACCCATGTGATCAAGGGCCATGACCAAGCACTAAGTCAAAATGTTCCTACTCGAGCCTTCAGCTTCAGAAATTTTCAACGAACAACACAACAATCTCTTGGAGTTCCGAGTTACCGAACTCGTGAAGTAGAGTGGATCAATAGTCCACGTCTACCCAACATCCAACGACTGACACTCACTATGGAACCTCAGGTGTCTGAGTTCTGGGACTTCGGGTCTTCAAGACTTCGGATCTTTGGAGGGTCTCGCATCCGTACATCCGAGCTGTTAATATCCTAACATTCCCAATCACCTTTGGTGACATCATTATGTCACATCACTTAATATTTTCCAATTGTGGGGACATGCAATTATGGTTTGGAGAAACCCGTCTTTCATCCCACAATTCTTCTGATGCTGACACATAACCCCTTGGTGAAACCACGGTTTGGATTGTGGGACCGCCTTGGATAATTAACTTTCATGCTACTTGGGTCCCTGCAATGCCTTCTGGTCGTTGATCTTTATGTATCGTGATAAATTCCATTGTGGGTCCTCCGACCTTTAACTATGTTACCTAACCTCAACCCCACTAACCCTGCTCATACAGGATGCCACATGGTGGACTACTAGTGGTTGATGTGTGGCCCATTCAGTTGGGTGACATGCGCCATGCTCCAAATTCCCTCTCAATCTTCCACTGGTTTGAAACCCACTGACACGTGGCACACATCCTATGTGTCTACATCACCTCTAGGTGACATCCTCATGACTCACCACTTCGGCTCTTCTACTTCGAAGCTTCGGACTTTGGAAGTTTCAACTTCTCTACGCTCGCTTTTGCCCGTAGGACTTTGCCCCCCAAAGTTCATGATCTACCAACACGTGTCCTCCTTCATGATCAACCTCTATGAGTGACTTCGACACTTCAGGCTTTGGGAGTTTCAAACTCACAACACTTGCCTCCTCACAAAGTACTTCCACCCGAAGTACACGATCTCTTGACATGTGGCATTCGCAACAGAAGGTTGCGATCTACTTCGGCCTTCAGGACTTTGAGGGTTTGTCACACTCGACACTTGAAATCCTTCAAAATGACTTTCCATTGATTCCCTGGACACAGATCTAACGGTCCAAACTCCTGCCAACAACATACTAACGACTATTTTCGTTCCTCCTCCTAAGCTTCGTTTCTCAAACCCTTTTCTCCTTAGAGGGTTGCTGTGACACTTAGTCGACTTTCGGATTTGTGCAATCCTTGCACTCAGGGACACTCTAAACCTTGAATTGTGTCCCTTTCGACAACAATTTACTCTGAAATATTTGTCTCATTAACCATTAACATGGCCCATCCAGGCTCAGTGTTGTAACCTTGCTCTGATACCATATTGTAACCTCCCCGACCCTCCAAAGACCAGGTAATGCTACCATGCAGAATTTATAGCTTATACAATATATATGCATTTTAATGAATTTAACGCATTTAACATAGAGTTACTGCCCTCATATAGACTTAAATATAATTAACAACAATTCATACATGCAATGGAATACATGAAAACATACAAGCATCACAAAACATGCATAAAATACATAATTAAACACAACAAAAATACTTACCTTTTATCTAGAGTAAATCCACCAACTGCGTGCATTCCTTCCATGAACCTCCTATCCTTAGACCGCACTGTTGATCACTCTCAATAGTAGGTCACCTCTGATATGGGACTAAACTCCACCGGGAAAGGGAATTCTAGGCTTGGAAAGGATGACAAGGAAGTTGCACAAAGCAACATGAAGGATATTTTATCTCAGGAGCCACTTACGCCCACAACACACAGACCCTCATTCCCCACACACCTTCTCCACCCCAGGAGGATACACCTTCACTAATACAAGTCCATCAGCTAGTACACCTCCCTTAACTTGGGATTTACCAACAGGCTGGACCAGAAGTCTTAGTGTACTATGGTTGCTACAGGACTCCCTTCCAGGAGAACTCACCTCCCAACAGACTCTCTCACCTGGGAGAGATTCTCACAGGCCTAACAACCTGCCTCTTCAACCAGTATTTGACTCAGCTACAACTGGGTATGGATGACAACAACAACAACAACAACAGGGGCAAATGGGTATGGACACCCAAAAAGGCAACAGTCGAACACTAAGACATTTCAAGATTCAATAAGAAACAACCAACGATAGCAAGACAAACTCCATAAAGGAACCTCGTGGTCGCACAACCAACAGTTATGACACAACCCTGCTTAGAAAACATAAATCAACAACCCAAAAATGATTAAGGTATGAACTCGGCTCTACAAGTCAGCTTCCCTCTCTGGTTTTCAAAGATGCATGAGGGTATGCAGAGGTCAGATGAAGAGAAAAATCAGATTCACGTGCAAGATGGTAAAATGGCAGCACAAACTCAACGAAGGATGGCAGAATGACTTGAAAACCCCCCAACATAGCTGACGCTTCAGATTTTGACTGCGTGAGCCCAGGTCGACACTTGTCTTCCTGGAGTTACATGGGCTCCATTTAGCTTACGTCCCACTTTCCAGGAACTTAGGATAAAAATATATATAATGTTCACCTTAGTTTTTAGGAAATAATATTAAAATATTATTCCTCTAGAGGTAAGCCCCCTACCTTATCCCCTAGGCCCAAATTCTTAGCCCCTCCTTCCTTACCCTATCTACTGGAGCTTAGTCCCCCATAACTCTTCTTCGTGGTTGGTCTACATGCAACAATGTTTATATTTTTATTAATGATCTGCATAATTACATATACAAACAAAATATCAGGCTCCTGGCCTTAGCATCTAGCTCACTAGCCTATAAGAAAAATTACAATTCAGAAGGGGCTCGACCTTGGGGTATTACAACCATGGTCAAATATGGTCAACCACATTGAATCGTAGTTAACCATACTCAGCTAAAGTTAAGCATGGTCAACCATAGTCAACCATAGTCAACCAAGGTCAACCATATAATCATTGATAGTCCACCAAGGTCAACCATAGACAAACATGGTCAACCATTGTTAACCATAGGAAACCATAGTCAACCATGGCCACCAATAGTCAACCATGGCCAACCATAGTTAACCATGATCATCCATAGTCAACCAAACTTAGAGTAGTCACCCATGGTCAACCATACTCAAACAAACTCAACCATGGTAAACCATAGTCCACCATACACACCAATTGTCAATCATACTCAACAATGGTCAACCATAGTCAACCAAGGTAAACCACAGTTAACCATGCTCAACCATAGTAATCCATAGTCAATCGTACTCAACAATAGTCAACCATGGTCAACCGTATTCAATCATGGGAAACCATCGTCAACCAAGGTCAACCATAATCAACCATAGTCTACCGTCATCAACCATAAACAACCATGGTGAATTGTAGTCAACCATGGTCAACCATACTCAACCATAGTCTACCATCATTAACCATACACAACCATGGTCAATTGTAATTAACCATGGTCAACTAGTCCTCCCTCGCACATCGATTGTTAAGTAGCACAACCACATTTAAGTAAAAGTAGTTGATATATGCTTCCATTTTCCACCTTCTAAAACTAATAGGGTCGATCCTGTATATCAACCACTTTTACTTAAATGTGGTTGTGCTAGTAATAAACTGGGATGTGAAAAAGAAAAGAGGAAGTTATCAACAAGAATACTAAAAGGCTCTTTTTCTCTATTATTATTGTTAAAACCACCCTATCAAAGAACAAGAATTTGAATTCGACTAAAAGGTGCAATTTGTTTTTTTTAATATATATGTCCCTTAGTTTTCATGGGCCTACTCGCATGATCGCATTGTTTCGGGAACACAAACATGTACCTACCAATATATTGTTTTCTAGTAAATGCAAATATCTTATTTCTATACTTAGCATACGTCACCCAGATTGAGAGCTAGCAATTGCATTTTCCTGAGTCGATCTACCCATAGTTAATAGTATTAATTTTATGTATACTCGAAAAAAATGAATTAATATGACACCTCCTTTGTCATACCCACCAGATTTTCTTCATGGCATCCAATGCCCTAAAGGTTGAGTTTCACTAGCTAAAAGTGTAATCATCCATGCTACAAATTCTTGTATTGTTTAGGCCAATTCAACCGAATTTGGTCACTGTATTGCACAATAAGCGTTTTTTCTAGAAAACGACGTTTTATTCATTCATTTTAAAACAATGCAACCATCCAAGTATTCTCTTTCACCTAGCAAGTGGTTACAAAAATAAGTTGAGAAACAATTTTTCAGACATGTGGAGGACTTACAACACGCCTCTCATACAATTGTTGCAAGATTTGCAGGGTGGTGTCTTCTTGTTCTCCATCTTTCAACAGGGGTTAATAGATGTTTGAATGCGACACCATGGAATTCTTCTATAAACATTTACCATTGATTCTTCACCAACTAGTTTCTTCTCTAAATTTTCATACTTCTTAGCTCTGTTATAGGTCCTTTCCATGGTGAGAAACCATAATCACCCATGCTTAATCATAGGAAACCATAGTCAACCATATTCAACCATAGTCAACCAAGGTAAACCATATTCAACCATAGTCTACCATCATTAACCATACACAACCATGGTCAATTGTAATTAACCATGGTCAACTACTCCTCCCTTGCACATCGGCTATCAAGTAACACAACCACATTTAAGTAAAAGTAGTTGATATATGCTGCCATTTTCCACCTTTCAAAACTAATAGGGTCAATAGTGTATATCAACCACTTTTACTTAAATATGGTTGTGCTAGTAATAAACTGGGATGTGAAAAATAAAAGAGGAAGTTATCAACAAGAATACTAAAAGGCTCTTTTTCTCTATTATTAATGTTAAAACCACCCTATCAAAGAATGTGAATTTGAATTCAACTGAAAGGTGTAATTTTTTTTGTTTCATATATATGTCCCTTAGTGTTCATGGGTCTACTCTCATGATCACATTGTTCCAGGATACCTACCAAAATGTTGTTTTCCATTAAATGCAAATATGTTCTTTCTATACTTAGCATACGTCACCCAGATTGAGAGCTAGCAATTGCATTTTCTCAAGTCGATCTACCCATAGTTAATAGTATTAATTTTATGTATACTTGAACAAAATTAATTAATATGGCACCTCCTTTGGCATACCCACTAGATTTTCTTTGTAGCATCCAATGACCTAAAGTTTGAGTTTCACCAGCTAAAATTGTAACCATCCATGCTACGAATTATTGTATTTCTTAGGCCAATTCAGTCGAATTTGGTAACTGTATTGCACAATAAGCATTTTTTCTAGAAAACCACTAAGCAAACGATGTTTTAGTCATTCGTTTTAAAACAATGCAACCATCCAAGTATTCTCTTTCACCTGGCACATGGTTACAAAAATAGGTTGAGAAACAACTTTTCGGACATGTGGAGGACTTACAACACACCTCTCATACAATTGTTGCAAGATTTGCAGGGTGGTGTCTTCTTGTTCTCCATATTTCAACATGGGTTAATAGATGTTTGAATTTGACACCATGGAATTATTCTATAAATTAGACCCCATTTACCATTGATTCTTCACCAACTGGTTTCTTCTCTAAAGGTTCATACTTCTTAGCTCTGTTACAGGTCCTTTCCATGGTGAGAAGGATATGATGCTCTCGCACGTCGAGAAAGGAAAAGGGATGGAGGTTGTTTTGAATGTTATAAAAACACATGTGGATGTTTTTGAACCATTAATCCCACCCTAGTTACCATTAATTTTTCTCATTTTGGTTTCTTGTCTAAAGGTTAAGGCTTCTTAGCTCTGTCATAGGTCCTTTCCATGGTGAGAAGGATATGATGCCCTTTCATGTTGAGAATGGAAAAGAGATGGAGGTTGTTGTGAATGTCAACAAAACACACGTGGAGGTTTTTGAACCATTAAATCCACATTTGGGAAATCTGAAGGTAATTTTAAACTCGACATCTTCAAATTGTGCATACAATTAAAAAAAAATAGGTCAATTGTGCATACAATTAAAAAAAGTGGAGAATAATGTGGCATGTAAGAGTACATTTTATGTCCCTATCTTCCTTAATGGATTTTCATATATAAATTATTATTGTTTGCAACATTTCGATGAAAATTTGTGTGAAACTGGAGAGTTTGATGTCACACGGTTGTATTTTTGGATTAATATTTTATGATATGTCTAGCCAAAGTTAAAGAATATGTTCAATGACTTTTGATGAAATTTTCATGGTGATCTAGAGGAAGCAAATGATCTCAAAGACATGTTGGTTTGTGGAACCGATGCTCAACTACAACACCATCACTTTGCCTTTTTTATTAAGACAAAATATTGGTTACAATGCAATTACGTTGGACCTACCCATAACCATAGAACAAAATAACTAGAAAACTAACTAGTTACCTATAACCAAGATGTAATTACATTATTCTAACACTCCCCCTTAATTACATCCGTTAACAATATTAACTAGAACCATCACTAGCTTTTCTTGGACTAATGTTTCTTCACTATGGGATTCATCTTTGATGGTTTACACTACATTAGACTCCCCCTTAATAATAACTTGGTCCTAACCATATCACATCTTTAGATTACAATCCATCTCACACTCCCCTTTAATCAAATATTCAACTTCTCTGATTCAGCATCAAGCTAGGATATGAGTACACCTTCCACCCTCATACCTACCCTAGTGATTCATTCCACAACTTGATTCCACATCCTCTCTATGCATGAGATGGATACACCATCTATTACAATACTACTATATTCATGAATAACAGGGATTACAACAAACCTACGGAAATCAACTTTCCTATGGCTAGACGTTTACAACTAGGACCAAAACTCTTTGGGGTGTCAGGTACAACTAATCATGCAACCCCTCATTACAACATTTCATATTAAGTACAACATTTCATCTTTCTCTATCTCCCACATGATCTCTTTCCAATTGTTGGGGACCTAACCTACCTAACCCCTCAAGTAGGTAGAATAATATATTTTCCATGTAATAAAGGCCAATATTAATAAGGCCTAGTAATAAGGAAGAATAAGTCAAATGTAAGAAGACATAATAGAAGCTTATGCTTCGAGAAAGATCTTGCTCTAGATTGTTCTCTTGGTAGATAGATTTAGTATAAATAGGAGTTGAGGGCATGCAAAGTTTTTGTCTTGAGAATTATTGTAATAGAGATCTACTCTGCTAGAGGTATCCCCCTCGAAGAGGAAAGTGAACATTGTTTCCTATCAATAAGGGTATAATTTTGGTGTTGTGGTTCCATATAATTTGTTGTTCCATTCTTGATCTTTGCAGTATCTTCATTTTCTGTTGCTATTTCACTGCTATTCTTTGCAATATTTCTCTTTTCTGCTCATATAATATATATGGTACCTTACAAGTGGCATCAAAGCACTTTCCTCAACAAAAAATCGTGGGTTATCTTTTTCCAGGGTAGAGATGTATTCCGACATCACTAAGCTACATAGATTTGTCATTACACACATAAACCCACGGTCGGGGAGTAATACATGTATGAAATACAAGTTCTTCTGAAGCGCACATATGTTGGCCACCCTTGTAACCCCCATTGGTACCCCTTCGAGTGGTAGTGCATCAGACAACACATGTATACGGATCGACCTAGGCATCCTAAAGCCCTCCATAGATAAATCGATTTTCCACCTGAATGCTATAGTGTCATCGAGAATAGCACTTTGGAACTGACTCTCTAGTACCTGGGTAGTTAGGTAGTACATGTAAGGGTATGGTCTAGCCTCCTTAGTTGGTGCCCTGAGATATTGGATCGAGTACTATTGTTGTACCTCACACATATATCAGAGAGCTATAACAGAGGGAAAACCCTTGACTGTATATCCCCTGCAAACCCTAACCATTGGGAACATAACAAAAAAGGAAAAGACAATATCTCTTGCAGTGAAACCTTTCTTTCTGCATTGGTATTGAGAAATTACTACATATTTTGTCCTGTTAAGAATTTGGGAATTTTGCCTCTATAGTATTATTCATTTCGGAGTATAAATCCATAGGAGTAAAAAAAAAAATAGTTTGGGCCCTAACCACACCATTATTTGAGACTTAACCCATTGGATTCTTCTCTTCATCATGATCGCAGTAGTACCTATCATTTTCAAGAAAAAAAATCCCCTTTGGTCCCGACCCCTCCCTGACACCCTTATTTCACACCCATCTCATTGCTTTCCTCTTCTCACACTGAAAACAATCATATATATAGATTTCACCCTTTTCTATGTGGAACCACTCCCCCTCCCCCTCCGTCGTTCGCCTCCTTTCCCCATGGCCAACACTCACAACCAAGAATTCATTCAATCCCTGCAAGATGAATCCAAACAACACAAGGTCAAAATCCAGCAAATAAACTCTGAAATTGCTTCCACCAAGTCTTTCTTGGACATCCTCGATGCCCACTTTATTGATGTTAAGGGAAATTTGACCTCTGTTAAGAGTGACTTAGCCCCCCTCACCCAATGGGTAAAATAGTCCCTTGGTTCTCCCTACCTTGACCCCCCTTCCAATTCTGAAGGTGAGAGATCCTCCCATAATATCAACCTTCATTCTAACTCCCCTCTTCATGACCCCCGTCTTCCCCGATTTGAAGTGAACAAATTTGATGGCTCAGATCGCACTGGTTCAATCACTCAAATGGAACATTATTTCTCCCTGCATGGAATTACGGATAATCTAGCCAAAATTCGTTATGGTGTCCTCTATTTGTATCTAGAATGTTGGCAATGGTGTCAATGTCATAGAAAGACACGTCAGGGGTATGTTTCTTGGACACAATTTTTGGTTGAGCTATATTAATGCTTTGACACTGGCACTCACTATCTAGGTCGTTTGACCAAGTTGAAACAATTTGGCACAGTGGAAGACTTTATATCTACCTTTGAACACCTGTATTTCAGAATGGAGGGCATGTCTGATGCTTTCATCAGAGAATGTTTTATCAGTGGCCTCAAAGATCAAATTCGATCCCATGTCCTCATGGATTTCCCTCAAACTTGGTTGGAGGCTACTTAACGTGCTAAGGAAGATCAATTTTTTTTTCCAAGACACACAAACCTTCATTTATTCTGTCCACCCGCCCTACCAACCCAACTCCTCCTCCCACTCCTCTCAATATCCAAAAATTAACTCGGGTTGAAATGGTCGAATGCCAATTGAAGGGATTTTGTTATAATTGTGATGAAAAATATTTTCCAAGGAACAAGTCTAAGGAGAATTTTTTTTTATGCCCATCTGTGAGGATGTTTTTGAAGAGAAGGTAGAGAACCCCCCTATTGTATAATTACTTGAGACAACTGATATTACTCTGCTATCTGATCCACCCGAAGTAGAACTAGTCATTTCAATGAATTCCCTCACTAGATTCTCCACTCCCCAAACCCTCATGCTCATTGGTTACATTAAGAACATAAAGTTCATCATCTTAATTGACAGTGGAAGCACCCATAATTTTATTCATCTTCACATTTCCCAAGAAACTCATTTCTATGTCCATGCATTCAATAACTTTCAAATCATGATTGCAAATGGAGGTTCCTATAAATTTGGTGGGAGTTTTGAAAATGTACGTCTCCAAATTGTGCAGTACAACATGAAATCTCATATTTTTTCTATAGAAATGGGGGTTGCGATATTGTTCTTGGTGCATAATGGTTACACACCCTTGGTCCCATCCTCATGGATTTTAAGGAATTAATCATGCAATTCTAGCAAGAAGGAAAACAGTAAAAGTTCCAAGGAATCACAACCAGTTCTCCTGAGATCATCAGTTCCCATCGAATGGAAAAGATCCTAAAAAAAGGTCATTCCGGTATCATTGCCTAACTCCATGTTATTCAATCCATTGAGACACTTTTGGTGTATATTGACCTCGAATGTCTCATCTCCAAACATCAAGCTATTTTTTCCAAGCCCCAGGAACTTCCTCCTTCTCGTGTTGTTAATTATCATTCCATTCCTCTCATCTGAAGAAGTCTTCCTTCCAATGTTATCCCTTATCGTCATCCATTTTCCCAAAATAATGAAATTGATAAAACTATTCAATATTTTCTTGTCGCAGATGTTATTCTCCCTAGTACAATCCCCTACTCCTCTATGGTGGCCATGATACTCGATAAAGAAGGTACTTGGCGCATGTGTCCACAATTTCATTCCCTCAATAAGCTCACCATCAAAGATAAATTTCCTATTCCTTTCATTGATTATCTCTTGGATGAATTGAGTGGTGCCCAATACTTTACTAAACTTGATCTCCGGTCTGGATACCACCGAATCTGCATGAAAAAAAAAGACATTCCCAAGACTACTTTTCACACTCATGAGGGTCACTATGAGTTCTTGGTCATTCCCTTTGGCCTTTGTAATGCCCCATCAAATTTACAAAGTCTCATGAATCATGTCTTTTGTCCTTTTCTCCATCATTTTGTCTTAGTTTTCTTTGATTATATTTTCATCTATAGTAAAACCTGGACAAACCATCTTACTCATGTGGATAAAGTTCTTCATCTACTCTCTAAGAAGAAACGTTTCCTCAAACAATCTAAATGTGTTTTTGGAGAATCGGAAGTCGATTACTTGGGTCATTTTGTTGGCAAGGCAGCTGTCAGGGTGGATCCTAAGAATATTGAAGCTATGGAGGATTGGCCTCACCCTAAGACTCTCAAAATCTTGCATGTTTTTTTGGGTTTAATGCTATATTATTGCAATATTGTGGCACCTCTCACTACTCTTCTTAAAAATAATTATTTCATTTGGACTCCAGCAGTTGATCAATCCTTTCAATCCTTGAAGGAGGTCATGTGCACCACTCCTATCCTGATTCTTACTGACTTCACAAAGACCTCTGTCCTGGAATGTGATGCTTTTGGGAGAGGAATTGGAGCAGTCCTTATGCAAGATGACCAACCTTTGGCCTTTACCAACAAAAATTTGTCATAATGACATTTGGTACAATCAATATATGAAAAGGAAATTTTGGTTATTCTGCATGTAGTATATATCTAGTGCCCTAATCTATTTGGTAAAGATTTCCAAGTTAAGACAAATCATCAAAGCCTCAAGTATTTTCTGGAGCAACATCCTTCCTCCCCGGAGCAACAAAAATAGGTAACTAAATTATTTGGATATGATTATGAGATCATCTACAAGAAAGGAAAAGACAATGTCATTGTTGATGCTCTTTCCTGGAAGTATGAATATGAAGGGTCTCTTTTTTCCCTCTCTTTCATTGTACCAAAGTCGCTCCAAGCGGTTCACCAGGAATGACTACAAGATCCCAAAATTTCGTGTTTGATCAAACGATTGCAAGCCAATGCTCCAGTTTCCCTAGGGTACTCTTGCCACAATGATGAGCTTCACTACAAAGGCTCTTTATATTTAAGTCAAAAGTCACAACTTAAATCCACAGTACTTTATGAGCTTCATGCTACACCCTTAGCTGGGCACTCAAGGTTTACCAAAACCTATGAATGGGTCAAACTCTCTTTTTTATGGGATGCTATGAAACAAGATGTTTTCACTTTTGTGGTAGAATGTAATGTGTGTCAATGCAACAAGAGAGAAATATTCAAAGCACCTAGCACACTCCAACCACTTTCAATTCCACCCACTATTTGGAGGGATATCTCTATGGATTTTATTATTGCCTTACCTAAATATTGAAATAAGTATGTCATCATGGTGGTAGTTGATTGAATTTCCATGTACACTCATTTATGTGCTCTTCAACACCCATTTACATCCTCCACTGTGGCTCATATTTTCATGGATCATGTATTCAAGCTTCACGGCATGCCTCATTCTATTGTTTCTGATAGAGATCCCACTTTCACTAGTAATTTTTGGAAAGAATTGTTCAGGCTACAGGGAACCTAGTTTCATCTCAGCACCTCCTATCATCTCCAGACTGATGGTCAAACAGAAGTTGTCAAAAAATGTTTGGAAACATATTTGAGGTGTTTTTCATCTGAAATGCATAATCAACGGGCTCAATTATTACCTTTAGATGAATGGTGGTATAAAACTTCTTACCATACAACTATTCGCATGAATCCTTTTGAAGAAATATATGGAGAGAAGCCACCTTCATTTATTTCACACATGAGTGGTGTCTTGAAGGTCCAGGAAGTTGACCAAACTATTACAGTTCACGAGGCTATTGTACGTACCCTTGAATACAATTTGTTCATGGCTCAAAATTGCATCAAGCAACAAGCAGATCAAGGTTGCTCCGAACGTCAATTTGTTGAATTGGATTAGGTGTTTCTTCAACTGTAACCATATTAGTAGAATTTAATCAAGGCCTACCATTTTCAAAAAATGGCACCCAAGTTTTTTGGTCCTTACATAGTTCTCAAGTGCGTGGTACAGGTGGACTATCAGTTATCCTTGCCCAGTCATTCTAAGATCCATCCTATTTTTCATGTCTCGTACTTGAAGAAGGTGATTGCAAATAAGTTCCCAACTCAAACCAGTCTTCCTGAGTTAGATGAAGAAGGCTCTATATGGTTGGATCCACAACCAATATTAGACCAGCATGAGCATCGTCTCCATCAACGAACCATCAAGGAAGTGTTAGTTTAGTGGAAAGAGACAACTCTAGCCGATATAACCTGGGAGCCAACTACCATTCTGCAACAATTTCCTCATTTCAATCCTCAAGGACAGGATTGTTTTTAATATGAAGGCATGTTAGGGACTTGTTGAGCACTCAACACACCCTAAAAAGCCTATGTCAATTTTTCAATTTTTTGGGTGCCACTTAATTTTGCACTATCTGAATTCAATTTTCTTTTGATAAATGTTTTGAATTTGCTTATTCTCTTAACTTTCATGAGCTATTCAGGTCTGTTTAAATTCATAAATTAAAAAAAAGGCCTAAAACTTAAGGAATTTCCCACCAAAACACTTCACCCGACGTGGTCAAGATTCGGCATCGGAAGAAATTAAAGGGTGAAAAGGAATCACTTGGAAAACCTCATTCATCGAGGGCCAATATTCATCAGTATCGGTGAAAGGAAGTTTTATTTCATGACAAGTACCACATATGGATATCGTCGACAATCGATCCCATTTGTCATCGGAAAAAGGTGAAGGGAGTAACGTTTAAAAGGAAAGGAAACGATATCGCTGATAGTCGATACCCGACGTGCTTTTCGGAATCAGAGAAAACCTAATCACGAAGAACATTTCAACCATGCTAAGAAGTTTTCCTCCGATAACCAATTCCCAAATCTTTTCGGCATCGGCCATTTTTCGAAAATGCAAACCCAATGGAAAATACGCGATAGGTTTATCCCCGATCGACGATCTCCGATACCTTTTTGGCATCGAGAATCCCAAGTTTAGTTTAAGAACACACAACTTGAAGAAAGTCCCGACTCTGACTAATACTCATGATTTAAGTCGCCCGTCTTCATTCCCCGTGCCCTAAGCCAGTTTTCCCATGTCATCACTGTATGATGAAATCGATCGACGTCAGAGGTTTTTTACAAAAGGATATCAACGAAAAAATCCATAACACATTGCCAATCCCCGATCTTCCCACTAGGAAAGCAACACAATGGGACTTTTTAGCACTAGAAACGATTAGATTCTAAGCTTTTAAGAGGTTGATTAATGCCAAATATCGCATTAGTTGTTACTTTGTGTGTGAATCAAAAGGACGTTTGAAGTAACCGATAGAACACAACACACTCTACTCCTCCATCGTCAACCCAAGATGAATTAAATTTGTAGAGATCTGGGGGAAGATTTGTTTGAATTTCACTCATCACTTGAATTAATTGGTCGATGCGACACAGTAAGTTATTCCCCATTTAAATTCTCTTGAGTTATTGTAAANATAACAGAGGGAAAACCCTTGACTGTATATCCCCTGCAAACCCTAACCATTGGGAACATAACAAAAAAGGAAAAGACAATATCTCTTGCAGTGAAACCTTTCTTTCTGCATTGGTGTTGAGAAATTACTACATATTTTGTCCTGTTAAGAATTTGGGAATTTTTCCTCTATAGTATTATTCATTTCGAAGTATAAATCCATAGGAGTAAAAAAAAAAATTAGTTTGGGCCCTGACCACACCATTATTTGAGACTTAACCCATTGGATTCTTCTCTTCATCATGATCGCAGTAGTACCTATCATTTTCAAGAAAAAAAAATCCCCTTTGGTCCCGACCCCTCCCTGACACCCTTATTTCACACCCATCTCATTGCTTTCCTCTTCTCACACTGAAAACAATCATATATATAGATTTCACCCTTTTCTATGTGGAACCACTCCCCCTCCCCCTCCRTCGTTCGCCTCCTTTCCCCATGGCCAACACTCACAACCAAGAATTCATTCAATCCCTGCAAGATGAATCCAAACAACACAAGGTCAAAATACAACAAATAAACTCTGAAATTGCTTCCACCAAGTCTCGCTTGGACATCCTCGATGCCCACTTTACTGATGTTAAGGGAAATTTGACCTCTGTTAAGAGTGACTTATACCCCCTCACCCAATGGGTAAAATAATCCCTTGGTTCTCCCTACCTTGACCCCCCTTCCAATTCTGAAGGTGAGAGATCCTCCCATAATATCAACCTTCATTCTAACTCCCCTCTTCATGACCCCCGTATTCCCTGATTTGAAGTGAACAAATTTGATGGCTCAGATCGCACTAGTTCAATCACTCAAATGGAACATTATTTCTCCCTGCATGGCATTACGGATAATCTAGCCAAAATTCGTTATGGTGTCCTCTATTTGTATCTAGAATGTTGGCAATGGTGTCAATGTCATAGAAAGACACGTCAGGGGTATGTTTCTTGGACACAATTTTTGGTTGAGCTATATTAATGCTTTGACACTGGCACTCACTATCTAGGTCGTTTGACCAAGTTGAAACAATTTGGCACAGTGGAAGACTTTATATCTACCTTTGAACACCTGTATTTCAGAATGGAGGGCATGTCTGATGCTTTCATCAGAGAATGTTTTATCAGTGGCCTCAAAGATCAAATTCGATCCCATGTCCTCATGGATTTCCCTCAAACTTGGTTGGAGGCTACTTAACGTGCTAAGGAAGATCAATTTTTTTTTCCAAGACACACAAACCTTCATTTATTCTGTCCACCCGCCCTACCAACCCAACTCCTCCTCCCACTCCTCTCAATATCCAAAAATTAACTCGGGTTGAAATGGTCGAATGCCAATTGAAGGGATTTTGTTATAATTGTGATGAAAAATATTTTCCAAGGAACAAGTCTAAGGAGAATTTTTTTTTATGCCCATCTGTGAGGATGTTTTTGAAGAGAAGGTAGAGAACCCCCCTATTGTATAATTACTTGAGACAACTGATATTACTCTGCTATCTGATCCACCCGAAGTAGAACTAGTCATTTCAATGAATTCCCTCACTAGATTCTCCACTCCCCAAACCCTCATGCTCATTGGTTACATTAAGAACATAAAGTTCATCATCTTAATTGACAGTGGAAGCACCCATAATTTTATTCATCTTCACATTTCCCAAGAAACTCATTTCTATGTCCATGCATTCAATAACTTTCAAATCATGATTGCAAATGGAGGTTCCTATAAATTTGGTGGGAGTTTTGAAAATGTACGTCTCCAAATTGTGCAGTACAACATGAAATCTCATATTTTTTCTATAGAAATGGGGGTTGCGATATTGTTCTTGGTGCATAATGGTTACACACCCTTGGTCCCATCCTCATGGATTTTAAGGAATTAATCATGCAATTCTAGCAAGAAGGAAAACAGTAAAAGTTCCAAGGAATCACAACCAGTTCTCCTGAGATCATCAGTTCCCATCGAATGGAAAAGATCCTAAAAAAAGGTCATTCCGGTATCATTGCCTAACTCCATGTTATTCAATCCATTGAGACACTTTTGGTGTATATTGACCTCGAATGTCTCATCTCCAAACATCAAGCTATTTTTTCCAAGCCCCAGGAACTTCCTCCTTCTCGTGTTGTTAATTATCATTCCATTCCTCTCATCTGAAGAAGTCTTCCTTCCAATGTTATCCCTTATCGTCATCCATTTTCCCAAAATAATGAAATTGATAAAACTATTCAATATTTTCTTGTCGCAGATGTTATTCTCCCTAGTACAATCCCCTACTCCTCTATGGTGGCCATGATACTCGATAAAGAAGGTACTTGGCGCATGTGTCCACAATTTCATTCCCTCAATAAGCTCACCATCAAAGATAAATTTCCTATTCCTTTCATTGATTATCTCTTGGATGAATTGAGTGGTGCCCAATACTTTACTAAACTTGATCTCCGGTCTGGATACCACCGAATCTGCATGAAAAAAAAAGACATTCCCAAGACTACTTTTCACACTCATGAGGGTCACTATGAGTTCTTGGTCATTCCCTTTGGCCTTTGTAATGCCCCATCAAATTTACAAAGTCTCATGAATCATGTCTTTTGTCCTTTTCTCCATCATTTTGTCTTAGTTTTCTTTGATTATATTTTCATCTATAGTAAAACCTGGACAAACCATCTTACTCATGTGGATAAAGTTCTTCATCTACTCTCTAAGAAGAAACGTTTCCTCAAACAATCTAAATGTGTTTTTGGAGAATCGGAAGTCGATTACTTGGGTCATTTTGTTGGCAAGGCAGCTGTCAGGGTGGATCCTAAGAATATTGAAGCTATGGAGGATTGGCCTCACCCTAAGACTCTCAAAATCTTGCATGTTTTTTTGGGTTTAATGCTATATTATTGCAATATTGTGGCACCTCTCACTACTCTTCTTAAAAATAATTATTTCATTTGGACTCCAGCAGTTGATCAATCCTTTCAATCCTTGAAGGAGGTCATGTGCACCACTCCTATCCTGATTCTTACTGACTTCACAAAGACCTCTGTCCTGGAATGTGATGCTTTTGGGAGAGGAATTGGAGCAGTCCTTATGCAAGATGACCAACCTTTGGCCTTTACCAACAAAAATTTGTCATAATGACATTTGGTACAATCAATATATGAAAAGGAAATTTTGGTTATTCTGCATGTAGTATATATCTAGTGCCCTAATCTATTTGGTAAAGATTTCCAAGTTAAGACAAATCATCAAAGCCTCAAGTATTTTCTGGAGCAACATCCTTCCTCCCCGGAGCAACAAAAATAGGTAACTAAATTATTTGGATATGATTATGAGATCATCTACAAGAAAGGAAAAGACAATGTCATTGTTGATGCTCTTTCCTGGAAGTATGAATATGAAGGGTCTCTTTTTTCCCTCTCTTTCATTGTACCAAAGTCGCTCCAAGCGGTTCACCAGGAATGACTACAAGATCCCAAAATTTCGTGTTTGATCAAACGATTGCAAGCCAATGCTCCAGTTTCCCTAGGGTACTCTTGCCACAATGATGAGCTTCACTACAAAGGCTCTTTATATTTAAGTCAAAAGTCACAACTTAAATCCACAGTACTTTATGAGCTTCATGCTACACCCTTAGCTGGGCACTCAAGGTTTACCAAAACCTATGAATGGGTCAAACTCTCTTTTTTATGGGATGCTATGAAACAAGATGTTTTCACTTTTGTGGTAGAATGTAATGTGTGTCAATGCAACAAGAGAGAAATATTCAAAGCACCTAGCACACTCCAACCACTTTCAATTCCACCCACTATTTGGAGGGATATCTCTATGGATTTTATTATTGCCTTACCTAAATATTGAAATAAGTATGTCATCATGGTGGTAGTTGATTGAATTTCCATGTACACTCATTTATGTGCTCTTCAACACCCATTTACATCCTCCACTGTGGCTCATATTTTCATGGATCATGTATTCAAGCTTCACGGCATGCCTCATTCTATTGTTTCTGATAGAGATCCCACTTTCACTAGTAATTTTTGGAAAGAATTGTTCAGGCTACAGGGAACCTAGTTTCATCTCAGCACCTCCTATCATCTCCAGACTGATGGTCAAACAGAAGTTGTCAAAAAATGTTTGGAAACATATTTGAGGTGTTTTTCATCTGAAATGCATAATCAACGGGCTCAATTATTACCTTTAGATGAATGGTGGTATAAAACTTCTTACCATACAACTATTCGCATGAATCCTTTTGAAGAAATATATGGAGAGAAGCCACCTTCATTTATTTCACACATGAGTGGTGTCTTGAAGGTCCAGGAAGTTGACCAAACTATTACAGTTCACGAGGCTATTGTACGTACCCTTGAATACAATTTGTTCATGGCTCAAAATTGCATCAAGCAACAAGCAGATCAAGGTTGCTCCGAACGTCAATTTGTTGAATTGGATTAGGTGTTTCTTCAACTGTAACCATATTAGTAGAATTTAATCAAGGCCTACCATTTTCAAAAAATGGCACCCAAGTTTTTTGGTCCTTACATAGTTCTCAAGTGCGTGGTACAGGTGGACTATCAGTTATCCTTGCCCAGTCATTCTAAGATCCATCCTATTTTTCATGTCTCGTACTTGAAGAAGGTGATTGCAAATAAGTTCCCAACTCAAACCAGTCTTCCTGAGTTAGATGAAGAAGGCTCTATATGGTTGGATCCACAACCAATATTAGACCAGCATGAGCATCGTCTCCATCAACGAACCATCAAGGAAGTGTTAGTTTAGTGGAAAGAGACAACTCTAGCCGATATAACCTGGGAGCCAACTACCATTCTGCAACAATTTCCTCATTTCAATCCTCAAGGACAGGATTGTTTTTAATATGAAGGCATGTTAGGGACTTGTTGAGCACTCAACACACCCTAAAAAGCCTATGTCAATTTTTCAATTTTTTGGGTGCCACTTAATTTTGCACTATCTGAATTCAATTTTCTTTTGATAAATGTTTTGAATTTGCTTATTCTCTTAACTTTCATGAGCTATTCAGGTCTGTTTAAATTCATAAATTAAAAAAAAGGCCTAAAACTTAAGGAATTTCCCACCAAAACACTTCACCCGACGTGGTCAAGATTCGGCATCGGAAGAAATTAAAGGGTGAAAAGGAATCACTTGGAAAACCTCATTCATCGAGGGCCAATATTCATCAGTATCGGTGAAAGGAAGTTTTATTTCATGACAAGTACCACATATGGATATCGTCGACAATCGATCCCATTTGTCATCGGAAAAAGGTGAAGGGAGTAACGTTTAAAAGGAAAGGAAACGATATCGCTGATAGTCGATACCCGACGTGCTTTTCGGAATCAGAGAAAACCTAATCACGAAGAACATTTCAACCATGCTAAGAAGTTTTCCTCCGATAACCAATTCCCAAATCTTTTCGGCATCGGCCATTTTTCGAAAATGCAAACCCAATGGAAAATACGCGATAGGTTTATCCCCGATCGACGATCTCCGATACCTTTTTGGCATCGAGAATCCCAAGTTTAGTTTAAGAACACACAACTTGAAGAAAGTCCCGACTCTGACTAATACTCATGATTTAAGTCGCCCGTCTTCATTCCCCGTGCCCTAAGCCAGTTTTCCCATGTCATCACTGTATGATGAAATCGATCGACGTCAGAGGTTTTTTACAAAAGGATATCAACGAAAAAATCCATAACACATTGCCAATCCCCGATCTTCCCACTAGGAAAGCAACACAATGGGACTTTTTAGCACTAGAAACGATTAGATTCTAAGCTTTTAAGAGGTTGATTAATGCCAAATATCGCATTAGTTGTTACTTTGTGTGTGAATCAAAAGGACGTTTGAAGTAACCGATAGAACACAACACACTCTACTCCTCCATCGTCAACCCAAGATGAATTAAATTTGTAGAGATCTGGGGGAAGATTTGTTTGAATTTCACTCATCACTTGAATTAATTGGTCGATGCGACACAGTAAGTTATTCCCCATTTAAATTCTCTTGAGTTATTGTAAATGAGACCATTATGCACGCAAAGCAGTTTTAGAGAATCCAAAGGAGCGAGATGAGAAATTCAAAGCTTCCGAGATCTCGTGAGTATCAAACTACAAGGTTTAGCAAGTGTTACAGGTATGTACCAGTCTGGATTTTCTGTGTTTTTACTTCGTATATACATTTTTATCCAATGTCACTCTGTACGCCGACCCTAAAGGATTGTTTTGATTGCAGGGACAAGGCCTCCAAAAAAACCAACCACCAGGCGATCTCCAAGAGTGTCAAAGCTAAAGGAACTAGAGGTAGGAGAAGGATCTTCCCCAACAGCTGCAAAACAGTTAGAATTTTCTCCAAGTCTAGAACCAATCATCAGGACATCTATGATCCAGGTGGATATCGGGGGCCACCCATCTTTTCCAAATGGCTCAAAACAGTTTTCTGGCCATTTTGGCAACTTACTATTTTTAGCAGGTTTTAACTTCCGAGGCCATTTTG
>JZKD02S0112403.1:0-11385 GCA_000966675.3 Picea glauca
ATTAAGAAAAACTAAATTCTTAACTAATAAGCAATTTTCAATTTTAATTCAAAACCATCTATAAAATAAATATATTATTTAAATATTTTAAAATTTGTTTAACAATATATAAATATTATTTTTTTATTAAAGAGAATTATATTACAACCTGAGTGGGCCTAATGGTTAAGACCATCTTTTTCCTCTTAAGAGGTCACAAGTTCAAATCCAGAGGGGGTCTCATACACCAATTTGGATAGATTATTATTATTATTAGATTTAAATTCCTTTGAGTCTAATTTATTTGTATTGCAAACTTTTCTCTTTTACTCAAATTTTGTGTATTTATAATTCTTAATACAAATTAATGGTGATGACCTAAAACTATTTTTCTCCGTAAAAAGTATGTTTTAGAAAGAAATGAAACAAATTTATGATCCACAAGATTTAGAAATAAACCCCTTATAAACCATCAAAGAATTTTTCTAGGTTGAGTGATTTTCCTTGAATAGGAGATAACAACCAGTAATGATTGTGCCACTACCAATTAACAACTTCAAATAAGTGTTTCCCTCTATAAGAATTTATATTACCCATTAACAAATTAAAATAAGTTTTTCCCCTCCATAAGAATCTATATGCAAATACACATCCTATTCTTTATAATATGAAATAACACGTCCTTTTTTAATCCCAAATTTCTCATTGGTACTGGCAAGCATATGAAACTTAGTTGTTATCTTCCTAAAAAACACTACATGTCTGTCTTGTTTCTCACTGAAATAATTCTAAGCAAAGCGGATGATTAAAAGGTCTCTTCTTAAATAGTTTACTAATAAGGAACTTTGGGATTGCCAACATGGCTTTAGCATGAAAGGGTCTCCTCTTAAGAAAGTGTTCTCTTTGTGTGTGTGGTTGTGTGTAATGTTCCTAACTTGGCTAGTCTAGGAAACGCTGCTAATGTGTATGTAGGATCAAAGGTTTACAGCATAAAAATGATCATACAATTAATAAATGTGACAAAGTACTGCAAAGTTTGTATTATGATATCTCTGTGGATTACAAAATGGTCGAATGCGGCTGAATAAACTGAAAATACTCGACTAGATCAATAGACAAAGGATCTTATCCAGAATACAAATAAGTAACTACGGTTGAATAAAATAACAACACTCTGCTAGATAAAAAGACAAAAGGATCTTAGCCGGAATACAAATAAGCAACTAAAATATAATACCCGGAATATTGGAAGACCTGGATGATATTCCCGGTGACTAGGGTGTGTCTTTCAACACTAAGATCATCTAACTTCTGTCTTCCTCCTGGAATACACTGAACTATCTCTCATGATATGCGCCTCTTCTCCTCAATGACAAGTCATAATCTGCATAATGATGAATTAGGTCGCTACCCTTCCTTTATATCTTTCCAAAACATTAAATCATGTTGAAACCCTAACTCACTGTTGACTTCCAAAACCCTAAATCATTGTTGAAAACCTAATTCATTGTTGACTTCTATTTTTAGCTCATAATGACTTAAAAGTGCTTTTAACCCTTTTTATCTCAATGTCACTTTCTGAATATAACACATGTGACTGGAGTGACCTCTAGTAACCCTGTTTACCCCTCTTTGGCCCTGGCTATAGTCTAATGGGGCAGTTTAGAACATTAAGCCTCCTCTCTAGAACTCTTATCTGGAAAGGGACATTACAGTCCTCCCTTCTCGAAATTTCTTGTCCTCGAGCAATACCAGTCTAGGGTGTTGCAACACCTGCTCGCTCTCCCAAGTAGCATCCTTTATTAGAAGCCCTATCCATCTGATCAAACACTCTCTAATGACCCTGCTCCTCATTTTTCGCTCCCGGAACTCCAAAACCTCCTCCGTAACTAACTTGAACTATCCCTCCTCATTCAATGGGGGAAGCTCCTCTAATGTGCTAATGAATTGTCCCACTATCTTTTTGAGCCAAGACACGTGGAACACGTTATGAATCTTGCTCCCCTCTGGAAGCTCTAGCTTGTAAGAAACCTCGCCTACTCGACATGTGATCTTGTAAGGACCATAAAATCTGGGCTTCAGCTTCTCAACCCCACTCTTCTTCAGAGATGACTGTTTGTAGGGTTGGAGTCTCAAGAAAACCAAATCTCCAAACTCAAAGTTGTGCCCTATCGTGTGCATGTCCGCACTTATCTTCTGTCAGTTTTGCATCATCTGCAGGTTCTCTTTCAACAACTTGAGAATCTCCTGACTCTCTATGATCCAATACTTGGCCTTGGGAGCTCTTCTCTCCCCAAATACCAAGTCTACCAAAGCGGAGCATCATATATGTATAATTCTTGGAAGGGTGTCATACCAATGGACATGTGGAAGGTGGTGTTGTAGCAATGTTCTCCTAAATGTAACCACTTTACCCACGTTCTCTACTATCCTCCTACATAGTTCCTCAAATACCCTTCAACCCACTTGTTGACAATCTTGGTCTTCCCATCTGTCTGAGGGTGATAGTTGGTGCTAGGTGTCAACTCTGTCCCCACCAACCGAAACAACTCTCTCCAAAATGTCCCTATGAACTCACTGTCCCTGTCATTGACGATGTTCTTTGGAAACCCATGAAGTCTGAAGACCTCCCTGAAGAAATGCTCAGCTACCTAAACTACGTTGTACTCTGTCAGTATCGAATAGAAGTGAGCAAACTTGGTCCATTCGACCACTACATAGATACAATTCTTACCCTGGACCTTGGGTAGACCTGTAATGAAGTCTATAGATATACTCTCCCATTTATTCTCTAGAATGGGGAGTGGTTGAAGTAGCTCTGCTGGAAGAGCATGCTCTTACTTGTTCTGCTGGCAAGTCACACACTCACTGACGTGTCTCATAACATCTTGTTTGAGGCCCTTCCATGAGAACCTCTTTTTGATCTGTCTGTAGGTTTTGAAAAACCCCTGATGGCCTACTAGAGGTGAATCATGAACTGTGGTGAGAATATTCTTCTTAAGCTCTGAATCCGACACCAAGTAGACTCTATCCTTGTAAAATATGACATCGTCAATGAACCTATACCAGTCATCATGTATCTACCCATCCATCACCTCACAAGTGAACTTGTTCTTGGAATATTCCACTAACAAATGGGATTTCCAATCTGCTGAAATCTCCATCAAAGAACATGCCGTGGGTCTCCTCGATTATGCATCAGCCATAATGTTCTTCTTCCCCTTGACATACTCTATGTCAAATTCAAATGCATGTACCTTCGTCACCCATTTATGTTGGAACTCACTGAGGTCCTTCTGCTCTAGGAAATACTTCAAACTGTTGTGATCGGTCTTGACCACGAATTTGTTGCCCACCAAATATTTTATGAACTTGGTCAAGGCATGCATGATTGCCAACATTTCCTTGTCATAAATGGAGTACAACCTCTCAGGTTGACTAAGCTTCCACCTCTCGAATACAATGGGGTGTCCTCCCTGCATCAAAACTACACCGATCCCTTCACCGAATGCATCACACTCTAGTACAAATGGAAAGGTGAAGTCCGGTAGTGCCAACACTGGACAAGTTCCCATGGATTCCTTCATGTGATCAAAGGATTGTTGTGATTTCTTGGTCCATATGAAGGCCCCATGCTTGGTAAGATATGCCAGCAGTGCTCCAAGCTGAGAAAAACCCCGGACAAACTGCCTGTAATAGTTGCACAGCCCAAAGAAGCTCCTCAATTCTGTCACGTTCTTAGGTTTCAGCCAATCCAGAATGGCACTGATCTTCTCTTGGTGCACCTGTACCCCCTGTGCACTGATGATGTGCCCTAGGTAAAGAATATCTGTCATATCGAACTCGCACTTGGAATATTTGGCATATAATGACTGTGCCTCCATGATGTTAAATACCTCATCCAGGTGACTCATATGCTCTTGCCATGACTAGCTATAGATCAAGATGTCATCAAAGAAAACCAAGACTGATTTCCTTAACTGTTCCCTAAATATATGGTTCATGCAAGACTGGAATGTAGTGGGTGCATTGGTTAGCCCAAATGGCATAACCAGGAACTCGAAGTGTCCAAAATGACATCGAAATTTTGTCTTCTCTATGTCCTTCTCTCGGATGTTGATCTGATGATATCCAGAGTGCAGATCAATTTTTGAGAAGAAAATTGTCCCATGCAGTTTATCCATCAACTCGTCATGCATGGGATAGGGTACTGGTTCTTGATGGTCTTCTTGTACAAGGCTCGGTAAACAATGCACATCCTCATGGTGCCATCCTTCTTCAGAACTAAGACAACTGAAGAAGAAAATGGGTTGTTGCTCGGTCTNTGTGACTGGAGTGACCTCTAGTAACCCTGTTTACCCCTCTTTGGCCCTGGCTATAGTCTAATGGGGCAGTTTAGAACATTAAGCCTCCTCTCTAGAACTCTTATCTGGAAAGGGACATTACAGTCCTCCCTTCTCGAAATTTCTTGTCCTCGAGCAATACCAGTCTAGGGTGTTGCAACACCTGCTCGCTCTCCCAAGTAGCATCCTTTATTAGAAGCCCTATCCATCTGATCAAACACTCTCTAATGACCCTGCTCCTCATTTTTCGCTCCCGGAACTCCAAAACCTCCTCCGTAACTAACTTGAACTATCCCTCCTCATTCAATGGGGGAAGCTCCTCTAATGTGCTAATGAATTGTCCCACTATCTTTTTGAGCCAAGACACGTGGAACACGTTATGAATCTTGCTCCCCTCTGGAAGCTCTAGCTTGTAAGAAACCTCGCCTACTCGACATGTGATCTTGTAAGGACCATAAAATCTGGGCTTCAGCTTCTCAACCCCACTCTTCTTCAGAGATGACTGTTTGTAGGGTTGGAGTCTCAAGAAAACCAAATCTCCAAACTCAAAGTTGTGCCCTATCGTGTGCATGTCCGCACTTATCTTCTGTCAGTTTTGCATCATCTGCAGGTTCTCTTTCAACAACTTGAGAATCTCCTGACTCTCTATGATCCAATACTTGGCCTTGGGAGCTCTTCTCTCCCCAAATACCAAGTCTACCAAAGCGGAGCATCATATATGTATAATTCTTGGAAGGGTGTCATACCAATGGACATGTGGAAGGTGGTGTTGTAGCAATGTTCTCCTAAATGTAACCACTTTACCCACGTTCTCTACTATCCTCCTACATAGTTCCTCAAATACCCTTCAACCCACTTGTTGACAATCTTGGTCTTCCCATCTGTCTGAGGGTAATAGTTGGTGCTAGGTGTCAACTCTGTCCCCACCAACTGAAACAACTCTCTCCAAAATGTCCCTATGAACTGACTGTCCCTGTCATTGACGATGTTCTTTGGAAACCCATGAAGTCTGAAGACCTCCCTGAAGAAACGCTCAGCTACCTAAACTACGTTGTACTCTGTCAATATGGAATAGAAGTGAGCAAACTTGGTCAATTCGACCACTACATAGATACAATTCTTACCCTAGACCTTGGGTAGACCTGTAATGAAGTCTATAGATATACTCTCCCATTTATTCTCTGGAATGGGGAGTGGTTGAAGTAGCCCTGCTGGAAGAGCATGCTCTTACTTGTTCTGCTGGCAAGTCACACACTCACTGACGTGTCTCATAACGTCTTGTTTGAGGCCCTTCCATGAGAACCTCTTTCTGATCTATCTGTAGGTTTTGAAAAACCCCTGATGGCCTGCTAGAGGTGAATCATGAACTGTGGTGAGAATATTCTTCTTAAGCTCTGAATCTGGCACCAAGTAGACTCTATCCTTGTAAAATATGACATCGTCAATGAACCTATACCGGTCATCATGTATCTACCCATCCATCACCTCACAAGTGAACTTGTTCTTGGAATATTCCACTAACAAATGGGATTTCCAATCTGCTGAAATATCCATCAAAGAACATGCCACGGGTCTCCTCGATTATGCATCAGCCACAATGTTCTTCTTCCCATTGACATACTCTATGTCAAAGTCAAATGCATGTACCTTCATCACCCATTTCTATTGGAACTCACTGAGGTCCTTCTGCTCTAGGAAATACTTCAAACTGTTGTGATCGGTCTCGACCACGAATTGGTTGCCCACCAAATATTTTATGAACTTGGTCAAGGCATGCATGATTTCCAACATTTCCTTGTCATAAATGGAGTACAACCTCTCAGGTTGACTAAGCTTCCACCTCTCGAATACAATGGGGTGTCCTCCCTGCATCAAAACTACACTGATCCCTTCACCGAATGCATCACACTCTAGTACAAATGGAAAGGTGAAGTTTGGTAGTGCCAACACTGGACAAGTTCCCATGGCTTCCTTCATGTGATCAAAGGATTGTTGTGATTTCTCGGTCCATATGAAGGCCCCATGCTTGGTAAGATATGCCAGCAGTGCTCCAAGCTGAGAAAAACCACGGACAAACTGCCTGTAATAGTTGCACAGCCCAAAGAAGCTCTTCAATTCTGTCACATTCTTAGGTTTCGGCCAATCCAGAATGGCACTGATCTTCTCTTGGTGCACCTGTACCCCCTGTGCACTGATGATGTGCCCTAGGTAAAGAATATCTGTCATATCGAACTCGCACTTGGAATATTTGGCATATAATGACTGTGCCTCCATGATGTTAAATACCTCATCCAGGTGACTCATATGCTCTTGCCATGACTAGCTATAGATCAAGATGTCATCAAAGAAAACCAAGACTGATTTCCTTAACTGTTCCCTAAATATATGGTTCATGCAAGACTGGAATGTAGTGGGTGCATTGGTTAGCCCAAATGGCATAACCAGGAACTCGAAGTGTCCAAAATGACATCGAAATTTTGTCTTCTCTATGTCCTTCTCTCGGATGTTGATCTGATGATATCCAGAGTGCAGATCAATTTTTGAGAAGAAAATTGTCCCATGCAGTTTATCCATCAACTCGTCATGCATGGGATAGGGTACTGGTTCTTGATGGTCTTCTTGTACAAGGCTCGGTAAACAATGCACATCCTCATGGTGCCATCCTTCTTCAGAACTAAGACAACTGAAGAAGAAAATGGGTTGTTGCTCGGTCTGATATGTCCCATCGCCAGCAATTCCTTGATTTCCTTCTCTATCTCATCCTTGAACCTCCTAGGATGATGATAGGGGGGGTGATCATAGGTTTGGCCCCCTCCTGCAACTCAATGGTCTTCTCAAACTCCCTATTAGGGGGTCTCCCTAGTGGAATTGCCTCAAAGACCTATTGATGTCATTCCAATAAATTATTGATCTCTGTATGGTATTGTTGTTGACCTTCTAAATCCTTTTGAGTAGTGATCAACCATTCTGCGGCATATGCTACCTCCCCATGTATAAATATCCTCTCCATCCTCTTGGTTGAAACTGTCCTGGGTGCTCCTATCGAAATACCTCTTAGAACAACCTTCTTCCCATCCTGATCTCTGAAACCCATTTCCAAGGTTTGGTAGTTGGTAGTGATTTTTCCTAAGGTAATCATCCACTGAACTCCTAACACCACATCTGTGTCTGATAGGTCAACCACATAAAATGTGTCTCTCATTGTGTAGTTACCTAACTTCATCTCTAAGTTTGGAACTTTGTCTAGACACTCCACTGTGTGGCCATCTGCTACTGCAACATCAAACCCCTCAAACTCCTCTCTCTGAACTGCTTGTTTCAATACTAGTGAAGTTTCGATGAAGTTGTGGGTGGCCATACAATCTATCATGGCGATTTCCTATTGCCCCTGAATAATCCATCTGATACGGAGGGTATCATACCTGGGAACACCAGAAAGGGTTGCTATGACACCTCCCTTTGCTGGTTTCCTCCTATTAGCCTGTTCTGGCGATTGTGGGACTATTGGAGGATGGGCTCATGTCAGTGTTGGTGGTCTACGGGGAGACTGCTCCTCTACTAGTGTTGACTCCTCCTTTGAAATAGTGGATCCACTGTTCTACTCCTCCTCCTCACTGTCCACGTTGTTTGTTTCTAACTCAATATAATGAATCACTNACTGGTTCTTGATGGTCTTCTTGTACAAGGCTCGGTAAACAATGCACATCCTCATGGTGCCATCCTTCTTCAGAACTAAGACAACTGAAGAAGAAAATGGGTTGTTGCTCGGTCTAATATGTCCCATCGCCAGCAATTCCTTGATTTCCTTCTCTATCTCATCCTTGAACCTACTAGGATGATGATAGGGGGGGGTGATCATAGGTTTGGCCCCCTCCTCCAACTCAATGGTCTGCTCAAACTCCCTATTAGGGGGTCTCCCTAGTGGAATTGCCTCAAAGACCTATTGATGTCATTCCAATAAATTATTGATCTTTGTATGGTATTGTTGTTGACCTTCTAAATCCTTTTGAGTAGTGATCAACCATTCTGCGGCATATGCTACCTCCCCATGTCTAAATATCCTCTCCATCCTCTTGGTTGAAACTGTGCTGGGTGCTCCTATCGACATACCTCTTAGAACAACCTTCTTCCCATCCTGATCTCTGAAACCCATTTCCAAGGTTTGGTAGTTGGTAGTGATTTTTCCTAAGGTAATCATCCACTGAACTCCTAACACCACATCTATGTCTGATAGGTCAACCACATAAAATGTGTCTCTCATTGTGTAGTTACCTAACTTCATCTCTAAGTTTGGAACTTTGTCTAGACACTCCACTGTGTGGCCATCCGCTACTGCAACATCAAACCCCTCAAACTCCTCTCTCTGAAGTGCTTGTCTCGATACTAGTGAAGTGTCGATGAAGTTGTGGGTGGCCACACAATCTATCATGGCGATTTCCTATTGCCCCTGAATAATCCATCTGATACAGAGGGTATCATACCTGGGAACACCAGAAAGGGTTGCTATGACACCTCCCTTTGCTGGTTTCCTCCTGTTAGCCTGTTCTGGAGATTGTGGGACTATTGGAGGATGGGCTCCTGTCGGTGTTGGTGGTCTACAGGGAGACTGCTCCTCTACTAGTGTTGACTCCTCCTTTGAAATAGTGGATCCACTGTTCTACTCCTCCTCCTCACTGTCCACGTTGTTTGTTTCTAACTCAATATAATGAATCACTCCCTTACCCATGCACCTGTGGCCTGGGACCCAAGGATCTCTGTAGCTAAAGCAAAGCTTCTTCTTCATAATCTCTCACCTAGTCTCATCATCCAACTTCTCCTTGCCCTTCCATTCTCTTTGGAATGGCTTCATGTCTCGATCCCTCTAGGGCACAAATGGTTTGGAGAAAGCTTTAGTCTTTGGCACTGAGTCTGCCAGATCTCGAGTGCGAAGGATGGCATCCTACAAAGTGGGAGGCCTGTATGCCTTCACCCATCCTCTCAAAGGCTCTGTGAGTCCTTTTGTGAATAGCATGATCAACCTGGGCTCTGATATATCTGTCACTACCATGGATACCTACTGAAACTCTATGATGAACGCCTCTGTTGTGTCAGTTTGTCTCAACTGGGCTAGATCCCTGAAGTGTATCTCGGGATCCTTCCTGTAAAGCCTTTCCATGAGCCTATCTTTAAAATCCCTATAGGAGATGATGCGACTGTGACCCAATGTCACCAGTCCATGATACCACCACTCATGTCCCTCACCCTCCAAGTGTAAGGTTGTGAAATTGATGGCCTCTGTCTCGTTCATCTGGTTGAGCTTGTAATACATTTCTAGCTTATCTACCCAAGCTCTGGCGGTGTATTTGGACGATCCGTCGAAAAAAGGGATGGTGAGTTTCCCAACTTTTTGGATGAAATCGAGGTTATGCCCCTGTTTTTGTTGTGGTCCTCCCCTCTGTGGCTCTCTGGGGAGGTTCCTGAGTCTGAGTCCACAGTACTTGACTAAGATCATGTCCTGATGGAAGTCACGACCCAATTTTGCGTACTCCCTCCTATACTCTACAATGTCATTGACATGAGTGGGTGGACTCTGTGCTATCGGTGGTGATGCTGCTAATGGGGGTGCCCTCTGGAAACTAGGAAACAAGGGTCTGCGAATACTACTCGCAGAGATGTATGTGTGAGAGGGTGATTGGGGTCTACTGCCTACTCTCAAGCTCCCCTGTGTTGCATGTGGGACTTGTGTATCTGGGGTGCCCACTCTAGCCAATATATCAACCACCTATGCCAAGGACTGAGACATGGTCTATTGACTAGATAACATATCATTGATAACCTACATGAAAGCTAGCTCTGGATCTACGGGGGCGTTTCCACTACCCTATGGTCACTCTTATCTATCTCCTAGCATCCTCTCTGCCTCACGCTCAGCCTCGCATTCTTCCCTTCTCTCTGCTTATATGTGTGCCTCTTCCTCTTCCTTTGAGCTAGGGGGGAAAGGGGGGAAATCAGGCCTATGCCTTCTTTTCTGATGCATATTGTAAGTGACATATTCATCACCTACGTGTTCACGACCCTCTCGGTCTTCTGCTCCACTCATTTTCTTTAGTCACAGGCTAGCAAGACTAAAGCTCTAATACCACTGTAATGTTCTTGACTTGGCTAGTCTAGGAAACGTTGCTAATGTGTGTGTAGTATCAAAGGTTTATAGCATATAAATGATCATACAAATAAACACGACAAAGGACTGCAAAGTTTGTATTATGATATCTCTGTGGATTACAAAAAGGGAGAATGCAGCTGAATAAACTGACAATACTCGACTAGATCAACAGACAAAGGATCTTAGATGGAATACAAATAAGAAACTGTGGCTGAATAAAATAACAACACTCGGCTAGATCAAAAGACAAAAGGATCTTAGCCGGAATACAAATAAGAAACTAAAATATAATACCTGGGATATGGCAGCACTGCGGAATCAATGAAGAATGATGGAAGACCTCGATGATCTTCCCGGTGACTAGGGTGTGTCTTTCAACACTAAAATCAGCCAACTCGTGTCTTCCTCCTAGAATACATTGAACTATCTCTTCTGAGATGCGCCTCTTCTCCTCAATGACAAGTCATAATCTACATAATGATGAATTAGGTCACTCACCCTTCCTTTATAGCTTTCCAAAACCCTAAATCATGATGAAACCCTAATTCATTGTTGACTTCCAAAATCCTAAATCACTGTTGAAACCCTAATTCACTGTTGACTTCTATTTTTAGCTCATAATGACTTAAAATCACTTTTAACCCTTTTTAGCTCATTGTCACTTTCTGAATATAACACATGTGATTGGAGTGACCTCTAGTAACCCTGTTTACCCCTCTTTGGCCTTGTCTATAGTCTAACGGGGTGGTTTAGATCGTTAAGCCTCCTCTCTGGAGATCTTATTTGGAAAGGGACATTACATTGTGAAAGGGACTAGATATGTAATCATTAATATTATTCCATGGAGCATTGCTATCATGGAATGACATCCCTTTATATCAATAACCATAAATATATCATTTTTGCAATCAATTACTTTAT
>JZKD02S0112403.1:11395-24448 GCA_000966675.3 Picea glauca
GACGACCTGGGAGGACGCATATGATATGCGCCAGCAGTTTCCATTTTTGTTTGATAGATAGACTTATGATATTGTGATACTTTTATTTCGGCATTTATACTGAGAAACTTCGGGATGAAGTTTAGACCAAGAGGGGGTGTATGTAACATCCCGCTCTGGTGCATTGAGAAAACTTATTATTTGAGGACACTTGCTCGCAAATGATCTGGACTTTTATGATTTCAAAAAATTTATCTTTGATTATGATGCGTTATGATAGATGACATGCGTTATAAAGGAACCATAATAAAGGAAAGAAGGGGACATAGGGTAAAAAAAAAAAAAAGTCAACATAGTAAGGAATCTGCAATTAAGAACTTTCTAAAATGAACTAAATTTAGCAACTTCATTTTAGGGAAAGTTATTAAAATCATGTAAGGGGATCTATAAACACCTAGGAGTAATTTTAGGAGCGACTCTAGGTGGGTGAGGAAAATGAGTCTTTTAATAAATTAAAGAGAATAATTTTGGAGAAACGTGGGGGATGAATGACACTTGTACGATAGAGAAGTTTTAGAGGGTTTTCATTAAAACTTAAAATAAATGTGATTTAGGAAAGTTGGTAGGTCTCAAAACTCTATAAAAGAAAGGGAGATTAGGGGAAAAGGGGATTGGTTGTTAGCATAACGTTACGCTACCGATTTTGTGACTTGACTGATTTCTTGTGAGGAGTTGGGATTTTCTCAGCTCGAATAGGAGTGGTAGCTCATTCTTGCGAGGCGAGCTAGGAAGCTAGACAGGACCATCTAGATTGTGTGTGGACCCTTTGCGGCTTGGGGGGCTAAGGGGGAAGTAGAGTACCCATAGAGATTGGTTGGGAGGTACCAGTGTAGTCTCTACGGTCGACGAGCGGGAGCGACGCGGAGCAGGAGCGACACATAGCACAGGACGTCCTTCGAAGTGGGCGTCAAGGAAACGGTATGATTTATGTTTTAGTAGAGTAGAATGAGATATGATTTCTATTTAACGAATGCAAATGGATGGAATGGATGAATTTAATTATTTAATCTTATAGTTGTATTTGTGGTAACTGTTGTTTTAATTAAGACTCTCATGTGATGAGGTAACATTGATGCAAATCATGTATCAGTTGTATCACCTATGAATTTTGTATGAAATACCACGGAAAAGTTATTGAAGGGTTCCTTGACTAAATAGGGCAATAACCATGTTTTTATATTTTATCTGAGAACCTGGCCTTGCAATCCTCTTAGTGTTCTCTGCGATTTCTTGGCCTCCTTGGGCAACGCTACTCGGCAAGATGGGTGTTGTTTTTAAATTCCCTGTGTTTTTATAATTTAAATTCCCTACGTTTTATAGTGATATTCTCTACGTTTTTATAATTTAAATTTCCTACGTTTTTATAGAATTACTCTCTCCGTTTTTATAATTTAAATTCCCTGTGTTTTTTTTGGTGAAATTCTCTGCTTTTTTGGTTCAATACCCTGGTTTTTGTCTTATATAATCCTAGCTCGAGTTAGTGCCTAAACCTCGGCGAATCCACTATGACCATTTGTGACCGAGGAATATTGTTTTAAAACCACTCTAACTGCATTGTACCAGTACCATTCCATTCCTTCCATACCTAAAGTTCTGAATCTGAGTCCTTGGTTCTGGTGGGAATAGGGATCTCACGCAGTGTTTTAAATGTTATGGAATGAGCCATGGAAAGATCCAAGGGACGCAGATGGTTGTTGTGTGAGCGAGCAAGGATCCCAGTGGGTCCGCGATACTCAACCCCCTCCAACAAAATGTATCAACCACCATTTTTCTTATAGCGTTTCTTCTTTTCCCACACCAGTTCTAGTTTTTGTGCATGGATTTCATTTTTATTGATGCTTAGTCCTGTACTCTACCACTTCCATTCACTGTCACTTACATTATGAAAATCATAGCCATCATCGAGCTCCAATATATGAATTTTCCAGTACCTTTGATCTAAGGCAGGCATATATTACTAATAGATAATTGAACGCAATTGATTGGGAAGTGGCTAATTTGCATCACTCGCAAAATGTTTGTGCACATACAATCTCGCCTTGTCACTGTCTCTGAATTAATCTGCTATACCCTGAAGATTTTATTCCATTAAATTTAGCCATGCCGACAGCTGCCTGGAGAACCTTCCTGCATGCGCTCTTAATATCCCTTTTCCTGGCAGAGTGGTTAAGCGTTGCTTTTTAGGATCGGTAAAAACATAAAGGCAGCGTTATGGTCAACCTATAAATTTGCCTCTGCCTCAGTCTTAAAACATCCATCTCCGCCTTTGCATCGGTGTTAATTTCTAGATAAGTTACTACCGTCTAGGCAACTGATAAAGTTGCCCCAATTTCGCCCAGCCAGCCGTGTACAATTCATAACCTTTGCCCTGCGCCCTGCTTGAATTTAAAATCATATCTTTTACCTCTACAAGGGCGTGCTATATGGTGGGAATTTTCTGGGTTGACCCCTGGCTCTGACAGCTGCCTTTGATAGTTTTTCAATGATTAATGATGCTTGTCCTACACCCACCACCGCTAGTTGTCCCGTTGCTAAAAATTTTCTTTACTATGCTTAGCGAATGGGCCGCTAGTTTTCCTGGTCTTGATAATATTTAGAAGGGACTGTTGATATCCTATTGTATTCATTATTATAATGACAAGGTAATAAGTAAAGAAGATAACATAATTGTTGTTATGATTTGCAAAGGAATGGTTTATGTAATATAATATTATGGTGAATTGTAAAAATAAGGCCTGGTGCTAAATCATTCCTACATTATAAAACAGAAGGTAAATTAGTGTTTTACACAAGTAATGCTATTGTTACTCTACTACATAATATCCAACATGAAAGGCAAGGATATTGTTATTTTAGTGGAATGTTAATGAAATGTTATTATTATGGTTAACTTCATTTGAGATGGTAATGTGTAAACGTATGTATTGTAAATTATATCATAATGTAAGATATCGTAATGTAATTTATCAATGAAAGATGTAAATGTAATGTCCTTGCAGTTGGAAGAAATGCTAGGTTATCATTTGATAACATGTAAGATCATAGTGTGTTATTTACCATGTAAATGTAGTGTTAAGGTAATGACATTGCATTCAGTTAGTTATTTTGCAAAGTCTTATATTATAAATGTAAGAATGCTAGCTTTTATGGTGATGTCATGGTGATTTTATTAGTGATACTAACATATAAGATGTAATGTGGATGTTATCTTATTGTAAGGTAAGTGAGGTAAATGTAATGTAGTTATTAATTTATGGTATGTTATGGTAATGTTTATGGTTATTGATAAACATTTATTAGGTAATGTCCTTGGAATTAAGTACGATGAGTTACTATGGTTTAGTAAATGGGGTTTGAAATTATTTGATTTTACATTATTTTTAGGGGTAGATTTGGCAACTTGTGAACTAATGGAAATTACAGGGAGTATTGGATCAGAAATTGATGCTATTCAGTCGTGGATAATGCCTTTTCCTAATGATGGTCGGTTGTTGTCGGAGTCCTTTCGGGTTTTCATTTTCTATAGTGGTCATGGAAATTTATTAATTATTGTTGTATGTGGTTGTAATCATATTACTGCTTGGTCTGTGGGTGTCAGGTGGGATGTAGACACCTCCATGTTCCTCAAAACAATCGCCAGCCCTGAGACCTTAAATGGTTAAAATCAATGGGAACAGGGGCTTGAGCATTGCTTATGTGTCATGGAGGTCGTAACCATTGCAGGGTAGGACGGATGGGTAGTCAGTATTACTTTTTGTCGTTTGATCGTCGTTAAAAACATGTTGTTATTGGTGTACGTCGTATGTTGTCTTGTTGTGTTCATCTTGCTTGTGTCATGTTCGTAGTCAAGTTACTAGTTTCTACCTGAGCAGTCGACCAGGAGCCTATCTGACCTTCTCTCTCCCTAGAGCAGATAACTAAGATTAAACACCTTGCTTTCTTGTGCAGAAATAGTAAATCTACCACTATGGATTCTTCCTTCGGTGTTCATACTGTGCATAACCCAATATGTCGTTAAATGTTTGCAGTTACTTGTTGTGTGCCTTATGTCTTCTTATTGTGATCATCGTGGGTGTGTCTTGTTAGTCTTCGGGTGGTGTCGTAGATTCTAGTGTGTCTGTTTCTTTTTACACGAGCACACACACCTTAAAAAAAAAAAAAAAAATTGGCACCTGTTATCAAAGTTGTTGTCGTAACGAGGAGGTTCGTTATAGGATTGGTCCCTTCATGAAAAAATCAATCCTCACTTCTGATAAGGAGTCTTCCCGACCACTTCCCTATTCCATACTTAGCCAATTTTTTAGAAGTCCGCAAATATACAAACCGGTCGCTAAACTTCCCCAACATGATCTCTTCCATTTTACACGTTTTGCAGTCAAAAATTTTGATACATAAAATTTGATCATGGAACACTCGCCCCTCCTAAGTATCCCCGTAACCATTTTTTGAATACCGTCCGACCACTTTTTAGACCTTGCCATTATTTCCTTTCTCTCCCCCGTCTCCGTCACCTTCACGCTTGTCTATAATAAAAGAAAAAAAATAGTTTTTTTTTGTATATACATATCTTCTTTCTAAATATGAAATTAGTGACATTTAATTATAACATCTCATCATGCAGGATCCGTATAGATTGTCATTGATGGGATAAAGGCTCAAGGA
The DNA here is from genome assembly GCA_000966675.3 of Picea glauca. NCBI lineage: Eukaryota > Viridiplantae > Streptophyta > Pinopsida > Pinales > Pinaceae > Picea > Picea glauca. The sequence goes on from JZKD02S0112403.1 coordinate 16,097, forward strand.
TATCTCCTATTAATTCACATTTAACCAATATTTGTGGGGGGTTATATTATCCCTTTTGAGTGTTGATTTAAAAATCATGAAATGTCGTTCCCACGTTGTGGCCTTGGCACATTCACGAAACCTCCAATCCTTAATTTCTCTTTGTTGTACCCACCACCTTCGCATCTCTAAATATGAAATAAGTAAGCTTGACTTCTATCATTTCATCATGGACCACCCATACAGATTGTCATTAAGCAGCAAAAAGCTCGAGGAGCTTTCCCATTCATAAGAATTAAACCAAGATTTAGCAAAGAGTTACATTTTTTGTTCTAATTGTTCATTTCAACCATCTTCTAGAGAAAACCAACATTCTCATAAACCTATGGCATCATCTCGACAGTAGTTCTATGGAGATACAGTGAACATCTTCGGGTGCGAGGACCAGAACTTCGAGTGGTCCAGGGCATATTATTATTATTCAACCTCTGCTATAGAGAACCAAGTAATTTGGACCTCTGGGATTTCTCGTGTAGGATGTGTCCCTGAGTTTTTTTACTGTAAGGACCTGGTCTCTTGGTACATTGATACATTTATTTTAGAAAAAAGAATTATTCCACTATGGGACTACTCTTTTGTTTCTTTGTCACCTTAGGTTTTCCGCCAGATGCTAAGATTGTCGGAGCCAACATTGATGTTCAAAGGAGAAGATTCGAAACAGTTCTTAGAAAATCATAATAACGGGTTGGACCTCTTGCCCCATTTATTGCAAAAACTGCTTCTAGTTATTGAAGATATTACAAGCTTGCAGGTTAGTTCATTTAGAAATCCATTTCACAAAATTGCCTGCTTGTTTACAATAATAACGGGATAGGAGTCCACAACAATTGTTTCTCAGATGGATCTTTATATTTTGTATTTCACAGTCAACGAACAAGCCATTTTTTATTGGGGAAAGTTAATTTCCCATGAAATTTGTTCCCAATTATCAAGCTTCAAAAGGGAAAATAAATTTTAGATGTCATCCTATTTAGTTTTTGCGATAGTGCATTCCTGTCGGTTTCCACAACTGTCTCTCTCCAAGAATGTCAACTGTGAATTCCACCCAATAATGTTTAGGTACCAAACCTTGTGGAAGCACAGGCTTCCCACTGTTTCTATGATTTTTTTAATGGCTTCATGTCTATTTTCAAAGTTTTGTTGTTAGGAGAAGATGCTTCCCGCATATCTGAACAGGCAACCATTTTTTTGCACAGGAAGGGGAAACTCGAACATTTGGATAATTGCACTGTCATAAGAATTTTTGGCTCCACGGAAATACCTTCCCTCCTTCCATGTCACATTACAAACAAAATGTTTGTTACAGAGGTAGCACGGAAATACAATTATTAGTTGCATCTGTTGCAAAAGAAGAAGAAAAAATAGTTTATTCCTTTGCCTTGGAAAGTAGGGGAGTTCGTGTTGAAAAACGTCAAGAAAATTGAGGAATTCACAGTGCATTCTAGCATCTCCAACCTCATATATGATGAAATCATAAGAGGGTTCGACCCCTATAATATTTTTCGACAACATTTACAAACACTTTGCGTCGGCGATTGTTTTTAAAAAAAATACCTGCCTGAAAATAGAGACAATGGAGACAACACTCCTGCCTCTGATGTCGATGATGTGGAAACAGTGAAAAGTTGCACTAAATTGTACACACAACAAGGGAAAGGCCCTGGTGACAAGAGTGTTCAATCGGCAAATAGCACTCCAAAAAGTATGACATCCCAGAGCATCGCTCCAACATACCACCATAGAAACAAAGAAACTCAAAGTTCTTCAAACGGAGGAGGAGATAATGACCCTCCTCACTATAAAATTGATAGTTCTCACAAGATTCCAATATAGAAGAAGAGAAAAGAAAATGTGGGACATGCGGAAGAGTTGGAAATTCAAAGTGAGAACATGGAACTTGGCAATGATATGGATAACATGTTTTGCTTCCTTGATCAGCCCGGAAATGCCATCCAACATAGTCGTCCAATGGACATATCTGTTACTGAAAATTTTGATGAAGATGAATCCTTCATGTTCCAGAGCGTTGTTTTTGATAGCCAATCCAAAAAATTCATAATTGAGAAAAAAGATGTTAAAATTAAGAAAGGGAAATCTCGTTCAGAGGTTTCCCTTGCCAACATGTGGCCATCCCAAATATATCAACCTCACACCATGACTAGAGAAGCACTTCATGATTCCATTGGAGACATCGAGACCGATAATTCTAGACTGAAGGACTGGGTCAAGGAATTGGAAGAGGATTTTGTTCCTATGGCATTGCTTGTCAATCCATTGGCAATAGCCATGCCTTCCACCCCTATAGCCAATGTAAAAGCATCCTCCACCATGTTGGAATCCTTTATAGGATATGTGGAGAATAATATCAAGAAAAGAATGGAACTAGTTATGGAGGTGTGGAAAAGATCACAAACCATCACTTCCCTTAGAACCAGGGCACATAGCTTGCTCGAACATTTGCAGGCGGAGTTAAAAGATGAATAAAATGTCTTTTTAAAAACGGTCCTTCCTTTTGGCACCATTGTCAACAATATGACAGAAACAAAAAGAAGAGAACAAGATATTTCGTCCAAAAACTGGATCATCCAATTGAATGCATGTTGGAAAGAAAAAGTGAAGTACCTGCATCTCATTGTTCAGTCATGTGAACAAGCCATATCAAAGAAAGATAAATTATTCACAAGGCTGTCAAGAATAGACTTATCCGGAAAAACCAACGACTTCCAAGACCCTGACTTAATCACAAACTCCTTTCCCTTGACCAGGCAAGAGTTAGATAAACAGATTGCTAGGTTTAAGGCCTTATCTCTGGAAAAAATTTACAGCATCTTTCACTTTGATCAAGGTCACATCGACGACTAGCTAGTCAAAAATTCAGTACAGAATGAGGAAATTCATCAAGCTCTGTGTAATCTTTCTATCGACTTTCAGTTATTAGAAAACGATNTAAAACATTTGGTAACTCAATCATTGTATCAAAGTCTTTGAGAGTACAATAATGCAATATCCCAACTAGCTCTCTTGGAGTCTAAAAAATAATAAAGAGTCTTTAAATACAAAAAGAAATATCTTTAAAGAAAGTAAAAATGCATTCTCCCTTCAAACAGGACTGAGATTGGCTCTCACGGACCATAAAATGAAAATAGCTGGAAGATTGAAAGAATAAAAACCAAGAATCATCCTAAATCCCACAGAATACCGTGAATATAAAGGTAAGATGACAAATGATTGTAGTAGAAAATGGACTGAGGAAAAAACTTAAAGGATAGAGTTTATGTTTGACTCAGTATAATGGAGAAAAATATATTCTTTTACATGCATGTGGTTGGATCCTTTATAGGTACATGTTGTTGTTGAGGTGGCATAATTTCTCTATTTATTTCTTGATTATTTGGTTCGTTAACTTCGATTAATTCCTTTTTAAACCCCTCCTCAATGTATTCTTTTAAAGGTGTCATGGTAATTTCATGTTTAGTTTTAATATCAAATAGTTGACTTCCAAATTTCCTTAAATATAGATCTCATTGATGCAATGTGGTGTCCACCTTATCATTTATGTTGATATACCGAACTAACCATATTTCAACTTCATCCTCAGAAAATTTTGTGGTTTCAGAAATTCGTTAGACCAAGAAACTTTTAGTGATTTATGTTGTCCCCTTAAATATTCTTTGGTTGAGATCATGTTATCCATCAATAAATTAGGACCATTTAATTCCTTGGTAAGACTAAAATTTTTAATAAATAGATCACTCTATATATTCCTTAGGGTATCAGTTTCATTTATCATTTCTCTTAACTATTTAATTATCCTTAACCAACATGCATTAAGTTGTTTCATACAGTAATGAAAATGAAACTTTTGTTCCTTTCTTCAGTCTTCATTTGAAATTGAGACTTTTACCTAAAATTGTTTTACGACTTCCTTGAAAAATCCTTCACCGTTTTCTAAATCTTCCTGCAGATATTCTTTGAAATTTTCTATTATGGAGAAAAAACTAGCAATACTTTGGGACATCTCCCAAATTTCCTAAACGATATCAATCGTTTTTTATATGCAATCACCAACATATTTTCTTACAGCCTGCAATAAAATTGATAAACCTTTGTATTTTGAACTTCTTTATATGATATCCTCCAATTCAAGTATAGTTTGCATAGAACTTAAACGTTCTGGAAACAATGGTGTTGGTACCCAAGAAAGTTACAATTCGTTTACCCTTGTCTTTAGTTCCAAATTCTCTCTTTCCATTTTTTCAATTGATTTTTTTAATGAATCTCCAATAGCTCCATGAAGGTATGCAATTTTAGATGGTGCTACTCCATCCAAGTCAATCAAATATTTCCATCGCTTAGATGACTTCTTATTCTTGGTTTTAACCTTTTATAGAATAATTTTTTGTTTCACTATTGTAAGACACGTGTTATAGAGTGACAAATTCTTGTTCAGATATCTCAAGATTCTAATTCATAACATAATCAACTATTTCTTTTGTCTCTAACATCCTTTATGTAAACCAATCAGGTTCTTCAATGATCCCATCCATGTCCATCACACGGGACCTTTCCTGGAATTCTGATGTGTTTATTTCCACTGATGATACATTTCTTTTTCTTTTTATAGGAGCATATGCAACATGCATTTTCTCAAGGCTTTTCCTTGCTGGGTTTTTATCTCCATCGTCGTCTAATCCCTCAACTAGTATTTTTTTGGTATCCATTCCACTGGTTTTTCTCTTCATTCTAGATGGAGTGCTTCTTTGATACGTTGTCGATCAGTCAGGGTTATGATTTTTTGTTTCTCTTTCATGTTGTTTGTATATCTCATTTGTACTATTTACTTCTCTATAATTGTTTGAATTTCGGTAGGCCACTAGTTACTGAAGATCCAAATTATCTTTGACACCTTCTTGAAACCGTTCATCTCCAATGAAGTGTGAAGAATAACCCACTAACTACATATGTGTATTGAATTTGTTATCTGGTTCAAAGCCTTCAACAAGTTTTTCTTTGTTTAAACCCATATGTTAATGATGTCCCGCCAGCTAATTAAGGTGATTTATATGTTTAACAATGCAATCCCAAATTTTCCATGGTAGGGGTATAAATTGTCTTTTCCTTTTTTCATTGAAGAAACAGGCCCAAGTTTTTTATTTCTTGCATACTTCTCCAACAAAGAGTTTATTTGATGTATAAAATGGTAAAAGGAAAATTTTCTCCTTACTACCAAATATTCCAATTACAGTGAATTCTTCTGACAACTCATAAATCCCTTTTCCAATAAGGAACAAAGTTACCTCTAAGGATAGCCTTGATGTGTTATGTTCCAATATTAACCTTAAATTTAAATCTAAGATGAAATTGTTGTGAACTAGGTAGACAAATTATTATCCTTTATTCTATATAAAATTGAATGTCATGCATAAAATGGTTCTAGCTTAAAATCCACATGTTTTCCTGAGGAAAATATTCAAAAACACGGCGATAAGCAATGAGGAAAATGAGGTGAGAAGCCATATATAATTTATGGGTATTTTTGAGGTTATTTAGTTGGAAATAAATTCCATTTGAGATAAGATAACCCCAATTGATGATAGTCTTTTAATTTAGGGCATAATGCATATAATATATAACATTTATTGTTATGAACATAGTAGTTTTGAAACCGAGAATTTTAGCAAATAACTAAGAAAATTATATGTATGGGTATTTTATCAAATTTACCTCGATTCTAGAAGTACCAACGCTATAGGTTGGAGTTTCCAAATATTTTCTCAGCAATATGTTCCCTCCCTTATGCTATTTCAAAAATTCATCAGCTTCCTCACTCTTAAATCGTATAGTTGGTGGAGGGAGTCATAACATTTTAGAAAATGTTGAAGGAGCTAGAGAAATGGGTTGATGAGCTTCCATTTGAATTATTCTTCATTCAGAAACAAATTTATATACACACCATTGAATAATCTCTTTAATATCAGTTACTTTTGGAACACATCTTACCAATTCTATTCCTGAGGTCCAGATTAGGTGTGTCTTCTTCTTAGTTGGATGAAGAGATTTATAGTACTTGTATGCTCTAGACTATTGGAACTATTTATCTTCATGACCTAGTGTGTTCAATGTATCTCCAAAAAATATTTCATTCTTCTTACTTGACATCTTATCTTCTTTTTACAAAGGTGGTGCATGGAATGCTCAAGTAGACATATCTCATTCCCTCCCCTTATTCCATTTCTTATTGTAGACAAAATACATTTTTCTTTCTTGAAAAAGTTACCCAATCTCCTAAGGAATGTATTAGAAATATAGTATCTCTAGTATTTTGGCTCCCCAACACACAATTATCATTCCTCTCCATCATCTGAATCAAGATATTGATAATTATTCCACCTTTAAGCCTTGTGACCCTCATTTTGTGCCTTCTACAATATTAAACTTCCAGATTGATTATAAGCCTTCTTAAGGATTTAAATACAATATGCACTCAAAGTCTAATGAAGCCCCAAAATTATTGGGCGGTATTCAAGGGGGTCTAGGGGATATATAATGCAGTGACAAAAAGACTCCTCAAAGAATAAATAATTGAAAAACAACATTCCATTCTAGGGGCCTTTATAGAAAAATACCCTGAAGGGGTCTCCTCATGATTGTTCTCTCTTTGAACTACAAAGGATTGGCTAATTCCTCCAAAAAAATGTCCATTAAGAGATTGGTGGATACTCTCAATTCATCAATACTTTTCATGCCAAAAAGTATATTTGATTGTGAGAGAGAAACCAAATTCATATATCCCCTTTTGAAAGGTTGGTATTTTTCTTCTATAAATGGACATGGAAGATCAAGGGGCCTTATCAAGGAATGGGAAAGGGAATATTTGGCCCTTACAAATTCATGGGCCTTTCCCTTAAGCCTTGGACATATTTTATTTCTATATATTTATCCAAGGAGATCATTTGCATCAATGTGTATGGACCTTATACAAATAAACAATGTTGTTGGGAGAATACCCTACACAAATCATGGTTTCAGTTGGGTTTAAGATATGGTAGCGGTGGGTGCGATTAAATTTCACTGTGGGAGTGTAACAAATATTTGTATTTGTAGCATATATTAACCCCATTTTGGACTTATTCATTTCCTAATTAGTGAAAATCAAGGGGTTATACATCCACCTTGAAAAAATATCTCAGAAGTAGAGGGATGCAAAAAGGTAGGAAGAGGTGTCCAGGTTCCTAGACTTATTTTTTATCTCCAAATATTTCGTGGACAAAAATGTTTAGTTTAGGTAGTGGGTCTCTTGAGGTGGTGACTCGGGTTGTAGCCTTGCCATCTTATAACTAGTTCCTCTCTAGTAGAAACTCCCTAGCCATCTTAAATTAAACCCATCCTAGTTGGAGGAAGACTCCTTTCTGGAGAAGATAAAGGAAAGATGGAAAGTTTATGATCCTTCCTCCCTAAAAATAAAAAATAAATTAGCTAATATCTAGAATAATAAAAATTGAATACATATTAGATGTTATTAGAGGAAATTGAGGAAAAAATTGAACCCTAATACCAAGGTGAGGGGCATGGGATTCTTTCAAACACTCGATATTTTTTCTTGATAATTAAAAGGAAAGGTGAATAAAGAGTCGAGAAAATTGGCTACAAGTTGGGGATGAAAAAATAAATAAAAACATTTTGAAAATAAATAAAAGAACATCAAAAAGATATGGGGAATTAAGAAGTTGGATGCCACTATAGTTTCTTCACTCTTAGAGATGGCAATAGAAGGTTTGTATTAATTTAGCATTATGTTTAAAGAAGAATCCAGAGCCACCATTGATATTATTCTAAAGGTTTCCAACTTCTTTCCAAGATTCATAAACATGGAAGGAAAAATAATCCTAATGGTGTAAATTTCCAAGGAGGAACTCAAAAGTAACTTACAATGTCTATAAAAATATAAAATCATGGGTTCAAATGGACTTCCAATTAATTTATTTCTAGGATGCTGTGAATTTATTGAAAGTGACCCATTAAACATGGTTTATTTATCTCACTCTACTCCTCAAAGTATGGTTTCACCTAAATATACTTTCCTAGAGTTGATCTCCAAGATAGATAGCCCCTAAAATTTTGAATGTTTCAAGTCTATCTCTTTCTATAATATAGTGTATAAAATTATCTCTATACTAATTTGCCAAAGGATAAAAATAATCATCTCAAAACACATACCCTTCGAGTAATTTGGTTTCATGGAAGGATGACATATCCATGAATAAATTGGAATAGCTCAAGAAGGATTGCACTCTATTAAAAATGGGAATAAAA
>JZKD02S0112447.1:0-13431 GCA_000966675.3 Picea glauca
CGTTTGAATTTATTAAAGGCGCGTTAATATTTGAATTTGAATCTTCCGCCAAGATGAATTTTAAAAGTCTCGCCTAGGGCGTTCCATGAATACCCTAAAGTTGTTGTTTGTCTCCGCCCCCAAATGTGAATGCCACGGCCACGAACCAGGCTAAAACATCAAAATGCTGATGTGCTTCGGATCGGAACTCTGTGGGGTGATGGAACTGCATCCATGTCTCAATGTGTGATCCAACCGGGTGAGACATTTATCTATAGATTCGTTGTTTACAGAGTATGTTTGACATATTGAGATGGGTTTTCCTTGGTTGAGAGCGTGTTCAAAGCTAATACCCTTATATTCTCTTTTTGCAAAGAATGATCAAGACAATTATTACTGATTTTTCTGGCGTTTTTCCCAGATTCATCAACTATTTTTCCTGGAATTTAGAGTTTTGAATTCATCGATTAATTGCAGGATGTGTCGCAGTATACCTCATTGGCTCTTCAAGTGGTGTCAAGCAACATATCTACTACGGTTTATCTGGCCAGTCTATTGCTAACGATCACCATAGAGGCCTTTGCCGAAGAAAACAGAAGCAACGCCAACTCCAACCAGCTGGTAAATGAGATATTCTTCGGAAATAAAAGTTTCTTGACGTCTTCTATTAAATATGCGAGCCTGCTGCTTTGTTTCCTGGTCGCCTTCATATCTTACGTACAGTGTGCTCGTTATTACATTCACGTGAGTTTTCTGATCAGCATGCCAAATTCAGCTGTCCCTGAAGATTACATCGAAAGGGCAGTGATTAAAGGGAGTAATTTATGGTCTTTGGGGATAAGGGCTTATTACTTTGCGTTCCCACTTCTGTTGTGGATCATTGGCCCCATAGGCATGTTTGTTTGCTAATTGGGCATGATATTTTTTTTGTATTTTCTGGACTTTATGGCGAATCCCATCCCGACTTTTGGAATTAAGTCGACCTCTAAGAATTTACGATATTGGTCGTGGGATATAATCCAGCAGCGGATGAAAACATGTCATCTTATGCAGCCCAGTGGAATTGGGCAAATAATGTTCTTGCAGTCAAGAAAACTTGAGAGAAATCGTGTTTGTTAATGATTGTATGTCTTCATAACATTCAGAAGCCTATTGTTTCTCTGTTAGTAGGGTTGAAATCGCTCTTCTTTCCTATTTAAATTAATGCTCATAATGGATGGCTAATGGAGAGAGTGCCAAATTAACATCTTTTTGGTATTTATTTATTTGCATAAACATTGAATTTGGATCATATTGTTTATTTGACAAGTATTTGGAAACTTGATTTTGGATCTAGTGTACCTNAGGTGTTGCTAAGGCAAGGCCTCAAGGATGAAACCCTAGGGGAGAGAGGCTCACTTTGGTGTAGGGGAACTAGGCCTCAGTTCTCTCTCCTCCTTCCTTAGCTCAATGGCAAAAACGACTAGCTCAAAAGGTTACATAAAACTTAAGAAAAGAGGTTTTGCAGGTGACGTGTTGCTATGGCAAGGCTTCACCAAGCAAACCCTAGGGAAAATCGGCTCATCAAGGTGTAGGGGAACTAGGCCTTGATGCGTTTTCTCCTTCTTAGCTTTAGAAAAGTAAAAACGGCTACCATAGGAGAAGATGGATCTGAGTGTTGCCAAGGCAAGGCTCAATCCTCTTCAACAAGTGCTAAAAGTAGAGTGTTGCTAAGGCAAGGCTCTATCTTCAACAAATGAAATGGCTAAAAATCTTGATAGGGACATGAGACAAGGACCTTCTATGTGTGCTTGTCCCCTAGGGTTTTAATCAACAAATTATAACCATAAATGCAAGAGAAATAAAACTACAACCATTCAATTAAGAAGTTTTGCAAAAATTTACTTACATTCAACCAAGAAATCAAGTAGCAAACCCTAGTTGTAACACCTTCCACCAAGATAAATGCCAAAATACCAAATAAAAGTCTCCTTCAACAGGTGCTCCTCAAAATTTCAGCCAAAACCCTAAAGAGGGCGCAAATTTCAGACCTCACCAAGTGGTGAGTGAAATATGATGAAAAAATGAGAGTGAAAACTCTCAATTTATACTGTAACATGACCTAATATCACTTTTAGGTCATAAAAAGACCGACAAGGCCAAAATACTAAAAATCATACTGTTTTACATTAAATGTTCAAAATTAAACCCTAATCAAGCTAAAGAGAGACGTCATGCCCCTTTTAAGGTGTCGTTAGCCCCTTCTAGGGCAAATGCAATATCGAGGAGCAAAACGTTAACCCTCCTTGGGCTTCTCCAACCTGCCACACGTGCCAATACTGCCAAATCTGCCTCCCAAGACGTCCACAAGGCTGGGTGACATCATGATCATCATGGGTGACGTCCTGGGCCTTCCGGGGCCAACGTTCCAATGGAGGGGGAACAACCCCCCTAGGTTAAGCTCTGCTAGGGTGCCTCTGGTGGAACATCCTCTTCTTCTCTGGTGCAAAGCCTCTGATCCATCCCTGTCCTGTCTCTGCCCCCTAATGGGGTCTCAACATCCATCTGGTGTGCTCTTCAACCCCATGGAGGTCCGAATTGATCATCTCCCCATGTGTACTGGTCCAAAATGGTACCTGTCCGTCGGGCATGATCCTGCACATCAACAGCGACGCCCTCCATGGGCTCATAAGTCACAAGGATCATAGCAATGTCAATCACATCTCATCATCAATATTATTAAACATGTGCATAAAAACCCTAAGATCTCCGTTAAAAGCTCAAAGACATTACACAAGCCTGTAATACAAGTGTGGAGAAAATGACAGGGCGTCCTATTGGGCTAGTGTCCACTGGAAGAGAAAAGTTTTCGGAAGAGAGCTCATCGGAGCCATGTAAGTGGGTGATGTGGACAAGGGATGTCCAGGCAAGTGGGTGTAGCGAGAGCAGAGGATGCAAAGCTTTACCTGTAGGTGCCTTTGTAGAAGGCGAGTTGCACCTGTCCTGGATGCAAATTTTTCCAAGCCCAATGCCTTTTATTTTTTATTCTTTATTGCTTTTTCTTCAAGAGGCTAATCAGGGGACACTACCCTGGCGTGGTGACCAGTGGTGACAGCGTTACCCACAAGCACTTTCACATAAATGAGAATGCTGGCTCGTGATGAGACCCCCTTACCCTTGGCCATGCAACCAAGGGTCACTACCCTGGCGTAGTAACCAGCTGGTGGTAATGTCATACTGCTAGGCACCCATGGACCTAATAGGCTGGCTCGTGATGAGACTCCCTATCCTCTGACTAGGTCTTGTTTTATTATTTTTACGAGTCCCTCTCGTTTCTTGTTGAGAAACCTTTTATTGCTTTTTTGGGGATCCCTGGGTGAAGCATCTCAAGGTTTTATTCTTAGGCTTTTATCTTTTGCCAACTTGCTTTTACCTTCTGGGCCTTTAGCCCCTTCTTCCCACGAGATAAGGTGCAATCTTGAAAATAGGTCAACCCAGTGCCCAGACAAGTGTAATGGGATAGCTGAGTGGGAAGCAGGATGAAAAAGTGGTGTTGTGACATGAGTGGATGATGGCTTTTCAGAAATCCCCCCAGTGGCAAACCAAAACCTACGGACACAGGCTTACTAGGGCATCTTGTCAATCCCTCCAGACATGGTCAAGTGGGCAAATATAAGATCCAAGCATTTGTTAGAAACAAAAGGAATTAAATGCACATATTCAAGGGTTTTGATGATCAAAGTGACACATACCATGATACTCGGACTCATTATCTCATGGAGCAAGAACCATCTCTGACACAAGACCAAGCCGATGGTGATGGATGTTGCTGCTGTTGAAAAGGTAGAGGTGCTAAAAGGAAGAAAAGATGGGCCCTCCAGGGCCATGCTAAAGTCGATCTGGCTCTCGGTACTCCATGTCTAGGACCTGTGGGTCTCAAGACATGATCTCCTAGTTATCCCTAAAGGTGGGGGATAACAACCACCAAATTCAGATGAAGGAGGTGGACATTCCTAAGATAGCCTTTTGCACACATGAAGAACATTATGAATTCTTAGGGACGCCGATTGGCCTTTGCAACATTCCCCATCCACCTTTTAGAGCCTCATGAACAAGCTTTTTAGGCCCTTCTTGCACAATTTTATGCTTGTATTCTTAGGTGATATCTTGATCTATAGTAAAACTTGGGAAGCACATGTGAAGCATGTTGATAAAGCCCTGCAATTTGTCTGGGACAACCAATTGTTCCTCACATGTTCCAAATGCGATTTTGGCGCTTTAGAGGTCGAACACTCGAGTCAAATTATCAGTTAGGATGGGTTGAGTGGATCCTAAGAAAAGTGAACCTATGCAAGATTGGCCATGCTCCAAGACCCTAAAATTCTTAGGGATTACGAGCTATGTGAAGAATTATGGGCAAATTGCAGCCCCCTTAGCTGCCCTGCTCAAAAGGAATGCCTTTATATCGAACGAGGCCATCAAGTAGGCCTTTTCAGCTTTAAAGGAAGCCATGTGTACTACATCTATCTAGACGTGCTTGATTTCACTTAGACTTTTGTCTTGGAATGTGAAGCTTCGGGCATAGGCCTTGGAGCTGTGCTGAAGTAAGAGGGGTGCCATTGGCATTCACTAGTAAACAATTGTGTGATAGAAATTTAGGATAGTCCACCTATGAGAAAGAGATGATGGCCATCCTTCATGTAGTTGATACCTTGCGTTGGTATCTTATTAGGAGACATTTCCAGATCAAAACAAACCATCATAGTTTGAAGTATTTTTTGAAACAATGGTTGTCGTCCTGAGAGAAGCATAAGTGGGTCCCCAAGATGCTTGGTTATGATTATTAGATCATATATAAGAAGGGAAAAGAGGATTATGGTGGCTGATGCTTTGTCTAGGTAAGATAAGATAAGCTAAGATCATTTTATTAATGTCCAACAAGTGACCATAAATAGGTCAAAGGGATTGCTAGGTGACGAGTCACAATTTTACCATCTTTTTCCACCCTCTTTTCCTTATTTATAAACCCTTTTTGCTTACCCATAACCCTGTATTAATCATTTTTAATGCTCAAACGCTTGATTTAGGATTAAGGTATTTTCCATTGCATTTTCTTAGTATTTCATTTGAAAGTCTGATTAACGATAGAAGACATGCGTATTTTGTATTTATTTTTTAATAATGGCTTATTTGTGGACAAGCTGTTATAGGACATTCCTTCAAAGGCCCATCTGTTATGGAACAAGTTCCTATGCTATGGATCCATAAACTATAGTTACTACATATCTTATGCTATGGGTCTGCAAGCTACAAGTTAAAGAGGGTTTGAGTTAATGGTTGCAAAGTGTTTGCTATAGATCTACGGGTTGTAGATCCATGTGTTGCAGAGTAAACATGCCACAGGTGCGGGAATCAACCACCACCAACCACATAGCCATTTGGGGAATATCATAAGAGATGCATTTTATGGTTTTAATTATTGGAGGGCAGATTTCTGTAGACTCGCTTGTGCAAATCCGTTTTACTACATATTTATATGTCCCAGAATCAATTTGGGCAGCTATAATTCATTTGATGAACATGCTATGAATCCACGGAAGTAAAGCATTGCTATAGGTTGTTATGAATGGAGCAATTACAATAGAATTATCTAAATATATATCTCAACACTTTCCCATTGATTGGCACCTGTCTCAAATCTTCCTCCATTTGTAGTTTTAATTGTTAGAGACAAAAGGGGGCAGATTGCTAGTGCCCATGCATGCATATCCGTTTTGTTATAGATTCTAAGATCTCCATTGTATATGCCATGGATCTAGGAAGCCCAACACCATTAACAACTGTTTTGAACATATTTTGGGCAAGCTGTTATAACCCACACAACTTGTTAAGAATTTGACAATCAAGGGAATTCTAAAATTCGATGGGAATTAACAAGAATTCTGGAAATCATTTGCTATATTTAGTTGTGGACTCTATGAAGTTGGAAAATTGTTGTAACCATTGGAGATTCATTGATTCTCAAATGGATCTATATTTAGATATTTGTTATTTTTGTTCTAAGCAAGCTCATGTATAAAAAGGAGTGCTATCTTTGTTTTGGGAGAGGACGCTTAGAGCAAACAGTCCAAAGTGTAATGGCATAGCATACAAATTTCTTGAGATCTGGTTTTAATGTGAAGAGCAGTTTTACAGTTCTGTATAGTGTATGATTTGATTTGATTTATGTTGTTGTAGTTTAAACTCAGTGCCCTGTTCTGGGAGGTAGAATTCATCCCAAGGGAACAAAGTGATGAGTACTTTAGACTATTTTTTCTAATTTCATTTTTACCCATGTTTATTTAAATTCCACAGCTCAATCAATTCCTTTTACTGCCAGCAATAGATTAGTCTTTACAAGAATTTGATTTATGCAAGTTTGTTTCAATTCAAGCATGTTTGATTCTGCAAGTGTGAATTTCCAATTCATTTGGAGCATGATAAACAAACCAGTAATAAATGAGGAACGTGGAGCCTGCACATACAGTGCACAACATCTTGCAAGCATTTGGACCCCGGGTTGACAATTTAATGCACAATCCATTTGGTTACTCTTGCTGTGAAACAATGGGGTAATTAAATAGATCGTCACTAGGTACATCGGAAATAATACATAGTGGGATTGTAACTCCTAAAAAAAACATCCTCTAGTTCAAAGATCTAGAATTTGCAATCTGTCATCAAAGAAACAAAATAAATACTAATTTGGGAGTCTCGAAAAAGAGAGGATCCCTATCAAAAACCCAAGAGAAATGTCTTGATTGGAGGTGCTTGGAGTATGTACTCGAGCCCTGAGGAGCCATTGCCTGCTAACAAGGAGGAGGAGCTGCTAACCTCCAAATCTGTATTGACAGTAGATGTATCTCTCCTACTATTCGAGGCTGAAGTGAAGAAACCCCTAATGGAGAATTGTCTTGATGAACTAGATGATCTGGATGTACTGGAAGATCTAGATACAATGTGTTGTTTAGAAGAGGCCACTATCTATTGAGATCTAGAAGAATTGGACAAAAGGTGTTTACTATGAATGGAAGAACTGTATCTAGCTTGGATTGACACTGTTGCAAAGGTCTCATGGGTGGAGGGTGGGGATATCCCTAAGGTCTCATGGATTTGGAAACTGAGGTGGTGAAACTGTTCTTTGCTTGCACCTTGGTGCCTCTGTCTATGAGCACTGGGAAGGAGGAGGTGATCATCCTCATAGTGTCTCGTGGTGTGGGTGGCTTGAGCATAAACGAGCATAAACGATCGAAACTCGAAAGCATCCCTCATGTATAAAGCTAAGCATCGTTGGTCTAGATATTGGAAGAAGATGGAGATGGAGTTTTGGGACTCCCTGAAAAGGCAGTGGTACTGACCACAGATCTCATAATAGACGGGGCATTGGAAAATGAAATGCTTCTCTGTCTTAGTCTCAAGTAGGTGGTAGAATCAACAAGTCCTGTCCACTTGTGAAATATGGTGATCGACTTCAACCCAAAACCTATGAAAACCAACTCAGAATTGGCCAAGAGGGATAGCGAGGGTGTGCATCCAATGGCGAAGAGTATAGGTTGGTATGATAATGAGGCCATCTCTCATCTCCATGGAATTCCTTGCATAGAAGGCCAATTTGGGTTTGAACCTATAGGGTGGATCTACCTAAGTGACTTGAATGTATTGTCTATAAATGTCCTCCCTAATGATCTTGTTCATCTCCTACTTGTTCAGTGGGAGATGGCTAGGGGTGTTCAGGGAGTGTTTAAATGGGGTGAGCTTGTCCATTGAGATGCCTATTGATTGTAATAGTTGTGTAACCTCAACAAACCAACAATGGTCTTGTGGGAGGACCCAATAGAGGTAATGACCAAGGCCTCCAAGGAGTGTTATGCAAGGCAAGGGCACTGATCTCTATCGATGGCTGAATCGCTGAAGCTCTGGACTCATTGAAGTAGTGAAGCCAAAACAAAAATGGCCTCAACGCGAAAAGGGTGGGCAAGAAAGTTAGCCTGGATGATGTGTTGGGAAACAATCCTCTTGCAACAGATGGTGCCATCGAGCAATATACTCTTCAAGTCGTTGAAGATCATAACCTTGGTTTTAACAAGGTTGATCGTCAATTGTCGAAGATCACAAAACCTAGCTAAGGTGTCTAGTTGTCTTTGGAGGCCCTCTAGAGTAGAAGCTAGGAGAATTGCAACGTTGAGAAAGAGTAGGATGGATATCAAGACATGGTAAAGGAGGTAGCCATCCTCAGGTTGGATATGCTCCCACAGAAAGGATTCCAGCTTGTCTATGTATATCCCAAACAAAGTGGTAAAAGAGGACATCCCTGCTTCACCTCGATGGTACTCTTGATAAACTCTAACCAACCATGTGCAGTGCGGAGGTAGCCTAATATAGACTCACAGAGATGCATAATAGTAGTGAGGAGTGTCTTTGAGATGCCAATATATTTGAGATTCTGGAATAGGGATTTCCTCAGAACTAAGTCAAACAACTTTTAAAATTTGACAAAGCAACATAAGACTTTTGAAGAGCGGTGTCTCGCCTCGTCTTAGAGGGCTTTGATGGTGAGAATGTGGTCATTGGTCTTGTATTGTTGTTGGAAACTTGCTTGGCCCTTGGCTCGAAGATGTCCTTCATCAAGTATCTTTGATAGTCTTCGATGGAGGGTCGTGGCATATATCTTGGAGAAAGTGTGACCCACCATGATAGTTTCAATAGTTATTTAGATTAGCACTAGACCCTGATTTGTGGATCGAGTGGATAGTATGGTGGGACCTCGTGGGTGGAAATCCAGAGCAAACTACATGGTTAAATAGATTAGTGATATACTGGACCAGTGGTCAAATGCCATGCTTGAAGAGCTCTTCCTAGAAACCCTCCTCATCTGCTACTCTGCTGGTGTTTATGTCCCATATTGCCTGCTGGATCTTAGAGTCCTAGAACATGTGACTAGAAGATAGAGGGGAAGGTGACCAAGATAGGGGGCTTTCCAGAATGTCATATAGGGTGGCCGTATGGGTGAGCATGGACCAAGGGTTGAGGTCGGGGGTAGATTGGAATGATGAGGGAATAGGTTGCGCCCTTACCTGTAGGATCTCACTTTGTTTTATCCTTACCTATACTATATTGGCTTGCGGAAACCGGACAAGAATGGTTGGCAAATGACACAGTGGTTCAACTCATCCAAAGACTTTAGGGGGGCCCCAATCCCCCTAAGGGCTATACCTGGTAGTAGGATATCATGAGGTATTATTAACCCCCAATTGTACTTAAGCAACCGGAGGGTTATGATCTAGTGAGATTGCATCACACTGGTTCCATTGTAGGTGCATGTGCATCCAAACATTGACATTGATTAGAGCTCATTGTAGAATCAATGTTATCAGATTCTGGGAAATTGCTATTTTTAGCAGTTTCCTTTTTTCAGTATCTCGAGATTTGGGGACATACATGTCAGAGATGATTATATTTTTTTGATCCTTGTAAAAAAGCGAGTTGAATGAGATTGTTTTCACTTACATGCGAGATGATTGGTCTTTTTCGTTTTTTGGTTTTTTCTTTTTTAGAAGATAGACTAATGCTCCATCTCTGCATAATTAGTCTTTCTTGCTTTTTTCTTTTTTGGAGAAAGCCTGCTTTTTGGGCATGTCTATAATTAGCAGTTTCTATGTCTGGCAAGTACAGGTTGAATGCCTTGGTTCCGAGCATGCAGTGGTGGACTGTTTTAAGGATTCCAATGGGTGAAGAGTGATGAATCAAGAGCTGTTGAACAGATGGATTACTTTTCCAGTGTGAAACATGGTAGCCAATCAGATGGGTTTTTATTGGGTGGTGGAATGAGGTTCCAAAGGGACTTTGTCCTAAGACGTTGGTTCAGATTTATAAAGAGTCTTGCTTTGCCTTTCCAATTCTGTCCACTCCTAGCCTAGACTTCGACCTTAGCTAAAGTTAGCGCCAGCATTTAATTTAATGCTTGAGTTGACTTGTTGAAGATGCCAAGTCCGCCTTGCTGTCTAAAGATGGTAAGTATGATAGTTTACCAAAGCTAAAAGCACCTTAAAGCAGGCTGTTTCTGCTAAGTCTGTGAAGTAAGGAAAGTGTTTGAAGATGTTATTCACCTTTGCTTATAAATGAGTGGGGAAGCCTTGCTTTTATTCTCCTAGCCAATTCCCTCATTTGCTGGGTTATCCACACTGAGTATCCTTTGGCCAAATAGGAAAACCGTACTTTGAAGTGTTCTTACTAATCTGTTCCAAAAGGAAAAGCTGGTCAATTTAGTTGGTGGCAATTAGCAAGTCTGATAGTTCTTTTAAAGCTTTAAAAGCCTAATCCCACTGCTATGGTCTTTTTTTACATGCAAAGGGAAATTGGATAAAGGTTGGCTGTGCTAAAGGTTACCAAACAGAGGCATGAATTCGACTTCCCTTACCATTATGGGCATATGTTGAAGTGTGCCAAATCTGGCCCTTGATCGCTAATTTGATCTCCTCAACCAATCTCAGCATGATAGTTTACTATGAGGAAATCCTATCTTTGAGATAAGGCTGCAGGGAAGTGTTTGAGGTTGTATGCAAGAACAGGGTTGGAAAGAGTGTGTACCACATAGAGATCAGCACATTAGTTGCAGGAATAGCAGCAGGATGCTAGTTAGTATCAACACTGTGAGAGTTTGATCGAGCAGGTTTGACAATATTATTGATGACCAGTAAAATGTCAAAGGAGGAGGGAACGTGGAGATTGTTTACAGGCCAAGTTACTGATGAAAGAAGCTATTCCAATCCACAAATTCCTTTCCTGTTCATAGTGGGAGCATTAATTCGTTTTTCTGAACCATGATAGATTTTGCTGACCATACATGACATGTGAAAGGATTGTATATGCTGAATGTTTTTAATCTAATCTGTAGAACCTGAAGTTATGATCTTGTCCCAAGTCCAAGGCGAATTGGTTGCTTTCTGAATAGAGAAAAGTGAACATCATAACTGAGGCAATGATAACATGTGAGGGGATCGTTTCAGTGGGTATAATTCGCCCTTCATCTCAGAAGTGAGATCAGCCTTCATCCAAGTTGTGATACCTCAGAATCTGCTCCAAGTATGCTCTCGAACAATAATTTACCTCAAGAAAGAAATTCTGGATAGTTGTAAATAATGCCATACTAACAGGTTTACAGCAGGCAATGTCATGCTCGGTCTTAGCAAGAGCACTTAAAATCTATTTTATTCAGATAGTAAGTGCTGCATGGAGCAGCCAGTTTCCTGTAGCAAACCCCATGGGACAGTCGTCAAACAGAAAGGTTACATGCCTTGTTTCAATATAGCAGCTCTTCCTAATAGGATTGCAGCCAAATCTGTTAGGAGAAGCAACTTTATTGGCAGAATGAAGAATCGCAGAGACTTTCTGGAGGACTGGTGTAGGTAAATGAGAAGTGAGTGCTATTTGAGCAGTTCTTTGGTCGGATAATGGCGTGGAGGTGAGGAGCTTAGGCTGCTTTTAACCACTGGAAAAGGAAAACTGCTGGCTGAAGTACTCCTTACCTTATCACAGCAGTGGCATAAGTCTACCATTACTAGCCACTGGCAAGGGGAAAGTAAGTTGTTGTTTCCATTGATGAGAGGGATACTAGAGTTGTTTTATCATGGGGAAAATAGCATAAATAGCAAGTTTCTTGGCCACAGAAAAGTCATCCAAACAACAAACTTTTTGCACACTAAAAACTCATCCAGAAATAGCAAGAAAAGTTTCCTGGAAAAGCAGCCAGCGAGTGATGAAGTCATATGGGCAAGTAGGGATGTGATTTATGGAGAGGGGTCGACTAGGGAGGAGAAATACTGTTTTAGGAAATAAATTAGAACAGCACAAAGAAAAGCCCATCAGAACAACAAAAGGAGTTCATCCAAAAGGAAGAAAAAGGCTTGCATAGATAGCAAGTTCATGCACTTGTCATGCATGCATAGCCTTTGGGCTTTTATGTGTTATATTTTCTTCTTTTTACAGCAGTTAAGGCGGGTTGGTTGGGAGGGTATGAACATCTTATATATGCAGATTTGAGAGATGAAGAGAGGGTTAGACAGTTTTCTTCTTACAGCAGTTTGTAGCAGCGGACACCACTTATTACTCTTTCCACCTTCCAGGTCTCACACCACTCCCATCACTGTGTGCAAGGAAACCAATGGCAGCCCGTCACTTGTCACACTCTATGATACAATCAATCTCTTGGGCAACATTTGATTTGATTTGATTACGCTTAGTTCTAGTTCCTTAAATCCATCAGTTGTTTATTGGTTGAATGGCATTGCAGTGTTATGGTTAGTTTCATGCATTTGTTTTGATTTAACATCACCTAAAGTGAAACAACTCAATTCACTTTTCTTCATTAATTTGCTGTTATAAATGTCTTTGTGGATCTGACTCAACCATCTTTGTATTGTTTGAAACTTACCCTTGCTCTTGACTGTTTATGGACAGCCCAAGAGGGAGTCATTTGTGTGCTGGTTGCCTTGGAATTTGTGCAGGCTTTTAGACTAGATGACAGCATACAGCTTTCAGGGACACCCCCCTATAAGTAGAAAATCACCAATTCAAATGGAGAGGCTTTCCATCTGTGACTAGGGTTAGTTTGCCTATAGTTATTAGGCCAATCTGCCTGTGCAGATTTGTGTGATAAGAGGTATAAAAGGCACCTTTTTTGGGTGCAAAATTCTGCTTTAAAACAAAGGGTGTTAGAGGAGTTGCATTCATTCCCTACAGTGGGTCACTTTGGCTTTCAGAAAACCTATGGACGAGCTAAGTGCTCTTTCTTTTGGGAAGTCATGACAAAGGACATCTATACTTTTGTAGCTGAATGTGATGCTTGTCAAAGGTACAAGGGTGAGATGGTGAAGATTCCCAGGGGCATTGCAACCACTATCAATATTAGCCACTATTTGGATTGACATTTCTAGGGATTATATTGTGGGCCTCCCGAAAGAAGGGGATAAATCAGTCTTCATGGTGGTAGTTTACTGCCTTTCCAAATATGCTCACTTTTTTGCCTTGGACATGCCCATTTACTCCCTTCATAGTTGCCCAAGTTTACATGGATTAGATTTTAGACTTACATGGCATGCCCACTTCCATTGTGTCGAATCATGATCCCACATTCACTAGCAAATTCTAGCAGGAGCTGTTTAAACTATAGGGAACATGGTTGAAAATGAGCATAAGTTATCATCCCCAAACTGATGGTCAAACGGTAGTGGTCAACAAGTGCTTGGAATCTTATTTGAGATGCTTTTCCTCAAACCTATAGCACCAATGGGTGCAGTGGCTACACCTTGCAGAATGGTGGTACAATACCACTTATCATGGCCCTACAAAATGTCACCATATGTAGCTATCTATGGCCACAAACCACCCTCAGTGGCTTTGTATTTACCAAGCACATCAAAGGTTTAAGAAGTGGTT
>JZKD02S0112447.1:13441-24446 GCA_000966675.3 Picea glauca
TGTCGTTTTGATATATTCATGAGCATACTTTGGATATGTTGTCTCTAATTGTCTCTAATGCTTTGGAAACATGATTTAAAATCTTAAAAATATATTTTTTTGGTTAAAATTTAAAGATTTTATGTATTTTTTTTAAAAACGGTTCATTGAAACCGGTTTGACCGGTTCATTACTGGTTCTGGTTCAGGTTGGACCCTCGACCGGTTCCAGTACCGGTTTCGGTTTTTAAAACTATGATCCAAATGAAATGTTGATTGTTACATTGAATGCCACGTTTCTTTAGCATTTATTGAAGAAGTTATATTATACATCGTTGCTATTATATGAACATTGACTTCATCAATATTCATTGTTCAATTGCTTATATATTAGATAGTCATCGATTATATGAAGTACTAACCAAGCAAGTAAGCTTGCATATATCTATTTCTTGTTGCTTTGTCTCGGGCAGGTGCTTCTCATTTTTTGGTTGTACTTCTCTTTATTGGTTGTTAGCCGGACTATCTGCTCGGTGGTGACTTGTGAGGGGGGAATTTACCTTTTGTCTTACAATCCTTTGCCTTCTCAAAACCCCGGGTCACCGGTGACGTCTCCCCTGGGCCTTACCTCCCTAAACAGAAAGAACCTTCCTATCGAGGTGACATTGGGTGGGATTGGTTCAGTGACGCCAGTTTGCCTCTTTACACCTATCTTTTATCCTAACTACAAACTGTGCGATAACAGTGGTCTCCTAAGCAAAGCTCCAATTTAATGAAGAACTTGGCACCATGAAGCTCATCCAAGAGATCATTAATAACTAGGATGTGAAATTTGTCTTTGATGGTCCACTTATTGAGAGCATGTAATTCAAGACACATGTGCCAATTACCCTCTTTCTTCAATACCATGACCACAAGTGATCAATAAGGGCTAGTACTGGGATGAATGACATCTACCTCCAATAGTTCTTGAATAATCTTTTCAATTCCATTCTTGTTTGCAAAAGTGTGCCTATAAGGATGCACATTGGGTTGTTAACTGCCTCGAATCAAGAGAATACCATGATCATGTTCACCACGTGTAGGGGGCAAACCACGGAGTGTTTCGAATACATGTTGATCTAAGTATCATGGTACGTCCAAACCCCCCTTCGCGTCACGTATCCTACATGTCGGACACAATACATGAGGACACGTGTACGGAACGTGTCTTGTTCACAGGACACGATTCAAACACGTGTCCGACACTTACCCTCAGCGTGTCCTGCATAGAGAAGTATTGGGCTCATGTTTTCTCATGCAAGTTGGCGCTGTGAGATGTTTCGGTGTGCAGCTGAGGATTATTTTGCCTTACTAATGCTATTTAAAGAGGTCCCAACCCCCTCCATTTCACCCACCCTAGTAATTAATGGTAATGTTAAATTCTTAAAGTAAAAGGAGGACCTTTTACTTAAATTTTTAACATTACCATTAATTGTTTCAGGATATTTGAGAGTGGTTCCAACCTCATTGGACTTCATATAGAGAAAGTAGAATTTTAGGTCTCATTCAAAATTCAGCAAACTTAACAGTTTTCAGGATTTCAAGATTGGCAAGATTGCAATGTTTCCACTAGATTCTATCATGTATGAGGGTATGGAACTGACATTTAATCAAGAGAACCAATCCCTTTATGTACCTCGATGTTGGTGGCATTGGCTGTTGAACTCTTTTGTCACGACCCCGATAAAAATGTACCCTTCACTCAAGTATAAACTCTTCTATTGAACTCTTCTCTTTGTCGTCATGTCAGGTGACTTAGTGGTGTATGTGCACACCAACCTCCATCTTATATACAGACAAAGAGAAGAGTGGTTGAAGGGAAAGACAAAGATGTCGGATGTGTTTCTTGATGATATGGGTTTGAACAACAGTGTTGAGTTGGCATTAGCTAACTTGGATCTTAATGAACTAGTGCTAGAGCCGGTCACTTCTGATGATGGTGATCCTCTTGAGGGGTCATCCTCCAGAGTCTATATCAACAAATGAATGAATTGCATTGGATATAGGGGAGGAGGAGGAGGATGAGGATGGAGGAGAGAGCAGTGGTAGTGATGCCAATCTTGATGATTATGACATGTAGGACTGCTAACAGTCACGACTCATGAGCTAACTAACTTGAGTTGAGTTAACTTGACATGTAGGAGTACTGACAGTGTTGAGTTGGCATTAGCTAACTTGGATCTTAATGAACTAGTGCTAGAGCCGGTCACTTCTGATGATGGTGATCCTCTTGAGGGGTCATCCTCCAGAGTCTGTATCAACAAATGAATGAATTGCATTGGATATAGGGGAGGAGGAGGAGGAGGATGAGGATGGAGGAGAGCGCAGTGGTAGTGATGCCAATCTTGATGATTATGACATGTAGGACTACTGACAGTCACGACTCATGAGCTATGAGATTCTTCCATCTACAGTTATAGTATCTACCCTATGGCTATTTTGTATTTGTCATTGGCATTCCCACCTATAGTATCAGTGACTCTAACTCAAGGTCTATCGACATTGTAATACATTTTGATTTTGATGACATAATGAGATTTAGAATGTTGCAACTTATGATTCTAATTTCTTGTGTGTTCAGTGTTTGTCATTTTATCATCATTGATGTTACAATGTAGTATGTTACATATTTTGTATCATGTAAATCTTCTAGTATTTAACAAAATATTAATCTTTATGTCTATATTTCATTTTTGTATGTGTAATTTAAAAAAAAAATCATATATATAATTTTTTTAAATATATATATTTAATATATATATGTATATATATAATATAAACATGTCCTCCGTGTCCTGTTTTCGGGGGTCGTCGTGCTCGTGTCGGATACTCGTATTTCCGTGTCCACGTGTCTAGTGACTTAGATGTTGATGTTTACTCAAGACCAACTACAAATCAAGGTGCATTTCTTGTGGGGAGTTCTCCATAATTTAGATGGCATTTAATTGAGCAACAATGCCTAAGTGGCCTTACTTCAAGAGCTTCTCCATACGGTGAGAGCTGATAATTTTGGAAGAGCCAAACTTCAGGCCTTTGAGTGTATGTTTATAAGTTATAACCCTCTTTAGTGAAGCTCATGTATAAATCCTTGAAATGCATGGTAAACGGACCCAAAGTGCATAACCATTATGTGTCGAGCGCTACATCACAATCACCAATTTCAATAGCAAACATTTGAGATTTGAGTTGATAGTCCCCCATTTGAAGTTTCTCATTCTCAAATTTGCCACCATATTTCATCATATCGCCATTGGTGACCATAATTTGAAAATTATACACCGCATGGACATGACAATGGGTTTCTTTAGCCACTCGCCTATGAATAAAATTGTGGGTGCTACCACTATCAATTAAAACAATCACCTTTTGGTGCTTGATGTAGCCAATCAACTTCAAGGTCTGGGGAACTCAAATACCAGATAAAGCATGGAGAGAAATTTGGGGTTCCTCATGAGGAGGTTCCAAGATGGGTTCTGTTATCACATATAGTTGTCAAAAGGTTGCAGGATGACCAAGTCCGTGGTCTGCACAGAAGCATCTAAACGCAGCATTCAAGAGCAGTCCATTTCGGGCTTGAATCACCAAAAAGCAGGTTTGATTTTCAACGATGGAGATCCCATAAGCAGTTCGGATCAGCGGCTCTCGGGCGGTCAAGATTTCAAAGTCACGCAAGGATTAACGACTAGGCAGAGGAGCCGAAGTCCAGAAGTAAATCTGATCCATTGAAGGTTGAGGACACGCGTCGGCACATCTCGCACTTTGGAAGATTTACTTCGGAGGATTGTGCGAGCAAGCAGAAGGAGCTCCCGAAGCCCGAACTCCCGAAATAATTGTGGACCGTTGATCTCAAACCAACAAGGGTCGTTGATCTTGGCAGCAGTATCACCAGGAGGCTCGAAGCCCGAACTCCCGAAGTAAATCTCGGTCGTCCAGATCTAGAGGACACGCGTCGCCAGATCTCACACTTCGGGAATTCGACACTTCGGAGGATTGAAAAGAGTTATACATTGGAAAGGCCCAAAGCCCGAACTCCCGAAGTAAATCTCGATCGTCCAAATCTAGAGGACGCATGGAGGCAAATCCCTCACTTCAGAGATACGACACTTTGGAAGATTGTGGGAGTTATGCATTGAAAAGTCCCGAAGAGCCGAAGCCCGAACTCCCGAACTAATTGTGGACCGTTGATCTCAAACCAGCAAGGGTCGTTGATCTTGGCAGCAGTATCACCAGAAGGCCCAAAGCCCGAACTCCCTAAGTAAATCTCAATCGTCCAGATCTAGAGGACACGCGTCGCCAAATCTCACCCTTCAAGAATTCGACACTTCGAAGGATTGAAAAGAGGTATACATTGGAAAGGCCCGAACTCCCGAAGTAAATCTCGACCGTCCAAATCTAGAGGACGCGTGGAGGCAAATCCCTCACTTAGGAGATACGACACTTAAGAGGATTGTGGGAGTTATGCATTGAAAAGTCTCGAAGAGCCGGAGCCCGAACTCCCGAACTAATTGTGGATCGTTGATCTCAAACCAACAGGACCGTTGATCTTGGCAGCAGTATTGCTAGGAGCCCCGAAGTCCTAAAGGTCCCTGTTATCGCGTAGTTTGTACTTGGAACTAAAGGATAGGTGAAAGAAAGGCAAACTGGCAAAACTAAGACTATCCTACCACTGTCACCTCGATAGGATAGCTCTTTCTGTTTAGGGTGGTAGGCCCAGGGGAGACATCCTCGGTGACCTGGGGTTTTGAGAAGGCAAAGGCTTATGGCTAAGTAAAAGTTCCCCCCTCACAAGTCACGACCGATCAAAATGTTCAGCTAAATAGACAATAAAGATGAATGATAACCAAAAGTGTATGTAATGTTCCCAAGCCAATTTTTTCTCTTGGAACACTAACTAACCACTAAATTAATTGTTTGATTGTTTGTATGTGCAGGTTGGCCTCTCAAATTTCGGCCTTAGGGTTATATTCAGTTATTCAGCATAGATCATGAAGATATACTCAATACAATGCGAGATCTAATCAATACACAAGATATGGAACTCCAAAAGCATAGATCTGACCTTTATTATTATGAAAAGAAAGAACCTGATACAATATGGAAGCAGATCTGGAATAACATCAAATGGCTCCAAGATAGAAGATATGAGTTGCTACAAAATGCTCCCGACAATACAAAATAAGCCTCCAAAGGCTGAATATGTGATGAAGACCCAAATACAATAAGAGCTAGGGTTACGTCCAACCCCCTAGCTGCTGGCACGTCCTGCTGGATGGATGAGAAGGCCAAGGTTTCGACCCAGCTAAAGGAGACCTCTAAACGATGCTAAACTTCACCAAAAGATAGATCGGGACAAGGGAATTCCCTCCCTGAAGTATGAAGTCCAAATGCCAAGTCTTCCCCCTCCAAACCGCCAAAACCCTAATCAAGATTGCTCCCTCCTGAAGACTATCAAGCTCAATAATTCGGCCCTGATGGAATAAGTCTCCAAATACATTGAAACTCTCCAAAAAGGTAGATCGGGCTACCACAAGCCACTAGGAGAAGTCTCAAGATCAGATCTGAGGTGTAGCCCCTCCAGAATGAGCAAATCTGAATAACAATTACGCCCTCCTTCTCTCAAGGGTGTCCCAAAGCTGCAGATAAACATCTAGCCGAAGCAACTCTCCAACAATACTCCAAAACTGATAAACAAGGCCCTGCAAACAATACCCAAGTGCTAGAATATCAATAGACCCTGTCACAAGGCTGGATCGAACTCCTCTTCATGAAATGATGTGCCCCTGCTGAAAAACCCCCAAAGGGTACGACTTGCTGCCCTCCTAGATCAATGATAGAACCTATGAAGATGATAGAATGGTGTGGATGGAGTGCTTCATCCCCGAGATCAAGCTTGGAACAAGGTGAGTGGAATCTTTCACCACTGAGTTGTTCTCTAGGGTTTGTAATCTCAAAACCCTCAAAACTGTGTGCTCAAGAGCTCAACAAGCAAATACAATAATATCCCAAATGATTGAGAGGTGCGCCCTAGGCTTTCCTTTATACTTCTTTTTTGTTTCTCTGTTGAGTTAAGTTAACCCCTAGGGTCAACTCTTAACTCAACCTCCAGCGCTCTATTCCTTCATTGAGTTACTTCCTTTACCTTTTTTACCTTTTTCCAAGTCAACTTCAAAATATAACATTGAGTTAGCTGACCTTTCCCCATGTTGTATGAGACTATGGTCTAGTGGAGATGTCTAGACCACTAAGTCTTCCCAGACCTCTTCATCAAAAGGTGGAGGACATTACAGTGTAACTGCCCGAGACAAAGCAACAAGAAAACTATATATGTGCAAGATCACTTTCTGGTTAGTACTTCATATAATCAAGGACTTCTGATATAAAGCAATTGATTGATAATATTGATGAAGCAAATCAAGGATGTATAATAACAAATAACCACAATACGTCACTTCACAACAAATGCTAAAGAAGCTTCACAATGAGCAATGACGATTTACAATATGAATGTTACAAGTAGCAACGTTCATTAGAAGCAATAATTACTACCCTTTAGCCAATCTTTCAATTGCTTTAAAGATGTAAAGAATGTTGCATGGATATGATTATAGCATAAGTAAATGACAGCAGCAATAGGGTTAGTAAGTCTTAATAGTTGTTCAAAGTTTTAGATATTTGTGATCAAGGTACTCAAACATAGAAGGTCTTAGATCAGTGCGTTATTAGGGCAAATGGAGTCAACTAGCTGCAAAAGTTGAAGGGTCGAAGTGATAATGATAGGGCCACAGACAAGACGGATATGATGGTTGAAGTGTTGTTAAGACAAGGATTCAACCTATCAACCCTAGTGGAAGACGGCTCACTAAGGTGTAGTAAACCTAGGCCTTAGTGCGTCTTCCTCCTTCTTTAGCTCAAGAGGCAAAGCAAAAACGGCTAGCTTGAAGAGTGAATGGTAGGGTGTTGCAATGGCAAGGCCCTAGCATTTATCTTCAACAAATAAAATGGCTTCTTAGCATAACCTAGTAGGGACTTGAAATAAGGACACCAACATGTGCTTATTACCTAGGGTTTAATCCAGCAAATTTCATTAAAATGCAAGTAAAAATACCATAACCATTCAAATAAAGGAAGGATTGCAAAAATTCACTTACATTCACCAAGTATTATCAATGCCAAGCCCTAGTTGTAAACCTTCCACCAAGAAAAGCCTCCTTCAACAAGTGTGCACTAGCAATTTCAGCCAAAAACCCTAAAGAGGGTGCAAATTTCAGACCTCACACAAGTGTGAGTGAAAGATGATCCAAAAAATGAGAGTTAAAACCCTCAATTTATACCATACCAATGACCTCAATTTAATTTTAGGTCACCAAAAGGCCGACATGGCCAAAATACATAATAATATTGTTTTTACATTAAATGTCATAATCAAACCCTAATCAAGCAAATAAAGGTGACGTCATGCCCTCTTAGGGTGACGTTAGCCCTTTTTAGGGCAACATTGACCTCCTGGAGCAAAACGTTAGGCCCCCTTGGGCCTCCAAAAGCTGCCACACATGCCAAAACTGCCACAACTACCTCCCAAAACATCCACAAGCACTGGATAACGTCATGAGTGTCCTGGGTGACGTCGTGGCCTTCCAAGGCCAACGTCCTGGTGGAAAAGGCACAACCCCCTGGGTACAGGTCTACTTAGTTGCCTCTGGTGGAACGTCTTCCTTTTCCCTGGTGCAAACCCTCTGACCTGTCTCTGCCCCCTACTGGGGTCTCAGCATCCATCTGGTGGGCTCTCAGCCCCATGGAGGTCCGAACTAGTCATCTCCCCATGTGTACTTGTCCAATATGGTACTTGTTCGTCGGGTATGATCTTACACATCAACAGATACGCCCTCCATGGGCTCATAAGTCACAGGGATCATAGCAATGTCAATCACATCTAATCATCGATTTTATTAAACATGCGCATAAAACCCCTTTTACTCAATCAAGTGCTCAAAGACATTATTTAAATCTGCAAGCCAAGTTTGGAGGAAGCGACAGTGCGTCCTATTGGGCTAATGCTCACTGGATGTGGGATGTTTCCGGGAGAAATCAAATCCAAGTCATGTGAGTGAATGAGGTGGATACGGGATGTCTGGACAAGGGGTGCAGTGATAGCAGGGAAATGCATGGCTTACCTGTGGGTGCCTCTGTAGAGGGNATGATTGAGAGGTGCGCCCTAGGCTTTCCTTTATACTTCTTTTTTGTTTCTCTGTTGAGTTAAGTTAACCCCTAGGGTCAACTCTTAACTCAACCTCCAGCGCTCTATTCCTTCATTGAGTTACTTCCTTTACCTTTTTTACCTTTTTCCAAGTCAACTTCAAAATATAACATTGAGTTAGCTGACCTTTCCCCATGTTGTATGAGACTATGGTCTAGTGGAGATGTCTAGACCACTAAGTCTTCCCAGACCTCTTCATCAAAAGGTGGAGGACATTACAGTGTAACTGCCCGAGACAAAGCAACAAGAAAACTATATATGTGCAAGATCACTTTCTGGTTAGTACTTCATATAATCAAGGACTTCTGATATAAAGCAATTGATTGATAATATTGATGAAGCAAATCAAGGATGTATAATAACAAATAACCACAATACGTCACTTCACAACAAATGCTAAAGAAGCTTCACAATGAGCAATGACGATTTACAATATCAATGTTACAAGTAGCAACGTTCATTAGAAGCAATAATTACTACGCTTTAGCCAATCTTTCAATTGCTTTAAAGATGTAAAGAATGTTGCATGGATATGATTATAGCATAAGTAAATGACAGCAGCAATGGAGTTAGTAAGTGTTAATAGTTGTTCAAAGTTTTAGATATTTTTTATCAAGGTACTCAAACATAGGTCTTAGATCAGTGCGTTATTAGGGCAAATGGAGTCAACTAGCTGCAAAAGTTGAAGGGTCGAAGTGATAATGATAGGGCCACAGACAAGAGGGATATGATGGTTGAAGTGTTGTTAAGACAAGGATTCAACCTATCAACTCTAGCGGAAGACGGCTCACTAAGGTGTAGTAAACCTAGGCGTTAGTGCGTCTTCCTCCTTCTTTAGCTCAAAAGGCAAAGCAAAAACGGCTAGCTTGAAGAGTGAATGGTAGGGTGTTGCAATGGCAAGGCCCTAGCATTTATCTTCAACAAATAAAATGGCTTCTTAGCATAACCTAGTAGGGACTTGAAATAAGGACACCAACATGTGCTTATTACCTAGGGTTTAATCCAGCAAATTTCATTAAAATGCAAGTAAAAATACCATAACCATTCAAACAAAATAAGGATTGCAAAAATTCACTTACATTCACCAAGTATTATCAATGCCAAACCCTAGTTGTAAACCTTCCACCAAGAAAATGCAGAAAATAGCCAAGAAAAGCCTCCTTCAACAAGTGTGCACTAGTAATTTCAGCCAAAAGCCCTAAAGAGGGCACAAATTTCAGACCTCAAATAAGTGTGAGTGAAAGATGATCCAAAAAATGAGAGTTAAAACCCTCAATTTATACCATACCAATGACCTCAATTTAATTTTAGGTCACCAAAAGGCCGACATGGCCAAAATACATAATAATATTGTTTTTACATTAAATGTCATAATCAAACCCTAATTAAGCAAATAAAGGTGACGTCATGCCCTTTTAGGGTGACGTTAGCCCTTTTTAGGGCAACATTGACCTCCTGGAGCAAAACGTTAGGCCCCCTTGGGCCTCCAGAAGCTGCCACACGTGCCAAAACTGCCACAACTGCCTCCCAAAACATCCACAAGCACTAGATAACGTCATGAGTGTCCTGGGTGACGTCATGGCCTTCCAAGGCCAACGTCCTGGTGGAAAAGGCACAACCCCCTGGGTACAGGTCTACTCAGTTGCCTCTGGTGGAACGTCTTCCTTTTCCCTGGTGCAAACCCTCTGACCTGTCTCTGCCCCCTATTGGGGTCTCAGCATCCATCTGGTGGGCTCTCAGCCCCATGGAGGTCCGAACTAATCATCTCCCCATGTGTACTTGTCCAATATGGTACTTGTTCGTCGGGTATGATCTTGCACATCAACAGATACGCCCTCCATGGGCTCATAAGTCACAGGGATCATAGCAATGTCAATCACATCTAATCATCTATTTTATTAAACATGCGCATAAAACCCCTTTTACTCAGTCAAGTGCTCAAAGACATTATTCAAATCTGCAAGCCAAGTTTGGAGGAAGCGACAGAGCGTCCTATTGGGCTAATGCTCACTGGATGTGGGATGTTTCCGGGAGAAATCAAATCCAATTCATGTGAGTGAATGAGGTGGATAAGGGATGTCTGGACAAGGGGTGCAGTGATAGCAGGGAAATGCATGGCTTACCTGTGGGTGCCTCTGTAGAGGGTGAGTTGCACCTATCCTGGATGCAAATGTTTCCAAGCCCATTCATGCCTTTTATCTTTATTCTTTATTGCTTTTTCTTCAAGAAGCTAATCAGGGGACACTGCCCTGGCGTGGTGACCAGTGGTGGCAATGTTACCCACAAGCACTTTCACGGAAATGAGATGAGACCCCTTATCCTCTGACTAGGTCTTATTTTATTATTTATTTACGGATCCCCCTGTTTCTTGCTAAGAAGCCTTTTACTGCTTTCTCGGGGATCCCTAGGCGAAGCATCTCGAGGTTTTATTTTTAGGATTTTATCTTTTGCCAGCTGCTTTTACCCTATAGGCCTTTAGCCCCTTCTTCCCACAAGGTACGGTGCAACCCTTAAATAATTGGCCAACCCAATGCCCGGACCAGTGTAATGGGATGGATGAGCAGGAGTAAGATGGAAAGTGGTAAGTATGATGGGAACGGACGCTGACTTTTCATGAATCCCCCCAGTGGCAACTCAAAACCTATGGGCACAAGCTTACTAGGGCATCCTGTCATTCCCCCCAGAGATGGTCAAGTGGATAAGTATAAGATCCAAGCACCCGTTAGAAACA
>JZKD02S0112491.1:8209-21773 GCA_000966675.3 Picea glauca
AATAAGGGTTTTGAGTAGATCAGAGCCTGTGAAAAACAGGAAATCCAACAACTCAAAATCAATCTTGATGAAATGCATAAAAATTCACAGGCAAGTAGAGAACTATCCATTCAATAGGGAGAGTTGGTCAAACAACTGCAGACTAAAATAAACTTGACTAAGAACACTGCAGTGGATATGGAAGTTTTTCAAGCCCATGCATTGGAGGTGCACGAGAAGCTGGAATCAACCTAGCAAAATTTTTTTACTAAAGTAGAAGTTGTTCAAAATTATTATCGAGTGGTAGACCATTCTTTAAATAAAATTTTCATAAAGGAGAGAGAGACCACTGCAGCTCAAGTTACTTTCTAGGAGGTCGTTTTCTCAGCAACAAAGTATGAAGTAGACAGGGTCTTTAGGTTGTCTCTTTCAGAGCAAACTCAAGGTGATATAATATTGAAAACTTTGGAGGCCAATCTAGTTGAAAGTAAAAGGTTAGCTAGGGAAGTAAATAAATCTTGTGAAGAAGCACTTTCTTCACTCGACAAAGAGTCACTGGAAATTGAAAGAAATATTATCTCTGAAACCTCGAGGAAAATTGATATAGAAAAAAAATCAACTTAATTTCAAGGCAAGCATGGAAGAAGACCGAGTCACAATCCTGCAATTGAAACAAATTGACATTATCCAGATTAATAAGTGGGTAGTCAATCCTAGTCTACAACTATAGTCTATATCTTTAGAATCCAAGGGAATGGAGGATAGGTTGTCTCCCATAGAAAATAATTTATATACTTTTGAGGTGAATGACACAACAGAGCCATCCAAGTTAGTGGTGCAGTTCGTAGGTAGATGTGTTCAGTGTGTCGAGAAAGCGAGGGCCATCACATCAGGAAATAAATGAGACAATGTGTGCATACTATTTACTCAAGTCATGATTAGAGGCTAGCTATTTCCAAGCTAGAGGACAAGAAGAAGAAACGTCTCTGCCGGCAGGCGAAGAGACAAAGAAGATGCAAATGAAACTCTTCAAATTTTACATATTGTAATATTTCTGTTTCCGAATGATGAGAATTCCAACCTCTTAGGGTTGAGATCATTTTTGTATAAATACATAGTTTGAATACTTAAAAAAGGTTTCTTCTTGTCGAATGTAATAGAGATAACTCTCCTTTTGTGAGAATTAATACAAGTGGGAACATGGATTCCATTTTTTGTGCAATTTGAGTTATGTTTTCCTCTTGTATTCCATATCTCTAGTTTTCTTTATGATATTCCTTTATAAGTGAGTGTTTGAAATTTAGTACTACTGCTACTGCAATCGCATTAAATCAGTTGTTTGATAAGCAAGCATCTTTTCCTTTGTATTTTCTATAAGTAAATACAAGACTTGTGAGCTACTTGGATTACTGTATCTCATATCCTTTCAAGGGTGCATTCTTTATTTTCTTCTACTGTGAACAAGGTAAGATTAATCTTGTATTGATGCCTCATTTTATTTAACAGTTTTGTAAGTTTCCCCCACATCATTTGATGCCTTTGTCCTATTCTGTCATTAATTTCATTTGAGGATTAATTCTTATATAACTAATGGAAGAAAAAGCACCTTTCAAAACATCCTTTTATATTTATGATGCCTAACATTATTCTTTGAGCCTTAAGTATAATCTTAGGAACAACAGGACGCATGCATATGTGTTGACTGGTGGATGAACTAAGTGTGTTAGACTTGGTTTGGAATCTAACTTGTTGTAGCCTAAGGGAAAGTTATGGGTAGACCTTAGGTGACGAGGCATAGTCTAGTTGTAGTGGGCCTAGGTTGGCCAAGCCACTGTGGCCAAGGGAGGGTAGCCTTGCATGACTTGGGAAAAACAAAGTTGCAAAAAACATATGGGTAGACTACAGGTCAACGAAAGTTGGTATGAGAGTTGTTTGACAATTAGTTTTAGAACTATCTTGTGAATTTGGTGCACTTCACTACTATGACAATTAGTCACAGATTTAACTTGAGAAAATTTGGGCACTCTTCACTAGTGAAACTTCCATGACAAGCATTATCAAAGTCTCTCATGAGGATCGTTCAATATTTCTAGGTGAACTTCAACAAAGTAGAAGGATTTGGGATGAGTAGGGAATATGACTGCAAACTGACTTGAAGGTTGGGAAGGCTGAAAAATTGGTTCCTTGGTATAGAAAAAAACAAAGATAGTGTATGAATGGAATGATGAAGGCTCTCGTTGTCTTAGGTGTGTTGCAGGATTGAGGCAACAAGGCAACCCAAGTCTTTGATATTTGGGTAGAATTTTCAATGTGCCTAGAAAGGAGACTCAGTTTTGGGTTGTAGCATGGGAGGTATAGGGGAAGAGTCATGGAAAAGCAAGATGGAATTCATGGCTAAGAACTTGGAACAATGGTATTGAGAAACATGCCACTTTTACCAGCCTCATGTGGTGAAGCTCGGGTAGATTAGTGCACGGGTTAATCTTGGGTTCAAAAATTGAAGGATTTGACAGAAAAAGTAGAGGCTTGGATGTTGCCTAGGTTGGACTCGCTTAAATAGGAGGATGCCTAAGATGATTGCAACATTATGACAATAAAGAAATCTAGATGATCTAATTCTAGAGGTAAGATTGTAGCTTTCTTTCTTTGTTACAAAAATCACTTTGCAATTGATTGTCCTTTGAAGAAAAAATTGTTCGACTTGGAAGAATTCCAAGTGAAAATGATGGTTTAGATGAAGCTTGTAGCCTTGGGAGTGGCAACCTAACTGAATTAGCCCTGAAAGGAAAATTTGGAGGTTCTAACCACCTTGACAGTAGGTCTTGGTGAGTTTGTGGCAGAATGTCATGGATGTGGTTCGCAAGATGAAGGTATGAATGGTATTCATACCTTCATAAACCAATTTGGGGGGTCCCACAAACAAGGAGGTCTCATACACCAATTTGGTGTCTAGCTTGGCTATGACCTTAAAAATAGATTATTAATACAGCCTGAGTGAGCCTAATGGTTAATAACATGTGTTTCCTCCTAAGAGGTCACAAGTTCAAATCCATAGGGGGGTAGGGTATGTATACCTCCATAGACTTTACCAGTCAAATCGTTGGGTGGAGGGGGTCCCTTGTCCCACAAAAAAGGGGGTCTCATACACCAATTTGGTGGTAGACGTAATCTTAAAATTAGATTATTATTATTATTATTATTATTATTGTGGATGAAACTATAAGTGGGTTGAAGGTGACATCCTTAGTGGACACCAGTGCAACCCACAGTTTTGTAAGTGAATGGATTGCTACAACACTTCATTGTAAGCTTGAAAGCAACATGGCCATGCTTAAGGTGGTCAACTCAATAGTGATTGAATAGCATGGATGGTTCATTCCACACATTTGAAAGTAGGGGATTGGTTTGGTAGTTTGCATTTAATAATGGCTCTATTGGATGACCACACAGTGGTCTCGGGGAAAGACTTTCTCAAGTTTTGCAAAGTTGTATCAATGCCCCATTGTAATGATCCCAAGCCAATTTTTTTGCTTGGAATCACTAACTAACCCCTTATTTGATTCTTATTGGTTGTGTATGCAGGTTGACATGAATATTTTGGCCTTTGGGTTTATTCAGTTATTTAACCATGGATTCATATAAACAGCATTGTCATCATATGAAGATCATCAACAATACACAAGATAGGAACCATAAGCAAATAGTTGAATTTATTATAAGAAAGCAAGCCCCTGATACAATAGTGAAGCAGATCTGAATAGATGTCTTCAAGATAATACTAGAGTTGTATACAAAATTCTCTTGGAGATACAAATCAAGCCTCCCAAAGGCTGCCAATAGAATATGAACGCTCAACTATTAGATCTGGCTTTCGACCTCCCTTTTAGTCACTAGTACAGCCCTGGTGATTGCTGGTACGGCCTGCTTGTAATGTCCCTAAGACCAAGCCCTATTGTAAATCTTGTTTATGAAATGAATTGTAAATATGTTTTATAGGTTGATGAACCGAGTTTATATAAGCTAGTGGGCTTATGTGATTGTTAGGCTAGAGAGCCTAAGTGTTGAAGGCGAAGAGCCTGATTTTGTACCTGTATTATGCGGAATGGTAATAAAATATAAACATTGCCACGTGTAGACTGACCATGATGAATGAGTGATAGGAGACTAAGATTCCACAGAGTGGGCAAGGGATTAGGGGCTAGAAGGTGGGAAAAGGGACTAAGTTTTGAGCCTAGGGGCTTAGGTCCTTGGGAATAATATTTTAATATTATTTCAAAAGACATGTGAATAATATGTTTTACCCTAAGTTCTTTTGGAAGGACAAACAACTTTCGAATGGAAGGAACACATGCTGAAGGAATGCATGCAGTTTCATGAGTGAAAAGTGTCAACCCAGGCACATGCACATAAAATGATTGAGATGAGCCGTGTTGGGGGTTCCTCCTCCATTCCACCCGACCATCTGAGCATGAACCAATCTGACCTCTGCAGGAGATCTCGTGCAATTCTGAAACCGTGGGAAAACTCTGTGTTGATTTTGGGGATAACCTGTGTTGATCTCTGGAAAGTTGAGACATCCTCTGTCTGAATAGATTGAGCCTATGTGTGGAATATCTGTCCCCAAGCCATAACTACGAGACCATCCTATAACTGCTAAGCCTATTGGAAAGCCCATGTATGTTTTCCCTGTTGGCTGTTGTGGCCACGCAATGTTGTACTACGTGTGGCTTGTTGGCCAGTTTGTACAACACTCTCTCCATGTGAGAGAGGTGATTGAAGTTGGAAGAATAGGTTGTTTGGCCTGTGAATGACTCTCTCTAGGTGAGAAAGTGCACAAAGGAAGGAGATAACTTCTGGAAGGAACCCTGTAGCTACCACAGAGCTCAGAGACTTCCAGTTCGGTCTGTTGCTGAAACCTAAGGCAAGGGAGGTTAGAAGCCAAAGGACTATCTAGGTGACAGAGAAGGAGTATACTCCTGGGGTGGAACAGGCATGTGGGGAAGGAGAGTCTGTGGGTAGTGAGTATGAGAGGTTCCTGGGAGAGAATTCCTTCCTTGTGACTGTGTGTTTTCCATTTAACCTCAACCTAGCCTAGGATTCCTTGCCTTGGGGGGGAGCTTAGTCCCAACTCGGGGGTGACCTACCACTGAGCTTAATGAGCAGTGTGGTCTAAGGTTAGGAGGTTCATGGAAGGCCTGCACCTGGTTGGTGGAATTACCACCGTTTCAAAGATAAGTACCAGATGGTGTTTTTAATTACACTTCTGCATGTTTGTGTATTTATAATTATCATGTATTCTATTGTGCATATGAATTAATGTAAAAACCATTGATTATTTATAATAGCAGTAATTCTTATGCTTACTCTGAGTTTAAGTGTGTTTCATTTGCTTAAATGCATGTCATATATTTATATATAATTAAGCATGAGATTGTTATTCCGTGAAGTAGTGCCTGCCCGGTTGATGGAAAGGGGGCGTTATAGTTTGGTATAAGAGCTATACAACTTAAGGTGAAAGAGTGTTACAGTATGGTATCAGAGCCAAGATTTCGACGTTGAGCCTAGATGGGCCAGTTGAGTGGTCTTTGGACCGAGGGTTTGAGGAAAAATTGTGTCTGGAGGACCAATTTCAGACCTTTGAATGCTCCTGAGTGTCAAGGAGTTACTTGATCATGTTACCAAGCTTAGGAGGTGTAGCGGTGTTATGAAACCACAGCCGATGTGGTATCTGGACACAGGGAGAGAGGACTCCACACCAGAAGTGTGGGAGCCGTAGGATCTTCTCGAGGGAAAGGAGAACCCTCGTGACCATCAGATCTGGAAAACGTGCACAGGGTTTAAAAACCCTTTGGAGTTGCACAGGAAGGTGGAAATCACGATACGCAAAACCCCAAATTCGTCGGAACCATCCATCAGGGGAAACACGTGGCTGTCGGACGACGTTTTGGCACTCGGGAAACCAAAAGGGAAGAACCTTGTTTTCATAAGTTGCGAAATTGTGAAACCCAAAATTCTGAAATGATCTACACCGTAGATCGTAATATAGGAACTTGATCGTTGGATCAAGTGGAGGGGTAGACAGTAATTTCAGGATTTTGACAAACGGAAGTTTGAGAGGTGTGGATGCATGAACTCCCGATGCACGAAACCCTGAAACACTGAAAGGGTCTACGTCATAGATTTGAGAAAGGTCTAATCATTGGATTTCACTTGGAATGGACGTGGACACATGGGTGTGTACCACGTGCCAGTGGGACAAAAGAAAAGTGAGTGTGGTGGGACCCGATGATGTCCCCATAGATAACATGGACCCCCCTGAGGGTGCCACTCGCCACTATAGATGTGGAGACAGTTGTGCTATGTGGGCCCGGAGGGTAAAGTAAATCACGATTTCGGGATTCACAAAGGAGGAGTACGAGGGCTCAACACTACAACTCGCTAAGTCGTGAGTTGCAAGAGGTGCTAGCACTTAGCCCTAGATTATGGTTATATGTAGTAGGCACTAACAAGGAGGGAGCCATACCCATATCGCATCTCGGGTATCGACGTTTGGAGGAAGAAGAGTCGAGGGTCTTCGACTCGTGAACTCACGAGATCACGAAGTTGTGAAAGGTGCCTTTGGTTATGAGGGTAGGGAGAAAGAGGGAGCTATCACCCGAAAGAGAGTATGAGAGTCTCATGGACCAAGACCCTGAAACCAGAAGTTTCGAAATTTGTAGATCTAAACAGAGCTCAAGAAACTTAATGGAATCAAAACGTTTTTCTTGTTCATGTTGGTTTATGAGTGTTGTAAGTTTA
This sequence comes from Picea glauca, assembly GCA_000966675.3. Lineage (NCBI taxonomy): Eukaryota > Viridiplantae > Streptophyta > Pinopsida > Pinales > Pinaceae > Picea > Picea glauca. Next base: position 14,987 of record JZKD02S0112491.1, read on the forward strand.
TTGAAGGTTTAAGGGCCTGACAAACTCCGGTTGATTTCACATTGTGTGTGAAAAGTTCAACGAGTGTCAGGTCAACTGTGAATTTACGTTGAGTATAGAAATGGAAAAGGTATAGATTTCCTCTGAAACAGAGGACGAAAGGGTAGGAAGGGATGCCAACTTGGGAGTCGAAGGATCAAACTCTAATGGGCACATAAAAGAGATGGATAAGGAAGGACATATGATGAAACTCATTGAAATATTGCAGAAAGATGCTCAGGCTCGCTGAGCTAATAGTCAAAAGCTCATGAGGGTCAGGGATCAGCAGGGATAATTCAACTTAAAAATGTTGAAGATCCTAGAAAGAATAGAAAGGAAGTTGGAGAAGGGAAGTGCCTCAAGCAATATAGAGAGTCTCAGGACCCCTGAGAGAATAAGAATATCGAGGAGTGGTAGCAAACATCATCATCGCTCCCCAAAGAATTCCAACAGGGAAGCAAACAGTAGTTCAAGCCCCTCCCCTACCATAAAACACCAAACATCTGGAAGGGATGAATTGAAAGGAGAGATGAACAAGATCAAGCCTCCAACGTTCGATGGAGAACATAAGAAGGAGGAAGAAGTTGAAACATGGTTTCTAGACATGAGGAAATATTTCCAACTGCAGAATTATTCCCCTCATGTAGAAGGAAGAATTGTGATGTATCAACTAAAGGGAAAAGCATCCATGTGGTGGGATCATTTTGTGCAGGTGCAACACATCAGAGAGAAAGATATCACTTGGAAGGAGTTCAAGAGGTATTTCGAGAAGAAATACCTGACCAAAAGGTACTATGACAGAAAGATGAAGGAGCTCTTCGAACTCAAGTTGGGCAGCATGACCATCGATGAATATGAACGAAGGTTTTTGGAAATACTGAAGTATGTTCTGTTCATCAAAGGTGAGGCTGTCAAGATTCAGAGATATCTGAGTGGACTGCCACCTTCTATTGGTGACAAGATTCAGTATGATGATCCTAAGACTATGGAAGAAACAATAAGAAGGGAAAAATGCTTATATGAACAACAAAGAGAAATGCCTACTTTTCAGAAGGCTTGGGATGATCAGAAGAAGTTCAGGAAAGAGTAGAGGCAGAAGGGAAACAAGCCTCCTTTTTTCAAAAATAGTCCTCAGGGATAGCCATCTTTCAGAGAGCCCAGGAAGGCTGAAGTGGGTGAGAAAATGCCCAGACCGCCACCTATGGAGTGTTGGGGTTGTAAAGGGAACCATAGGTATAGGGAATGTCCCCACAGAAAAGATAAATCGAGAACCATCCACAATGTTCAGCAAGTTGAAACAGTGGAAGATATGGGCAACAGGAGGCCAAGGATCTACATAGCCCTAGACAACAAGTAAGCAGAATTTCAATCGCACATGATTGAAGTGGAAGGTATGATCAACAACCGACCATTTATTATTTTAATTGATTTCGGGGCTAACCATAGTTATGTAGATCCTAGGGTGGTGGGAAGTTTGCATTTATCAAGAAGAAAACATGAAATGTCTTGGTTAGTACAGTTTTCTATAGGAACCAACAGGAAGGTCACTGAATTGGTTAAATCATGTTTGATAGACATGAATGGATTGAGCATGAAGGATGAATTGAATGTTCTCCCTTTAGGCTCTTATGAATTCTTAATTGGGATGGACTGGTTGGACCAGTACCATGCCCTCCTGGACTATCATAACAAGAGTTTTACATGCCTGGATGAGGAGGGAAATCAGAAAATAGTCCAAGGAGTTCCCAGAGCTATGGTTGTTATAGAAATCTCGGCCATGCAGCTGAAGAAGTGTTACAGGAAAGAATATCAATTATTTGCAGCCCATGTGGAGGAAGCATCCAGAGATGAAGTCTCAAGAATTGGATACCATGAGGTACTCACAAAGTTCAAGGATGTATTTCAAGAGGTACCTGGACTACCTCCGAAGAAGGACATCAATTTTTCTATACATTTAATGCCTGGAGTAGCTCCGGTGTCGAAAGCTCCTTATAGAATGAGTATGCCAGAGCTCAAAAAGTTGCAATTGCAGCTCGAAGAGATTTTGAAGAAGGGGTACATTCTCCTCAGTGTGTCACCTTGGGGTGCCCCAGTCCTACTCGTGAATAAGAAGGATGGGACGTTGAGGCTGTGCATTGATTTCCAATAGTTTAACAAGGTAACTATCAAGAACAAGTATCCTCTACTGAGGATCAATGATCTTTTCGATTAGCTGAAGGGTGAGAAAATATTTTCGAAGATAGATCTCAGATCAGGATATCACCAAGTAAGAATAAAGGATGAGGATATCAACAAGACCACCTTTAGAACAAGGTACAGTCTTTACGAGTTCACAGTGGTGTCGTTTGGACTTTCAAATGCACCTGTTGTTTTTATGTGCTTGATGAATGGTGTATTTAGGAACTATTTAGACAAGTTTGTCATAGTCTTCCTGGATGANTGTAAAGGGAACCATAGGTATAGGGAATGTCCCCACAGAAAAGATAAATCGAGAACCATCCACAATGTTCAGCAAGTTGAAACAGTGGAAGATATGGGCAACAGGAGGCCAAGGATCTACATAGCCCTAGACAACAAGTAAGCAGAATTTCAATCGCACATGATTGAAGTGGAAGGTATGATCAACAACCGACCATTTATTATTTTAATTGATTTCGGGGCTAACCATAGTTATGTAGATCCTAGGGTGGTGGGAAGTTTGCATTTATCAAGAAGAAAACATGAAATGTCTTGGTTAGTACAGTTTTCTATAGGAACCAACAGGAAGGTCACTGAATTGGTTAAATCATGTTTGATAGACATGAATGGATTGAGCATGAAGGATGAATTGAATGTTCTCCCTTTAGGCTCTTATGAATTCTTAATTGGGATGGACTGGTTGGACCAGTACCATGCCCTCCTGGACTATCATAACAAGAGTTTTACATGCCTGGATGAGGAGGGAAATCAGAAAATAGTCCAAGGAGTTCCCAGAGCTATGGTTGTTATAGAAATCTCGGCCATGCAGCTGAAGAAGTGTTACAGGAAAGAATATCAATTATTTGCAGCCCATGTGGAGGAAGCATCCAGAGATGAAGTCTCAAGAATTGGATACCATGAGGTACTCACAAAGTTCAAGGATGTATTTCAAGAGGTACCTGGACTACCTCCGAAGAAGGACATCAATTTTTCTATACATTTAATGCCTGGAGTAGCTCCGGTGTCGAAAGCTCCTTATAGAATGAGTATGCCAGAGCTCAAAGAGTTGCAATTGCAGCTCGAAGAGATTTTGAATAAGGGGTACATTCTCCTCAGTGTGTCACCTTGGGGTGCCCCGGTCCTACTCGTGAATAAGAAGGATGGGACGTTGAGGCTGTGCATTGATTTCCAACAGTTGAACAAGGTAACTATCAAGAACAAGTATCCTCTACTGAGGATCGATGATATTTTCGATTAGCTGAAGGGTGAGAAAATATTTTTGAAGATAGATCTCAGATCAGGATATCACCAAGTAAGAATAAAGGATGAGGATATCAACAAGACCACCTTTAGAACAAGGTACAATCTTTACGAGTTCACAGTGGTGTCGTTTGGACTTTCAAATGCACCTGTTGTTTTTATGTGCTTGGAATGGTGTATTTAGGAACTATTTAGACAAGTTTGTCATAGTTTTCCTGGATGACATCTTGGTGTATTCCAAGTCAGAGGAAGATCATGAACAACACCTGAGGATGGTACTGCAAGTGTTGAGAGAACACTAGTTGTATGCCAAGTTGATAAAATGCTCATTTTATCAAAGAAAAATCCATTACTTGGGACATATTATTTCAGAAGACGGATCATTGTGGATCCTAAGAAGGTTGAGGCCATTCAAGAATGGTCAGCGCCAAGGAATGTGACGGAAGTTAGATCCTTTATGGGTCTGGTGGGCTATTATAGAAGGTTTATCATAGGGTTCTCAAAGATAGCTCACCATATCACTTCCTTGCAAAGGAAGGAGAAAAAGTTTCAGTGGACTGAAGAGTGTGAAGAGAGTTTCCAACGATTGAAGTAGTTGTTAACCAATGCTCCAATCCTAAGAATTGCAGATCCAAATATGGATTCTGTGGTGTGCACAGATGCATGCAAGGAAGGGTTGGGAGGATTTCTCAACCAAGATGGATTTGTAATTTGGTATGAGTCCAGGAAATTGAAAGAGCATGAAAAGAATTATGCCACTCACGATTTGGAGCTGGCAGCAATCATCCACGCTTTGAGGAAATGGAGACATTACCTCATGGGAAGAAGATTTGAATTGAGAACAAACCACAATGGTCTGAAATATTTGTTTGATCAACCGACTTTAAATGCTAGACAAAGTAGGTGGATGGAGTTTCTGTGTGCATACGACTTTGATATCAAGCATATCAAAGGGAAGGAAAACAAGGTGGCTGATGCACTCAGCAAAAAGGTGCATGAATTGCATGCTACATCTATTAGCATGTACAGGACGGATATCAAGGATAGAATTTTGGAAGCTACAAGTGTTGATTTGCAGTACAAAGACTTGGTAGAAAAGCTACAACAGAGTGAGAGACCATAGAAAGAAGAAAATTACACCTTGGAAGTTGATGGAATACTTCTGTACAAAAACAAAGTGTATATACCCAATGTCCAGGATTTGAAGCTAGCAATTCTAAAAGAAATGCATAATGTGACATATGTTGGACACCCTGGATATCAGAATACTATGGCAGTAGTCAAAAGCCATTACTTTTGGCAATGTTTGAAGAGGGAGATCGTTGAATACATCGCTAGATGTATGGAATGCCAGAAAGTTAAGGCTAACCATAGGCACCCAACAGGGTTGTTGCAGCCTTTACCCATTCCGGAATGGAAGTGGGAAGTGGTGACCATGGATTTTATTACAGGATTGCCTAGAATGAGCAAGCAACACGATTAGATCATGGTTGTGGTGGACAAGCTTACAAAAGCTTCCCATTTTATTCCACTAAAAACCACCCATAAGGTAGCAGATGTTGCTGACATCTTCTTAAAAGAAGTGGCACGCTTGCACGAAATTCCTAAGACGATTGTGTTTGATAGAGACCTGAAATTCACCTCGAATTTATGGAAAGGATTGTTCAAAGGATTCAGAACGAATCTGAATTTTAGTACAGCGTATCATCCCGAGTCTAATGGACAAATAGAGAGGGTGAACAGAGTAATAGAGGACATGCTGAGAATGTATGTGATGGACAAACCATCAAGATGGGAAAGCTACCTGCATTTGGTAGAATTCGCCTACAATAATGGGTATCATGTATCGTTGAAGATGATCCCATTTGAAGCACTTTATGGAAGAAAGTGAAACACTCCAGTGAGTTGGGATAATCCAACTGACAGAGTAGTAGTTGGGCCAGAGTTGCTCAAAGAGATGGAAGACCAAATGATAAGAATTAAATATAATTTGAAAGCTACCCAGGACAGGCAGAAAAGTTATGTTGATAATAACAGAACCCACAGACAATTCAAAGTGGGTGATCTTGTTTTCCTGAAAGTGAAAACTAACAGGAGTTCCCTGAAGTTGGGAAGTTGCACCAAGTTGGCAGCAAGATACTGTGGGCCTTTTGAAATCATGGAAAGGATTGGGCCAGTTTCATACATGCTTGCATTACCTGCATCTATGATAGTACATAATGTGTTTCATGTTTCACTGCTTAAGAAATATATACTTGATGCTAATCATGTTATCGATTGGAATGTGATTCAGGTGGAACCAAAAGGTGTCCTGGAAGTGCATCCTATGCGCATATTGGACAGGAAAAGTAAACAGCTCTGGAATCAATCCATAGAGCTTGTAAAGGTCCAGTGGACCTGGTACGGTCCCGAGGACGCGACATGGGAGCATGAAGATGTTATGCGGGAAGAGTACCCGCATCTTTTTGAAAATTTTGAAAATCTTGCAGATGCAGTGTAAAGTTGCACTGAGGACAGTGTAGAAATAAGGGGAGGGGGATTGTAATGTACCCAAGGCCAAGCCCTATTGTAAATCTTGTTTATGAAATGAATTGTAAATATGTTTTATAGGCTGGTGAGCTGAGTTTATATAAGCTAGTGGGATTATGTGATTGTTAGGCTAGAGAGCCTAAGTGTTGAAGGCCAAGAACCTGATTTCATACCTGTATTATGCGGAACAGTAATAAAATATAAACACCACCGCGTGCAGACCGACCACGATGAATGAGTGATGGGAGACTAAGATTCCACAGAGTGGGCAAGGGATTATGGGTTGGAAGGTGGGAAAAGGGACTAAGTGTTGAGCTTAGGGGCTTAGGTCCTTGAGAATAATATTTTAATATTATTCCAAAAGACATGTGAATAATATGTTTTATCCTAAGTTCTTTTGGAAGGAAAAACAACTTCCGAATGGAAGGAACACATGCTTAAGGAATGCATGCAGTTGCATGAGTGACAAGTGTCAACCCAGGCACATGCAAATAAAATGGTTGAGATGAGCCGTGTTGGGGGTTCCTCCTCCATTCTACCCGACTGTCTGAGCGTGAACCGATCCAACCTCTGTAGGAGACCTCGTGCAATTTTGAAACTGTGGGAAAATTCTGTGTTGATTTCAGGGATAGCCTATGTTGATCTCTAGAAAGACAAGACATCCTCTGTCTGAACAGATCGAGCCTGTGTGTGGAATCTCTGTCCCCAAGCCATAACCACGAGACCATCCTGTCATTGCTAAGCTTGTTGGAAAGCCCGTGTCTATTTTCCTCATTGGTTGTTGTGGCCATGCAGTGCTAGA
>JZKD02S0112491.1:88586-99153 GCA_000966675.3 Picea glauca
TACTCTTTCGGAGATTGAATGAAATTACTAATTTATGATCTGACATGTACAAAGTGAAAACTTCATTTTCAATTATACCCTGAGATCATTTGAAAGAGTTTCATTTGCTTTTCTTTCATTCTAGTCTATGGTCTTTCTTGGCTATATGGTCTATCCAGGGGAAAGATTGATCTTCAAGAAATAGTAAATGGTCTCATAGAGACACAAATGTATAACTCTCCAGGAATTGTGATTGCACTTATATCCATAACTGTAGGAATTGGATACAAAATTTCTCCAGCCCCTTTTCATCAATGGACCCCTAGTGTATATGAAGGAGTGCCATTCGTTTTACAAATTATTACCTATATTTTATTATAGAGGTAATAGATATCTCTATTTATTTTTTATAAATGTTTCTATCTCTAAAAACTCTTCTGCCTATCAATAATGCCAACATTGTCTCTTCGCGTCTCATCAATCCTCTGTTTGTTTGTAAGAAGATCAGTCTTTTACCTGTCAATAATGCCAACATTGTCTCTTCATGTCTCATCAATCCTTTGTTTATTCGTAAGAAGATCAGTCTTCTTCCTGTCAATCATTGTTGTATGATCGTAAGTACAAGAACGTATAGCATCATAAATTTCAATAGTAGAACTTTCAATAGTATAACGAGGACCATTCATGATATTGAAATATACCCTTCCAATCCTCCTCGATAATATCATGAATAAACTTTTCCCTGAGAATTCCTTCACGATCGGTAATATCGTGATCATATGGTATATAAGGTTGTACTGGCGGCCTGTAAATATTCAAATCTTTTGTAGAATCGAGAATATCCGAATCGTTTGTAGAATCAGGAATATCTGAATCTTTTGTAGAATCAAGAATATATGAATCTTTTGTATAATCAAGAATATCCAAATCTTTTGTAGAATAGAAAATATTCGAATATTTTGTAGAATCGAGAATATCCAAATCTTTTGTAGAATCGAGAATATTCGAATATTTTGTCAAATTGAGAATATCAAAATATTTTGTCAAATTGAGAATATCAAAATATTTTGTAGAATTGAGAATATCCAAATATTTTGTATAATTGAGATAACTATATGATAAGAGATCGTATCTGTAACGTTTTTTCATTTTCCAAAGTAGTCCCAAATAAGGTTCCATCACAATTGCAAATATAGAATCTTTTTGTTGTTCATAGGGAATGAATCGTTCTTCATAGCACATACATTGCTTACTCCATTTCTCCAGTTCTGTGGGTTTATCCTAGACCATATCTCTAGGGATATGTTGTACCAGTCAAAAAATATCAACCATTGTTTCCAGTCATTCTCCTTCTGATCTTGTGGTTTCTTGTGATCCCATATTCTTTGTATATCTAATAATTCTTGGATCTTCTTCTTGATCAAGGGATATGATGTTTGGGCTCATGATTTGAATAAATACTTTGAATAGGACCTGTTCATTGCCCTTATATGCCATATCTTGTTAAGTACATATGCTTGGGACATTGAGAACATGTTTCGATCAGAATGAATTTCAAAATCTTGTATTTTTTCATTGATCAAATAGTAGTTGGTAATTTTACCTCTATTTATTCTTGAAATATCATTATTAATAATGAATATTTGTCCGTAAATTGTTTCTATATTCCCCATGGATTAGATCCAAGTAGATCGAATCCAAAATTTGATATTTGAATCGAGGAAATGAATAACACTTGGTAAAATATATCGGTCCATTCTTTTGAGAAAAAGTTTCATTAATTTCATTGAATAGAAGATTTTTTGGATTAATTGGACACTTTTCTTTCAAAATTGACCAGGTATTCGCCGAATCTAAACCAATCATTTTTTGAATGTTGATCCCAAACTCCCTTCGATCCATTATTACTCTCTGAATCCACCAGAGACATTCTAGTTATAGGAGTGTTATTTATGATCGTGATAGATTTGATCCGCTCCTTCATTGTGGTCATCCGATCATCTGGATCTTTCACATTAATTGTCTGGGTTTCATATCCAAGTGGATCATTCACTTTTGATGAATCATTTTCACTATCCATAGGGGTAGTCTCACTCAGTAATTGATTTTGTATCTGGTCATTCAGTTCACTCTTGTCTATATATCTAACGCGTGGAATGTGTCTTATTCCTGTAGATCCCATCAATCGTCTCTTCAATTTTTTGAAAAGAATCAATCTTTTTCTCAATTTTTGAAAGATGATCAACCCTCTCTTCAATTTTTTGAAGATAGGTTGAAAAAATTCTGAAAAAGTTCCTAGCTATGGGATTGGATCACCAAAAGGTATGTTAGTTTCAAATCCAAGGGTCGTTAAATAGCTCCAACACAATTTTTTCTCGAATTGGAGTTCGGGGCTATGTCAAGGCTTCAAACGAAAAGGAAATAGAATATTTATCTGCATACCATTTCTTTTCCATTTGTCTAGGAATTATGTTTCAGAATATTCAGTACCATCAGGAGCGCATTTGATATGCACTTCTCTCCTCATTTGTTCTCAATCTTTGGGAAATTTGGAGCCTTGAAATAATAATATACGACCAATATTTTTGGCTATTATAAGTGATGGTAATATTTTACTTTTTCTAAGATTTGATTGAGCCAATAATAATAAACCTATTAAATAGTTCAATTCTGGCCACATTGTACATAAGGACTCAGTGAGTGTCAGACTGTGGGGGATCGGCTCCGATTCTTCGTATCTCTGGATTTGCTCCCTAATTTCTTTAGGGATTCATTCCATATTCACTCTATTAGAATCAGACGTGTCATGATGATCTTTAGGATAAGTGGGTATTTCCTTTCTTACCAAAAAGAAAAAGGAATGTACATTCGGTTGCAACCTCTTCCATATCATAATTTTATGTCTTTGCGCACATATGGATCCTTTGATTAAGTTCCGACGATAATCTGATTCGACAAAATAATGTTTCATAACTATTTCTCTGTCCCCAATATCAAAAGTCAGTGTACTTCTGACCTTTCTTGCACAAATGTTATTCGTTGTGATTGGATTTGTGTCTACATCATCAAATTAATCCATCGTAACATTAGATGACCATCGAGGCACATGTTTCTAAATAGAATAGGATCTATTATTATTATTACTACCATTCAATTATTTTATTACTTTAAAAAATAATAATTCAATTACATAGAACCTTTTAATAAAAATAAAGAGAACTTTTAAATTTAGATAAGGGAGTATTGGCGGGTGAAAATAACAGTTTATGGGAAAGGCGGAATCGGTAAATCAACGAATAGTTGTAATATCTCAGTCGCCCTAGAGAGACATGTTCAAAAAGTGTTACAGATTGGGTGTGATCCCAAACACAATAGTACTTTTACTCTTACAGGATTTCTAATACCTAAAATTATAGATACTTTACAATCCAAGGATTATCTTTATGAGGATATTTGGCCCGAAGATGTAATTCACAAGGGTTATGGAGAGGTAGATTGTGTGGAAGAATGGGGTCCACCTGCAGGAGCCAGATGTGGTGGATATGTGGTGGGAGAAACTGTAAAGTTGTCAAAAGAATTAAATGCATTTTACGAATATGATATTATATTATTCGATGTATTAGGTGACATGGTCTATGGAGGTTTTTCTGCTCCATTGAACTATGCATATTATTGTGTAATAATTACAGTTAATGGATTCGATGCATTATTTGCAGCTAATCATATTATTTCCTCTATAAGGGAAAAATAGCGTACACATCCACTCCGATTAGTAGGCTTGGTTGGAAATTGTACATCTAGAAGAGATCTTATCAATAAATATGTAGAAGCCTATCTAATGCCCATAATATAAGTATTACCTATTATCGAGGATATCCGAGTTTCCAGAGTCAAGGGTAAAACCTTATTTGAAATGGTTAGATTTGAACCAGACCTTAAATATGCGTGTCAATATTATCTAGACATAGCAGATCAAATATTGTCCCAACCAGAAGGTATTGTTCCAAAAGAGATTCTAGATCAAGAATTATTTAGTTTACTCTCTGATCTTTATCTAAATCCCATTGGTGGTGGGAGACAGAAAAAAAATAATCAGGAAAATTTGCTTGGGTTTACGAGGATTTAGAATCAACAATTTATCTACAATTCGTTGTAAATTTGATTCTTTCTTCTTCTTATTATTTTTATTCATTATTTCTTTTCCTTATTTATCCTCATCCATTTATTCTTCCCCTTCCTATTATGTCGGCCAAAATTGATGAAACTATAACTTTTGAATGTGAAACAGGTAATTATCATACTTTTTGTCCTATTAACTATGTATCCTGGTTATATCAAAAGATTGAAGATAGTTTCTTTTTGGCAGTGGGCACAAAAACATGTGGTTATTTTCTCTAAAATGCACTTGGAGTTATGATTTTTGCAGAACCCCACTATGCAATGACGGAATTAGAAGAAGGAGATATCTCGACCCATTTAAACGATTATGAGGAATTGAAAATGCTTTTTATTTGGATAAGAAAAGATAGAGACCCCAACATCATCAAATGGATAGGCACTTGTACTACAGAAATAATCAAAATGGATTTGGAAGGTATGGCATCCATATTGGAATATGAAATTGGAATACCAATTCTAGTGGCAAGAGAAAATGGATTGGATTATGCTTTTAGTCAGGGGGAAGATACTGTGTTAGTTGTAATGGCACATCGTTGTCCAGAACAAGAATTCCCCATTGGTGAATCAAAAGAAACTATGACAAAAAAAAAATATTCCCTTTTCCTCTTCTGAAGGAAAAGAAATTGGTGGAATATGCAAATCATCCTCCCTTAGTTATTTTTGGGTCTTTATCGTCAAATTTAGTCTCTCAACTTGATATAGAATTAAGACTCCAATTCATCAAGGTATTAGGTTGGTTTCCCACTCAGAGATATGTCGATATTCCATCACTGGGTGATGGAGTTTATATATGTGGTGTTAACCCCTTTCTGGGTCGTACAACAACAACTTTGATAAGACAAAAAGATGTGAATTAATCGTAGCTCCTTTTCCTATTGGTCCGGATGGAATGCGTTCTTGGATAGAAAGTATTTGTCTTGTATTTGGTATTGAGACTCAGAGTTTGAAGGAAAGAGAGGAACGGATATGGGAGAGTTTAAAAGATTATCTTGATTTGGTATGCGGAAAATCTGTCTTTTTCATGGGAGATAATTTGCTAGAAATATCTCTAGCAAGATTCTTAATCATATGTGGTATGATCGTTTATGAAATTGGTATTCCATATATGGATAAACAGTATCAAGATACTGAATTAGCACTTTTACAAGATACATGTATAAAAATGTGTATACCAATACCACGAATTGTGGAGAAACCAGACAATTCGAATCAGATATGACGTATGCACGAGCTACAACCCGACTTAGCCATCACCGAAATGGCTCATGCTAACCTGTTAGGGAAGAGAGAAATTGATACTAAATGGTTAGTTGAATTTACTTTTTCCCAAATTCATGGATTTGCCAATGCAAGAGATGTACTTGAATTGGTTACCCACCCTCTACGATGTAATGAAAATTTAGATAACTTGGATTGGACCACCCTGGTCAGAAAGAACAACAAATTCTATTCCAGTACTCCTACTCCTAGATAAGCTAACATAGAGTATATTTATTAATAGAATATACATATATACAGATGTTATGTTATAATATATATTATAAATCTTATACATGTTAGATACTAAAATCTATTCTGTTAAATCAAATTTATGGATGTATAAAATGATAACTATTCATATCTATATCCCCCATATATATATGGAGATACCAAATCTATTAATTCTATTCTTGTTTCTCATTCTTAATTTTCAATCAACAAGAAGTTTCGATATAATAAGAGTACTTTGGTCTACTATGGTATCCATTATCATCATGGGTAGAAGTCTCAAGTCCGATCATTTTATTTGGGATATATTATGGATTTCTCGCTACATTGCCTTTTGGTCCCTCTAAAATATATTCCATGAGATCTTTATTTTTGGGAAAACCTATCTATGGTATTATAGCTATAAAACCACCTTGAAACAACCGAATTTATAAAATCTATGAACAAAATTATGATAAACATTATTTCATTTTGACATATTCTAAGATATAAAGTTACCTTGTTTTATAATTTAATTACTAAAATTATAATAATATTTTTTTTGTTTGTTAATTTGTGCGGGACCTGTTGGCTACGTGATTAACCTGTGGCTTGAGAAACTGCAACTCAGGGGCATCTAAGCCATCAAAATCACCCGGGGATCGCACCCGGCCTAAGCCACACCAACCCTTAACATGGTTGGATTTTTTGTCCCCTCAGGTTTCGAACCGGTGACTTTAACATCATGGAGTGGCTTAACAACACACTCCGTCACTGACTGTCCTACACCTCGGGGACTCTAAATTTGAAGGACATGGGGGTGGGCTTTGATCCACTTATGTGTTCACAGGTCACGATACCATTTAATATGGTATCTCTAGGTGCAACCACACGTTCGACCACTACCTCAAGGTGTCCCCATGGCTCCAGGTAAAGCCCTCACGAAAATTGAACCTTGCCCAACGGTGAAAAACTCCTCGCTTTCCACCATTAGATCCAACCCCTTTGGGAAAAATTATAATAATATTAATAGTTCTATACATCATTTTTTAAATATATAAATGAAATCATGAAATATATGTAACTTAATCTCTTTATTTATTTAATAAAAATTAATATTTTTTAGACAATATTATATGAATTAATGATATATTAAAAAAATTAAACTAAAATGAAAAATGATTTTATTATTTTTTGAGACAACATTATATGAATTAATGATATATGGAAAACAACTAAACTAATATGAAAAATGAGTTAAAATATTTATAATTAAAAAATTATTATATTAATAAACTTGTGAACTTTTTTGGAACAAAAAAATATGTACATTTGTTATTCAATGAGAATTAAAATATACAAAAGAGAGGTTTGAAATCCATTTTCATCCCATGCATTTTACCCAGGATTCAGTATTAAACAATAACAAGCTAAACAAATCACAGGAAGACGGGTTATCTGTCCTTAACAAAACCTTACCAAAATGTGTTTTACTATCATTACCCAAATCCTAACACAAAAAGTAAGGGTGACAGGTGTGGCGGGAGTCATATTTGACTTCGAAGGAAAAAAAGCTATTGAGTTTTCATGGGGGCTAGGACASACCACAAATAATCAAGTAGAGGATCTTGCAATATACATGGGAATGTGCCTCATCCTAGCATATAACTTTACTCAGATAGTCATCATTGGTGACTCTGATCTGATTGTCAAGGGGCTTCAGTGAAAAATTAAAAATTCTCATCCCAACCTTATGCGGATCTATCATAAGATCAAGACTCTAGAGAAAAAATGTAATTCTATAATCTATCATCACATCTATAGAAAGAAGAATGGGAAGGCAAGCTCCCTACCCAAACAAGCAAAGCAATTTGACCAGAGAATCCTCAAAATCAATGAGGAATACACTCAAATTTATCTTCCTTAAGTTAACAATGCACCTTTGCAAAAATTTAAATTCTCTCAAGGAGAACATTTGGTCCAATAAATTCAATGTTGAATTGAAAGGATTGGGAGGGGATGTGACCCCACCTCCCATCTACATGGGAGCATATAATGTAATCCAGACTCACACTACACTAAGAGGACCCCCGATACCAAAGACACGAGGCCACACCTTCAATTCACACATGCTATCTGATCTCAATGTGATGTTTTTTAAATCAGCGCCATGTGATCCAATAGATTCATGTGGGAATTTCCCCTCAGTTCAGGTTCAAATGAATGCAATTATCTCTCTAGACCTTGCAAGCATTACAATTTATATGGGAGCTACATAAAAATTGTTGGCCCTTGCATTGAATATGCCCTTCATCTCATCATTTTAGTATATGGCATCGTCTCTTCTCTGTTGGGTTTCAACGTCAATCGCAAATGAGTAATTCTCTTTAGGTAGTGGTAGGGATATAAATGGAATATGGATACATTGGAAGCATAGGATCAACATGAATTATACAAGCATGTATTTTCATTCTCTATCTTGGAAGCACCCAGTCCTTCTAATGCCATGTTTAGTCTCACCCCTTGAAGCTCCAACTCAATAGAGACCAATGCCATCGGAGTGATGAATCACTTCCTGTGAAGTTATTTAACCAAAACTCCATCAGTCTATGCACGACACATTGGAAGTTAATCCTAGAGAGGTGGATAGAGACCTAAAAATTAATTAGGGTAGTTATATGCAGTGTAAAATCTCCTTTTGGCTAGTTTATTATGAAGAAATATATCCATGGTAGAACTGTAGTAGTTTTTATGTGTATTTGAGAAGACCTAAGAGCCATTTAGGAAGTTGTAACATTGCAGATTTGCTTCAGGCCTATGACTATTTTGAAATTTTGTACTTCATGGTTGTTTTTTCCCTGGCATAGCCCTCTTTTTAATAAAAATCATAACCATTTCTATCAAAAAAAAAAATCTAACATGAAAATCATAATCATCTTACAACATTGACTTTTCAATAGACCATCTAGGTAGCCTTTGGAAGAGGTTCTCCATCTAAAAACTCATTAACTACTAAGAGACCATCATTCAAAACAAGATCCTCTTTTGACGGTAAATTTTCTTGTTGATTATGGACCTTGGAAATATGATTTATTATTATATCATCGAACCCTTCTTGAACATCTCTTATCCACCTTTTCCATGGCTCCAAAAGAAATTTATTCAACTGACTGTGGCCATCAAACCAGTCGATCGCAAATTTAGAGTCTCCCATGATCTGGATTTGACAAATTCCCTTTTCTTTCACAAAAATAAGTAGCATCCATAGTGCAATAAGTTCATCCCTTGTTTTTGTTCCATAACCTACCCCCAAATTTAAATTAATGAAAATAGGGATTTTCAGCCATATAAAGGACTATGATAGCTCAAAATTGACCTGGTAACCCTTGACTTGCACCATCAAAAAATCTTCTTTCTTCATTCGATTAAAAACCAGTACTGATCTCCAATGATCCAAATAATGTTGTGTCTCCTTTCCTCACTCAAGGAAGGCGACACTATCCTTATGATCCACCAATCTTATGTTTTCACCATGCCCATTCCTTTTCAACTATATTTGGGCAACCTGATTCCTTTGCATCCATATGCCCCATAACATAAGAAGGGATTTCCTTAAATTGTTTCAAATACGGATTCTAGAGCCACTTCCATAAACATAGTTCTAAAGAATCACTATTTCACTACCCTAGACAATTCAAATTCACCATGACATCACACCATACTTGAGAACTAAATGAACAACATACAAATAGATGAAACTCTAATTTTGATTCTACTTGAGAAAGATAAAACCTATTCATTCCAATCGAACCCCTCCTCTATCCATTGTACCAATTTAAAACCCTTTTTTCTAGGGACAACTAGAGAAACAATATGGTTCTCAATGGGATTTTTCACTTCCCAATGCAGTACCATCACCATCTTCTATATGATCCATCCCCTCCTGAAGCCACAGCATCATACCCAAGCATATTTGTTACACTACCCAAGGACCTATTCCATGACCAGACTAATTTTTTTTCTTCATTCCCCAAGGTGACCTAGTTATGAGAAAGAAGCCAAATAAAACCACTCCATTCATCTTCCACAACACCCTTTATACCTGGATCCTCCACTGAATTCCACCATTACAAAGAATTAGGTTGTATACCACTTGTCCCAATATATGATATGGACCTCAAACCACGAGAATTAAGTAGGGCCCTATGTTCCCATGAAAATAGAATTGACCCTCACTCCAATCCACAGATCCTCCCCTAGATTAACTTGACTTCCATTCCTGATCTTCTAGGCTACCTATCTACCGGCAATCAAAAAATATCATACAAGACCCTTCCATATATTTGAATCCCCTTTTGGAGATTTAATATCTTTCTTGAACCACTCTTCTGTAGTTAAAGAACTAAGGTACTAACATGTCATGATAGTACCCCACAAACCCTTATCAAATATCACCCTCCACAGACTCCTAGTTTCCAATGCTTGGCCAAACAAAAATATATGCTTCATACCCCACCCCCCCTCTTTCTCTGGTTTAGACAATGTTGTCTATTTGACTATAGGAATACTTTATTTCACCTTATTTCTTGACCACAAATATCTAAAGCATCGCCTACGAATCTTATCCAATATACTCTTTTGAACACGAGCCAAGGACAACCGGTACACCATAATTCTTTCAAGAATCAATTTTACCAAAATCAAACTGCCACATAAGGATAACCATTTGTGGAACTAGTAGTTGATTCTATATTCCACCTTTTTTAGCAATGACATCCATTCTTCCACTCTATAATCATTGGGTTTTAAAAATTATCCAGGATACTCTAGACCAATGTCTAGATTCTTATATTTGAAGTCAAACAAAGAACGAAACTACTCTACCAGATTATCCAAAAGTTCATTTCCAAGCATAAGAGACTTATTGATAATAATCTCCAAT